>JAHDVE020002765.1:0-243425 GCA_022606495.2 Halesus radiatus
AAATATTCAATTTATTTTTTTTTAACTTATTGAAGTTTGTAAACCTCATTGTAATATTTAATCATTGAAGAAGATAATATTAACACATCCCAAATGAACCACGAAACCGAAAAAACAACGGAAAATAAAAAGATTTCAGTCGCATCTGGGACTCGAACCCAGGACCTCTACCTATCGGGGTAACCGCTTAACCAACTAAGCTAATGAGACCAGTTCAATTTACGCCATTTACACCCATATCATACTTCAAGTTCAAGACTTGTTAATATTATCCTCCATTTTTAAAAAGAGGTCCTGGGTTCGAGTCCCAGAGGCGACTGAAATCTTTTTATTTTCCGTTGTTTTTCGGTTTCGTGATTCATTTGGGATGTGTTAATATTATCTTCTTCAATGATTAAAAAAAATACATAAACATTTACATTTATGAAATCACCCCACTCCATTTGATCCACGACTTATGGGACACCTGTGTATAAAATCGACGCTTCCCTTTCGCAAAGTTGACTCGTCGGTAACATTAAACTTGCAGAATTTCGTGATAAAATGCTTTAAATTTCGTTTGTTTAATTTTTTCAGAGGAATATTGCACGCAACCTAACTTTACTTAAATCCACATCGAACTGAATTTGATCATTATGGTTCGCGCTTTTAACGTGCTGATCCACAACAAAATTTTTGTCTTCATGAATCTGTAATGGGATGGCAAAGAAAATAAAAATAAAATTTGATTATCCACGTATCGGATGTTAATGAGTAAGATGTTCTTAAAAATTAAAAAATGGGTATTAATTTAAACCTAAATAAAATGTATACATACAGTAAAAATAAAATAATGGGTACTTACAATTTTTGAACAAACTGTACAAAACAGGTTATTTCCATCCCAATTCAATTCTCGACAATACTTTATCCACAACATATTAAATTTGGTTTTAGGCATGTTCATTTAAAATTCAGTTACGTCTTTCAAATTGAAACACTAATGTTCGAATTGATAGTCGCGTGAAACGCTCGGCCCATTATTGGGTCTTCCCATCAATGTCCAATCCTGTGCAATCCCTTGATATAGCCTTTTGTAATCACATAAAATAATTGACCGAATTCACCGAAATATTTAGATTTACAATGTGCATTTAAAATAATAGGAATTCCCAGATTAGACCGGCCATAAAATGAATTTAGTACAAAGGCTAGCCGAGCCTATTGTTAGGAAAAATCGTAACTAAAATAATATAATCTTAACTGCTATTTTGGGAAAGCCCGCAATTCCGTTAGAATTTTATGGGACGTCAATAAAAGATAATCCCCTCAAGGGAATTGAGCCGCGGATGGAGCGACCGCTGAACAATACAGGTAGACAGGTAGACAGAAGGACAGTGGGCTCTAGGAGACAGTCGATTGCCAGAGTCCGCCCAGGACGGAGAGTCTCGTGCAGTCTTCCATCGAGGAAGCAAAAAGTCGGTTGCAGTAGTCCGCCCAGGACAGACGAGTCGGTTGCAGTAGTCCGCCCACGACACCCAGCCAAGTGAAACCTTCCGCCCAGGAAGGTTCCAATTCTACGCTTCCATCCCAGAAGGAAGCAGCTGATCTTCGCCCTTCGGAGATCAACATCGGAGACCGCCCAGGCCTCTGATTATCGCAGCGTTGCACCTACTCCTGATCCGGAGGTACAGGAATACCTAGTGCGAACGCGAGGACTCTACATACAAAGCAGCCACTGGACCCTGGACAGCCATCACCAAAAAGGGAAGTGCCTCTGACTCTAATGATAATTCCTCCCACAATGTCAGCCAGTGAACCGCTAATTTTAACTACAAAGACTTTAACAGTAGAATTAAGTAATTGCCTAAGCCAGTGAACCTCTAATTTTAAGTACAAAGACTTTAACAGTAGAATTAAGTAATTGCGTACCTAGTTTTATTAAATTTATTATGTCTAATTAAGTTTTACACTAGTTTTAAGACTAATCCCACGTATATAAAAATAAATTACTTGTAACTACCTAAGATCGCATTTCTATTCCTCTCTTTTTGCGTTATTCCTAGAATAGTACCTACTGCCCGACGCACCGTCATATCACCCTGCTTTGTATTTTTCAAGAATATCTCGTCCATTACAATAGCTAATCTATATATATTATATTCTGATCCTTTTCGGGGAATTTACAGAACCTATTAATTAATATTATAAATTCGGATAAAACCGTATTTACTATCTGTGATAATTGAGAAAAGTGATGTATAATAATAATAATATTTGGATGATTTCTATAGCACCGTTTTTTGTGAAAAATCACTCCAAGGGCGCTGTGTTTGATATGACGTTTTTCGTTTGATGAAATTTTGGCGAAAAAATGCAAAAGTTTCACTAACCTTATAAAAAAATGCATTTTGTACGAAAACATGCATCAAAATTGCATTTTTTCCGCTCTCTAGTTATTATCCAATACTTCACCCACTTTACCCCTTGTGAAACCTTGAAAAGGGACAGAAAAATATCTGCCTCCGTGAAATAAAGGTTGCGACGTTGCGAGAACGAGGGTGAGCACACTTGAGGACTGAGAACAGTTAAAAATGTAAATACCTACCTTCTGGAAAAAAACACTTTCGTAAACATAATATTTTTTATTTAGCCAGTTTATCAGGGCGTTGACTATTTTTAAACCTTACAAAACGTCATCATCAACAACTACCTACTACCTACGACTTGTAAAGAATTACAAAAAATCCGCTATCCGTTCCTCCCACGTAATTGTAATAAAATTACATTCCTAGGTACTTATAATTATATTATTTGAAAGTTAATTTTGCGGTTTGCATGATTCCCGTTCGACCAGGAAAAAAAAGTTAAATGTTTATGTGTACGTATCTGCCTGAAATCAGAAAGTCATATAACAAATAATATAATTATAATTATGTAAATTCTTCATAAAAAGGTTCCTGGTAATGGCTTTTCAGACAAAGCACTATTTAGTACACAAGAAAAGACTTGCGCCCAGCGGCCCAACCCATACAACAAAGATGTCGCTCGTATCTCTGTATGTATTGGGGGACTAGCTATCGAATACATTTCTCGGTATAGTATTGTAGTAATGTGGGTGTACTGAAGTAGTAGTATTTCTGTGATGCACTCTACCACAGTACCACACTCTACCCATCTCGTTTTATAGATCTCGTGTCTACCTGCTCTTGTTTTGTTACTAGCCCAGTGCTAGGTTAGGAATCCTCGTTACATTTTTGAAGTGATTTACCTCCCGCTTCTGTTCTGGGCTGAGGCAAGGCGGCAGAGAATGATAACAGGTTCTGTCAACGTAATAATGTACTGGGGATATTTGGACACGGTAAATTAAATACTAGGAAGTTCAAACAAAGATATTTTATGTAAAGGCGGGCCCGTCTTGCGCAGTTTTGAACTGGATCATTATCTCTCGACTTCAGAAGGAATAATTAACTAAGGAGTACAATGAAAGATGGCACAATATATAAACTATATTCCTTAGTAGATATTATTATTGTAGTATTTTTCAATGTATTGCTGCGTGCTGGAGTAAGAAAGCAGAGAAATCCTCATGTAATATTAGAGGTGGTTTGAAAAGCGCGCCCGCGTCGGCCGCACGGGCCGAATCATTTCCTTGTTCACGTGACCGCCATCGATCCAATCGCAGAGTGCGTCTTTTAGGTCCATTCAACTTCGTCTGTGGCTCTATTACTGCTCTTGCTCTATACTCCATAGCAGGGGAAGGGACATTACGCACCGCGGATTGAATGTTTCAACTATAGTCATCTCACTTGTACACACGTATATGTGCGTACCGCCTATACATGCGAGAGGAACGGGGATACATCGATTTAGAAGAGCTCATGGGCAATGTTGGATTTTTGATGTGGGTGTCCGTGTGTTGCTGGATGTCAAATATTTCATAAAAATGTTCGAGACGTAATTCCTCGGCCAAATATATCAGATACTCGTAAAATCGCTTATAAACGTGGTGTTTCAATAAAACGTGTATTTGTGGCGTTGCGGAATAGAAATATGGTCGGAAATAAGGCGAGTGTTTATTTACTGTCAGACTCTGGGAGATAGAGATAAGCTTGCTGGAGGGGGGCCTCTGGAAATACTACGATGGTTTGGATAGTAACACTGTTTTACAACTCTGCTCGGGTCGCCGAGGCTTGCGGTGTTGCATATCGATAATTTACATCATCCGTTTCATTTTCTTATAATTACAACACGTCCATATTGCAGTTTGCAGTTCGACTACTTCATTGTGTCCCTTGTGTGTGCATAAAACAATGGAAGCCACTAAATAGGTACGTTCCTATATTCTCTGTGTACATTATATGTGCGGTATTAGGAGGAATTAATTGTCTTGTAATGAGTTTGCTACCCAAGGTCTCGGTGGGAGCTACTGTTTGAACTAGACTATTTAGATTTCATTTTTACATCTCAAATACGATGCATTTTCATAAGAACAATCCCTTTCCAAATTGAGATACACCTTCCTCATGCCTTTCATCACACATCGCTTTCAAGCGTAATCTGTCAAATTCCGATTGTCATTTGAACACGAAGAACGTCAAAATCAAACACCTCTAGCATCTTGTCAACTGGGATTTTACTACTATCACAATAAAACAACTCTGGTAATTAATATTGATAATTCAAATTCTATATTGAGTTTTTTTTTTCTAAATATTGTGAAAAAATAATTTCTTTCATTGGTCTGTGTGCTATGTTGACAAGATATAATACACATGTGGTTATCTATTTTATTGTATCGTATTTCTTATAAATGTGATAATATACTCATAATGTTATGAAAAGTATTTTTTTGTGTAGATACAATTCTTTTTGAATGTACTATCCTCTAAAATGTAATACAAAATTATTATATTTAATAACGGTTGTATTATCCGGTTAATTTAAAATCACTTAGTGTACACGCTTGCCTGCATTTCAATCTCATTGTAGAATTTGCTAAACACGAGGCTTGTGTATGTCTTAAACATGGCGTAAATGTGCAAATATCTAACTGTGACACAAACTAATCTTCTGTCAAATGTTTTACTATCCCAGTTTAATGTTTGTATTTCACTAAAATATCAGAAACATTCCCCGTTTCTTTGTTACAATATTGTTCAAGCTTCATGGCAAATAAGTTCCAAGTAAACACGAGGTGAAAACGCATGATTCATACCCTTTTGACTTTGGCCTTGAGAACACATTTGCGAGGAATCAGACGCTTGTAATATTGACTTCAACAATATTATTATTTTTTTGTCATTGTGAATATCCTATCTAGTATCATGACGTCATTGAAATCTAGAGGATTCGTAAATAAAATCAAACTCGTATTATTATATTATCAAAACATGAGTTTATCCAATCTGACATTTGCAAGCTGAGCCATAAAAGTGAAGTGATGCGCTTATGTTGTATGTATTATATCAGGAGATTTTGTTTGCTCACTACAATTTTGTTCCGACGTTTCAGATGATGAAGGAAGAGGAGTAGATTGGAGGGGATGCAGCGCCAGCTTGCGGATTGTGACGCCCCTCCGCGGCTACCCTCCAACTATCCTTACCCTGACATTGACCACCAGGTACCTATGTTCTCCTGTTACCTTTTCAAATTTTATAATAAAATATTAAAACTGGTAATACTTTCAATGTATGATTATTATTGTCGAATTATAATTGTAGTTGCTACTTTTTACTTTAAAGAGATTTTCCATCAATTAACATTTTAGTATTGATCATTACTTGACCTTCGAACAATAGCTCATTCAATACTAATCTACTTTTGCTGTTTAGCAAGAATAGACAATTCAGAAACGTGGCTTATAAATTAATGATTAAATATCTTCCTTTTAACCTATCTTAATTTCATTGTAATAGCAATGTGTATTGCCTTATTTATTTGATTCATGATATCCTATGATTTTATTAGTTCACTTTAATTTGGATCTATGACATAAAAAATTTCAAATGCCCATTTCTTGATTTATTTTTAATGTTACTATTTAAAAAAAGAAGCCCTTTAATTTGTTATTGTCAGGAAAGTACTGAATATTTTAAGTTCAATTGAGTAGGTACCAATTTAAGAAAAAAATTATAATGAGTTTTGTTTATCTATAGATCCCTGCATCGGTCATCAGCAGTGTGGGATCTGTCAGCATATCTGCTGGAGTTCTGAGTTCTTCCAACTCCCTCAAGTCAGGCTCTAGCATGGCCAATCCGAGCGCCCAGCAGGCGTTCCAACGGGCCAACGTGCCGACCGCCATGTGCAGCAGCCAGCCCCGGGCCAGTGGGCAAACAGTGCCGCCAACACAAGTCACCGTCAGAAAGTTACCAAAAAAGAGAAAATTCGATCCGTCCGAATTGGAAGAAATCGAAAGGAGCTGTGCCAATAACAACGGGTTGGTGACTGTCGCTGCGGAATTCCAACCTCAAAACCAAGTGATTCAGGAACCTCGGAGATCTGTCTCGCCCATTCAGAATAACTCTGGGTATCCTTGTGTTGACTTGTCCGAGTGGAGTGATTATCGCGTGCTGGCCAAACAGAGGGGACTATATCTTCCCGGAGTGATAAAGCAAGCGGATCGTGGTCGTGTCGTTGTAGAGTTAGACGGACCGGAATCTGAATCAGTGGTTTACGGTGATATATTCGGTGTGCAGAAGTATGATATAATTGGGGACGCCAGCCCCCCGGCGAACCTGGTGGAGAGGGGCTCCCGTTGTGTTGTGAGGACTACAGACCGTGACAATTCCGTGCAGAATATATTTGTGGAAGGCGTTGTGTTCGACGTGCTCAACACCCCGATAAGGTTTCGCGTGAAGGTAAGTGCTTTCACATTTTCTTAATATTAAGTCCAATCCCCGATAGTAATAATTCTGCCGATTGTACATAAAATTTATATTATTATTATTGCTGCGGTTTATTTTCTCTTTTACTACCGCGATAAAAACAGCTGACCTTAGTAGAAACAACAGATTAAACTAACGACAGATTAAATGAACAACTTTGAACTAGTAGGAGAGATCTTGATGACCAAACTAGGATGCATAGCTCTGCCGTAATAGATGAATTAATAGCTACTAGCTAAAGGCGGCCAGGATCTCGAATCTCTCCGTGAGTGTTAAGTACACATGGAGCCCTAAGGCTTGCGTATATCGTCTTTGGCAGTGCTGTGGGAAGGGTTTTTTTTAATATAAGAAGAGAGTTGACCTTCATCTTAAATAGACCCAAATTGTACAAGAGAGAAAACACAAAATCCGGCAAAGCATTCTACAGCCGAGCTTATGAGCACAAGAACTTGTTTTAAAAATGTCCTATTCTCATACAGTAAATAATCAAATGTGTACACCTGTTTGGAGTATTTCCTGGCTGTGCATCCGGGTGCTGAAGGGATCAAAGATACTAGTTCTTCGGAGTACTTTCCAACTAGACTAATATACACAGCTTTCCCACAGAAATAAAATCCTTTTCTTATGTATAGAAATCATCCTACAAACAATAATAATATCACCCATGCCCTCCGAATGCATAAAATCTTCACCTAATTGGTCACTCATTTGGTTCCCAACAGCAATCGCAGCAAAACAATCACAAACAGTTCAAAATCCTAAAAATATAATTGTACCATAAATCTAATTTTTAAACCTCTTTTTTTGTCTCCAGAGATGGATTCACATTGAGGATATATCTGAACCATTTTCTTTGTTAGTTTAATCTCTGCACTCCCTTTTAAAGACACTGTATGGTGGTGTGTTATTGTGTGGCTGGTTCGTTTTGCATCAGGCATCTTTCGTGCACAGGTTAATGAACCGGATGTGAGCTCCTATTATGGCTAAAGTTAGGTTAAAATATCCGAGTGGAACATTCAGGCGTTTAATTAAGACAGGTTGAAAATGTGCTCTCGGCTATAATGAAACCGCTCGCCATTATCTCACCACCTGATGGAAAAGTACATCGCAATTAAGAGAGATTATTGAAATATTCGTCGCCCGACCGTGACTAATAATCCCACAAGAAACGTGTTTTGGCAAATAAAAGATGCTCAATATTTTAGTATAAAATGTATAACATTGTTATCCGAACAGTATTATTAACAATATTATTATTATTTACTTATCTATTTTACTCCAATAACATAATATTATCTTTATTTTCGGTGAGTAGTTTTCTGTGTAAAGTGGTAATAATTGATCTGACAAGAATAACTAAGTACATAATAATTTTGATACTACTTAATACGAATAGCATTTTGTTATTACGATTTGTATTACGGAGAGCAGAGTTGTGTATTATTTACTCCTCCTCGGATTACGCCGACCATTGGCTTAGCGAAATTGATAGAAAAAAATAAAAACAGATTCCCTGAAAAATGCACCCATTCAATAACAACATTAAGATAACAGTTAAGATTAAAAAATCTGTATGACACAGCTCTAATTTAATGATTTATACCAGGTAAATTGTTAAGGCTTGTTTAATCATTTCTATATTATAGTTTACTGAAATTTCAAGCTAGAACGGAATTAAATATGGCGTTATTGTTGAATCTGAATATAGCTCGGCTCGAACATCCATTCTATCCACTGTCAAATCTTCAATTCAACCACTAAGCTTCTATCCTTACTCCCTTTCAGTGGACTATTAATTTATTAATACAATGAATTACCCGTATGGATTACATTGAAAACCTTTGCTTTTTCCTCATATGTGTAAACCTCGTGTTTTTTTGTTGTTTGTTTCACCACAATAAAATTTTATCCTGAATACTTGTTCTAACTTTAAATTATGCATTTAACGTTTGCAATTTACGATAATAAAAGGTCTCGTACATTTCAAATACTTGTGTACTTGGCTGATAACAGCCTTATTTCCTTCTGTCTTCTTGGTACTTACGATTCAAGTTATTATTTTTTTCTTCAAAAGATGTGTATCACTTTGTGGAGTCATAATTAATAATGAATAAATTAATAATTAATAATTAATAATTAATAATCAATAATCAATAAATAATAAATTAATAATTAATAATCAATAAATAATAAATTAATAATTAATAAATTAACAATTAATAAATTAGTAATTAATAAATTAATAGTTAATAAATTAATAATTAATAATCAATAAATTAATAATTAATAATCAATAAATTAATAATTAATAATCAATAAATAATAAATTAATAAATTAATAATTAATAATCAATAAATAATAAATTAATAATTAATAAATTAATAATTAATAAATTAACAATTAATAAATTAGTAATTAATAAATTAATAGTTAATAAATTAATAATTAATAATCAATAAATTAATAATTAATTATTAATAAATTATAAATGAATAAGTGAATTAATAGTGACCGGTCAGTACTCAGTTGGCATCGCGACTGGGTCCCACCCAGGCGTCGTGTGTTCAATTCCTCCATCACGGCACGAGTAACATCTTCCCCTTACTGTGATGGTAGTAAGAGATTTTCAAATATTGTCATATTATTTGTAACCTGGGAATGTTAGTCTTTCTTTTAAAAAAATTAAAATGAAATTCTTTTTTTTTTTGCAGTAACTCCACACAGGAGGCCCTGAGGGAAATAATTTCCCTCAAGTCCTATATCATCTTTGGTGATGCTGTGTGGATTAAATGTAGGAGGAAAGACAGATGCCGGTTGCTCGTTTCACATACGAGCCGACTTACAACAAAAATGCAGTCCCGATAAACTACTTTTTTGTAGTTTGTCTAACGGGAGCTTGTTTTTTAAAACTTAAAACTTACAGACAAGGTTACAAAATATATATATAAAATAAAAACATATATAACAAACATAAAACATAAATTTTTCTCAAGAATCTTATTCTAAAATATTTCTACAAAAATGTATTAAAAAAATATAAACGAAAGCAATAAATCATAAATAACAAAATATTACCTTATTATCTAATACAAATAGCTTCTTTCGGCTAGCCAAGTTTTCAATGTGTTTATTAATTGTTTAGTTTAAATACAGTTTTTTTATTTATTTTTTTATTCAACGGGTAACATATTTATACAGCTAGGAATCATGTGATCTAAAGTTCTTTATCCATATTTGTTTTTATGCTTAGGAACCATTAATCCTTCATTAAAATTGAGACATGTATTATAAGTCTGCTCTAGTCTATTTGTATTATATATAGGGTTATTAATGTGCTGAAATATAATTTTGTACCACAGAATTGATCTTACTGAAAGAATTTTGAGACTCTGATAAAAGTATGGAATATTATATAGAGTTTGCAGTTGATCACCATTGAAGAATCTGCTAGCCCCGTACAAGACGCACAGTTTCTTCAAAGCCATATTTACCTGGTCTTCAAATTAAGGCTTCTTCTATTTATTTTTTTCATCGGTTCTTTTGTCTTGCGCTCAAAAATTTCTTGAGTGTGAACTGTGTTGTTTTCAAATATCTCCAAGAATGAGTATATCTTTTTTTTTAAAGAAAGTCAAACATTCCCATGTTAAGAATAACCTGACAATATTTGAAAATCACCTAATACCACCGTTTAAAGTGGAAGATGTTGCTTGTGCAATTATGAACTCACGACTTCTGGGTAGGAACCCGACACATTTGTTAACTTGGCCACCGACCGGTCACTCAGCCACTGACGTTACTGGAATTAGTATAAAGCTTCTTTCACTACATTTTTATGACTGGGGGCAGGTTGAGGTGATTGAGCAATTTATTTATAGATCTTTTTCTTGTCAAAATCCAAACATATTGCTATGATGAAATAAAATCTGGTTTCTGAAAATTGTAAAAATACTACTTTTTTTACATTAAGGCGATATAACCAGACACAACTGAAAAACAATAATTTTTTAATCGAATTCTAAATGTGTCGACTCTTTTCCACAAAAAAAACGTAAATCGCTTTTGAAAGATTGTTATTTTATTTAGCATAGTAAGATTGAAATTTTTAAAAATTATCAATATATTTTTATTTAATAAAGTTCTTCTGTTGGTCGTTGTGCAGATTTTTATATTTTCAAACGAACGTTTGTTATAAAACACAAATATTTCGTATCATCTAATGATACAGCATTATAAATCAATACATTATCTAGCTTGGCCGGGTTTCGGAAATTCAATTTTACTTTAAATAAAATCATT
Source organism: Halesus radiatus (assembly GCA_022606495.2). Lineage (NCBI taxonomy): Eukaryota > Metazoa > Arthropoda > Insecta > Trichoptera > Limnephilidae > Halesus > Halesus radiatus. Next base: position 11,164 of record JAHDVE020002765.1, read on the forward strand.
AATAAAAAATACCGAGCATGTGTTTTGCTACGAAACTCCTTCAATTTGTCTATTTATTTATGGACATACTAATCGATATATTTCAGAGTTTTTTACACACCTATTTTACTTAGATAGTATTATATAATTAAAAAAAAATAATAATTAAAAAAGTACTTGTATAGTATTTTAATAAATTTACGAGCTCACATTTCCATATTTTACTGTCAGCCGGACACCTATTTAAAATCACAGTATTTGCCGAGATCTGGCAGTGGACGGACGTGTCTGTCCGCGGCGCTCTGATTAGCAACATTTTTTTTCAAATTATTTGGTTAATAATGGGTAGAAAAAGACCAATTTGGAAATCTTTCACCAGAAAACACATGTCACAACATCAAAAACATTTTTGGAAACAATATTTTGAAGAAAAACATTAATTTAGCGATATTTAATAATACGGGTACCTTCTATGTATAGGGTAGTCCGAACGAATCAATGGTATTCAGTCAGATTTTTTACTATGCGTACTTATAATTTTTATAACATAATTTAGCTATAATATGTGTTGTTTAATTTTCACGGGAAATATATTATGTACCTGCATCAAGGATATTATGGTGACCAATTCAACCGTAATTACCGCAGCTATTATTAACCAATCTTTATAATAAACTCGCATTAATACCCGGCGTTGCCCGAGTTACATGCCTACATTACCTGTTATATACCGTGTTTAGAAACTCGTGGTACAAGCGGGAATGTTGTGACTCTAATTTAATTTAAATATTTATATTCAGATATAGGCAGATTTCTCTTTTGCTTTCTTTTGTATTAGTAGGTACGTTAGTACTTTGTTATTTAGTAGCAACTTATAAGAATTTTGAATTGCGGCTTGAAGTAGGTTTACATGTAATATATTAGGCAGTGATATATTGAGACTTCATGGTGCCATCTTGGATTTTGGATTGTGGATAAACATAATTTAGTTATGATCTATCATTTCAAATGATTCCGTGTTCAAATTCTGCCGTCTTTTAATCTCAAGTACTATGGTGGATATATATTATTTGTACAGAGTGTAGAAGCGTTCAGATATTGTTTTATTACAAAATGCCAAAGAGTTTTGTGATGTATTATGTGAAAAATGATAAATAATTGTTTTGTGCAACTCGCCATGCAGTCAACATAATAGTTCAGTCATTTGAAGCATCTACCTTGCATCAAATGGGGTAGTAATGATTTTTATATGATAAAGGTCTAATGATAATGAGTCCGGAAATCTGAGGGGGTTTAAAAATTGGATTTATCATTAGGCCTTCACCATATATAATATACCAAAAAACCATAACTACCCCATTTGATGTAAGCTAGGATGTTTCAAATTACTGGACTAGTATTTATTTCATAGATTATTTCAGCGGAATCAATAGATAAAATGTTAAAAGCTCCAATCCAAAATCCGAGAGGCGAACATAAAGTGCCAAAATATTGTGTCTTCGATACACGGTGTCCGAAAACTAGTGGTACAAGCGAGAAACTTTCGAATCTACTTAGGATAGGGAACCCAAAAAACATGTATTTAAATGAAAATATATAATTATTCATTAATTGATAAACTAAAGTTCTTAAAAACTTAAGACAAGATTTTTGTGCATAGCGCAAAGGGTAACAATTATTATTTTTATAAACAATAATTATTAATCTAAAACACTCATCCAAATTGAAAAAACCTTCCGAGCAAAGATAAATGTCGCCGGCAGGACTCGAACCCGCACCCTTCTAATGTCCGGTTAGATGCTCTACCGTTGAGCTACGTCGGCTTATCGCAAACCCGCCTTTGCGCTATGCACAAAAATCTTGTCTTAAGTTTTTAAGAACTTTAGTTTATCAATTAATAAATATTTGACAAGTCAAAGCAATTTTCACCAATAAAATGTAGACATAATTTGTCTCGACGCCATCTATTTTGAGGGATTTAGCCGTTACAAGCCTCTCTCATACTAATAAAGTTGGTTGTTTACAGGTGAAAATATAATAAAAAACAGTAATTATTAAAATGGAACACTAGTATATATTGATTAACCGACGTAGCTCAACGGTAGAGCATCTAACCGGACATTAGAAGGGTGCGGGTTCGAGTCCTGCCGGCGACATTTATCTTTGCTCGGAAGGTTTTTTCAATTTGGATGAGTGTTTTAGATTAATAATTATTGTTTATAAAAATATAATTATTCATTTTTGAACACTTGGAAATAGTTTTTTTTTTCTTTTATCCGATTTTTTCGGCAACTAAAGGGATAAACAAAACTTTCGCAGGCGTGTCTACGCTTTAACGCTTTTTAAAAGACAACCAACAGCTAATAGTAACCCCTAGCAACCTTTTTTTCAAAATTGTCCTAAAAAATTTCAACTACGGACTCGATTTACTCGTGAACGAAAGCTCAAACCAAAAAAAGTTATACCACAAAATCAGCTCCAAATGTGATATAGATTCACCAGTGTCTGGGATTCTGCTCGTACCTCTAGTTTTTGTTGCGTGCCAATTTACTATTTATTTGTTTATTCATAAATTTAAAAAACAAAAACATTATCCACTCATCTCACTAGGACAATCCTGTGTTGAGATGAGCGGCTTTACAATTTTAGTGAAACGATATATTATAAAAAAACTAAAAAAAATAACACCGAAATTATTCAAACTATGAACAACTACAGAATCCACAGTAAATCATTAAGTTGAGCCGTACATTTATAGATTACAACAATAATAATTTTATTGTAACCCATCAGCCTCAATCATATAGTAACCATATTTTTTGTTAACAAGAAGTAGTGAGTAAATAATAATAAGTAAATAATAACCAGTAAATAGTAATAAGTAAATAATAATATATTTTGAGTAAATTTGTCATGTTATGTTTATTTTGAATAAGTATTATTTATACAGAATGCTTTTTTATATTATTATCCAATATCCAAAATGGTGGAAATAAACAAAGTCTTAAAATATGGCGTCTTCAATTGCTTGTCAATTTACTTTAATATTATTTTTGTTTTGTCTTTTTTTTTTAATATAAAATTTATTATCATATGTTTTATGTTTTTTAATATTTATTATCAAATCAAAAAATATTTCTTTTTAGTTTCGCTATTTGTAAAATTAACAACAAAAAAATTGTATCTTCCTGCTTTTCCATTTTGAATTTAGGTACATATTACTGCAAATTTTGTATGAAATAAATCACGTTAGATTTATAATGCTATATATTTGGTTATTTTCCTTTTCACGTTTACACACTTCCATGCCCAAGACCCAAGTGATAACTTATTCGGTAAAAATGCTGGAACTGAGAATTCATCAATAATTTCATTGGAACCACACTGTACGATACGTTGGTTCGCGGGACAGGAGTGCACTGTGTCCCCATCTCTCGCCGAGCGCGATAACCGTTTTTGAGTGAAATATAAATTCTTGCCGGCTGGTTATACGGCCTTAACTCCACACAGGAGGCCCTGGGGAAAATAATTTCCCTCGGGGCCTATGTCGTCTTTGAGGATGCTATGTGGAGAGTCTTTTGTAAGAGAAAAAGAAGTGAACATGGGTCTTGAAGAGACCTATGTTGTAGGAGGGAGGAAACACAAAGGCCGGCAAATCGTTGCACAGCCGGGCTGTTGAACTCGAAAACGAGTCATAGAAACATCCCGTTCTCATGTGACAAATGTTGGGTGGGCGTTAGGCGACTATGCACCAGTGCCGAAGGGATCAATGATCAATAGTTTCTTATCGCATAGTCCATTGAAATACCGGTAGAACAAGGACAGCATTTCTACCTGTGCTCTGAAGATTGCAATCTGTTTATTAAGATAGGGGAATCTTTCAACCGGACCTCCCGTTTTTGCACAGAGTCAAGATTTTTTTTAAAGTATTTTGAGATTTGTACAGCAGTTGTGTTCTATTAAAGTATATGCAGGCCCTGTATAGTACGCCCAGCTGTTGAGAGGCTAACTTGACTTTGGCTTCGATGGATACTTGCACGTTATTATATCGGAAATATATTTATTTCAACTTTTAGTAATGTTATGTGATTCATGGGGAACAGGCTAGTAATAATGTAAGTTCTATATGTTAAGGTCTTACAATGCAATGTAAACATAAACATATTTTATCAACTCCTATCGCGATTTAAGGTGACAATCTCTCCGTACGGAATTTGTCCTCTTTTTTCACTGTTTACATTTCTTCAATGGTGTGTAAATGAATGTTTCCACTCTGCCACTTTCATATGAATAATTGCAGAACTATGCATGACAAGATTAGTAACAGAGCAGCAATTGCTTTGACTCTGCTATGCCCAAAGGTGTTTTGGGAAAAATAATTTGAATTTCTACACAAAATCATAAACAACTTTTTTTTCTAAATATCTTGGTTCCACCATGTTTGTATGGTTCGTTCGGTAAAGCAGTTTTCTACCTTTTCCATATATCCGTCACATACCAGTGGTTTCTTTTTAACTGTTTTTTAATTCAACTTGCTTGTTCTGATCAGGCCAAGCCCAAGTATGTGTGCCAAATGGTGCCCGGCGCAGGTAAAATTTTCCCTATCATGTACGAAACACAAACAAACATTGCCCAAATGGCTGGCCTTGTTAGAATGTGATAACACTACAAATTCGTATAGCCGTGTCTCGTTCTTTCATTACTTTATTTTTTCGCCTAGCCACCTATACCTTTCTCATTTTGCACTGCATATTCGTCTCCTTTTCACACTGCGTGTGAATTTTTCATTCAAACAAAATATATCTACGTATAAAACGAGAGGTGCAAAATTTTTTCGGCACCGTCGATAACATCAGTAGGGAACACAGATCATAGAGAACAATAATTTGTGGTTGAGTTTTACGGGTTCGATTATCGCCCAAGTACATTTAATATGAAACGCCTTGGCAATCGGCCGCCTGGAGCGGACTGCTCCAATTGCACTTGTATAGGACCGGCCCTGGTTATGATCCAAATATATTCTATATAAAACTGCACTTTGACCAATGTGTCTTGAGTATAATTGTCCCTGAAACAATTATATTCAGAAGGTATTTTATTTGCGCATTCAAAAACCAGGATAACTTTGCATATACAAACTCGGGTTGATTCACAAGATCCTCATTACAACATACGTTCCACCAACCTACAACTAAAACGACTTTTGTGCAACTCTATTATTATTTAACATCCTCCCTCTAGCAATAAAAACCATTAAAAAATTAACTGACTGCAAAAGATGTATTAAGATATGGATTATGGACACGGGACGGGAAGGAAGAATATAGATACTTGCAACCTAACAAAGATTAACGCTTGTGTTATGTTTTCTTCTAGATTTAAGAGTTTTTATTCATTTATTGCTTTACTAGCTGAAGTACCCAGTGTTGCCCGGGGTTATAAATGGTTGAGTAAAGTTTTGAGGTTATCTTGTGTTACCCTTCCCCTTTACATGCCCCTACCCCTACCCTTACTCCTACCACTAATCTCACCCCCACTCATGCCCCCACCCCATCCCTTACCCCTACCCATACCTCTACCTCTACCTAGTAATTTTCCTCTTATTTTGAACGTCAAGTTGCGATATTTCACAAAGACGTACCAAAATTCTGCTTTAAGGGGTGGTAAAGGGGAAAGGGGGTGGTTTTTCGAAATCTCATAGACAGTGACCTTCCTCTTGTTTCGAAAGTCACGTGTGCCAAATTTCATCAACCTCTGAATAAAACTGTAGATTTGTATACAAAACAGAAGTAAATAAAAATAGATAATAGAGGTAGAATATATTTTTCCTCTCATAATATTTTAACATACTTAAAAAAAAACACAACTTAATTTATAATTCGTACACAAAACCATGTACAATGTAACCTTTGAACAGGGTACCCCCAGTAAGGTCACTTTTTTATTATTGTAAAAAAAAAAATAATAATTAAAAATACCAAAAAAAAATTTTTTAATAAAAATTAATACTAAACCGATGCAATAGATTTCCACATTATTTGGTTGATTTTTAAAACAGTAAACAGCATTCGATGAGAAGACTGTCCCCTTAAATATTTTATGAATCAAAATGTAATACAAGTCTTACTCTTATTCTAATGTAAATATTTAACTTGAGCATTCCGAATGGGTGATCCAAAGCCATATTTTACGCTTATGAGTTCACTTTTCCTACTGTTCATGAAATGTTTGCAAATATGTAGATAAGGTTTGCAAATGGCTGGGTATTACCAAATTAATATACACTCACCACAAGTATAAACTTTTATAATATCGTAGTACACATTATAGTATACTTCCTCTGTCTTCAAAAATGTCTAATTTACATAGTAATGCCAACATGTTGTAACTTCAAATTAATGTTTCCCCCCATTTTTATATTTATTCTGCAGTCATTTTTTTTGATTTCTAAACTAATTCATAAATGGAATGTGTATTGTCATAAAAAATATATATTTATCTATGGTTCTATTAAGAACTATGAGTAGATACCTATTCTTACAAATTTATAAAAGGTGATAAAGTACAGGTTGAAAATATATTCTAGACATATTTACTTAAAACTAAAAAAAATAGTACTATCCAACTACTCACTTTGTCTTTGAAATTTGTTCTTTAGATAATTTTTTTTTTTTACAACATAACTCGATTATATATATATATATTTAATTTATGGTTTTGATCTGTGAATTAGATTTTGTTTTATTTTGATAACATCTAATAAATGGGTATTTTGATACATATATCAGAAATACAAAAAATCACTTTTCTATGTATCTTCCTTGCAAAGCATTCAATAATAAAAATGTTTAAATATAAAATTGTCTTAGAATATGATGTGGAATCAACTCCTTTCGGAAAGTACTACTAATTTCTGAGGACTGTTTGATTAAAATCAAAAATATGCACTTGGACCATTGTGCTTTTTTAAACTTAATTTCATTTTCCTATTTTACGAGCTATTTTGATGTTGTCATTTAAAGCCTTCAAAACGATTACAGCACCCAAAATTTTTGTCTACTATTAAATGTCGGACTACTATTGAAGAGCTGGTTAGTAGCCAAGTAGACAAATGTGTTGTGTTCATACCCAGGGGTCATGAGTTCAATCCTCTGCTAGCTAAGTCCTCGATCATTGCAAAGGCAACATATTCTGCTTATAATTATGGGAAGTAATCTTCCCAACAAGCCTTTCATTGATATGCTTGGTGTAATCCTAAGTGACCAGCTCGGGTATGGGGGCTCCATCCAAGCCAAAGTAAAGTTAGCCTCTCAGAAGCTGGGCATAATGTACAGGGCCCGCAGATACTTTAAGTATACAACTGCTGGTCCTGGATAAATCACAAGTGTGCCACACTGTCGAATTTGACAGCCACCTCTGGTCGGGAGCCCCAATATATCTGGAAAAAACCCTTGACTCCATGCAGAAACGGGCGGTCTGACTTATAGATTCCCCTATCTTAACAAACGGATTGCAACCTTTGGAGCACAGATGTCAGGTGGAAATGCTGTCCTTGTTCCACCGGTATTTCAATGGAAGATGTTCTGTGAAACTTGCACATTGATCCCTTTTGGCACCGATGCACAGTCAGGAAACACACCAAACGCACGCCCACCATTTGTACATGGTTGACATTTATCACATGAGAATGGATTGCTTCTACTACTCGTTTTTGCGTTCAACGGCTCGGCTGTGGAATGATCTGCCGGCCTCTGTGTTTCCTCCCTCCTACAACATGGGTCCCTTCAAAACTCCTCACTATAACTCCTCCTTACTCCTTCCTATCCTCAAAAAGACCCTCCACACAGCATCCCTAAAGATGACATAGGCCTTAAAGAAAATTATTTCCCTCAGGGCCTCCTGTGTGGAGTAACTGTAAATAAAAAATAAAAAAAATAGGTTAATTTCAAATATTGTCTGGTTATTTGTAATCTGGAAATGTTTCTCTTTTTTTAATAAAAAAAAAATTAACCAAAAACGTATATGTTCACATACCTTGTAACAATAATCATCTTTTAAGGGGGTAAATAAGGGGCCCTGCTTATCAATCCTGACTTTTGTGGAGTTTTTTTTCATCATGGAACTTTTAATAATGGTCTGGCAAAAGTTGTGGTCACTTGACTGGATGGGAATAATTATTAATAATAATAATAATAATAATAGTTGGATGACTTATCTAGCGCCGTTTTTGTGAAAAATCACCTCAAGGGCGCTGTACAAATATTTCTTAACTAATTATATACAAACAGATACAGAAAAACATACTTACCTGGCAGGTCGCTTCAGATGAACACAGTTTTAGAAAATTTTATTTATAGAGATGATAGTTTTACATGGTTATTTGTTTTTCCTTTTCTATTGATGTTACATTCATTAGATGATTGGTGGCACAAGAAGAGGTGGTATTTATTGAATTATTGGTATTAAATTTTAGGACTGGAAACTATTCATAAAATGAATTTTAGTACTCGAAAATATCTATAAAATTACCTTAAAAAGCGTAAGAAGCCCCCATTAAACATTAACGTTTTTTTTTTTTTTTAAACTTTGGTTATTTACAGTGTTTCCGGGCCGTGGACGCATTTGCGCACCGATGCATGAATTTTTTATTTTATTTTATTATTATTTTAATTTTATTTTTATTTATTTATTTAATGACTTTAGGTAAGCACCAGCCTAGCTAAGCAATTTACAGGTGAATTTCTTCAATTTATGGATACGACTATTGCGCTCTCGAATGCTGTATTTATTTTAAAATTTTACTGAGCACGATGCATTAAGGCTGATTTCCCACATGTAGATAATAATAATATTTTTAAAGGATATAAAATTTTTGCATTCTTTGGTTAGAAGTTGTATTTTTAGATCAAAATTTGACCGTTTGAGAATAGTTATTTTCCATTGAATATGCATTATAATAGCATAGTTTTGAAAGTAACGAATTTATTGCCGATGCTTTCATAATTATATAATAATGAACTCCAGTGAAAAATAATATGGCAAAAAAAAAACATATACATCAGCAAACGTCGATTCTGAATATATAATTTTATGTAGAATTTATAAGTCGTTATTTAAAAGTGAATAAAAAACCATCTCATAAAAACACCCTGTAATGTTGGTACCATTGTATTCGGAAAATTTGACGTCACGGGTATCAGGCGCGTGTATTCTGGTTTTGGATTTGTATGCAAATTTTTATTCTGCCGATTTTATTTTGTATTTTAAATATGTATTTTTTTAGTTTTGACGAAATTTAAACATTTGGAAGACTTTAAGCTCTATAATTGTTGCTCAATATAAAAAATTATTATTATTAAAAAAAATAAGAATATTCATGGGCAAACCAATTGTCAATAGGGATATTATGATAATGTTAATGTTAAATACTATTATTATTCTTTGTTAAAGCTTCTAACTTTTTTTATTACTTATGCTTAGTTATGGTTTACTGTGAATAGAATGTAAAATCATATACGATAAAGGTCATCCTTGTTTAGACATTTGACATTCTAACCTCAAAACCGACTGGCCATAGATTTGGAGCATTTTGGCGGACTTTGAAAAATTGAAAATTATTTTAACTATGAGAACTATCTTTAGAAAAAAAAGTAAATATATATCCTGGTATTTAAGCTAGAAAAAAATGGGCTGGAGCTCCTGATTTCAAAAATGATTAAATTTAAAATACCAATGTTTATGTTTTAAATAATACACACCTTACCTCCGTACAAGTCTTTACTCAAAGAAGTGAAGGTGACCTTAGCTTTTACGCTTTTAACACCATGCTTTTCGTTCGTTTTGTCCACCACAATTAGTTTATCATCTCAGTCTGGCCAAGATACAATGGGCATGTTGGATAGAAAAACGTTTCGTCTACCATAGAATTACTTTTGCGCAATGCAATATGCAGATGATAATAATATATCACAGTGACAGCACTTTTATGAAAATGGAACACAATGGAAACTCGGCATTCATTTGTCTCGCTCACATCCGTTCAATTAAAACACGAGGGAGGGAGAAAGGCAAACGTGTGATCTTCTTTGTTCTACCATGGTGTTCGTGATTGGCCTTCGATGATATTTAAGACTTCCGCTTTTACGTAGATGCCTCTCTCAACACTTAATACCTAAAGACACATTTGTTAGATTTTAGGGAAACTTTCCTTAATTACTGTTATTTTTATAATTTCTGTAAAGATAGGCAGATTTGTGTTCAATTTATTCTTGACCTTTGCAAGTTCAATCTTGTCTCTGAACACCGCAGATTACACTGACCTTCCGTCAAAACAAAACCCAAGATAAATGCTCTTTTCCACACTTATAATTATGGTTGGCATGATTTTCCCCGATGCCAAAAAACCTCGAAGGTTTTTACAAGTAAAATCCTCTTGAAAACTTTCATCAAAATGAAAGTATTAATTAACAATATAAGTTTTAAAACTATTGTAAATATATTTTAAAATTACTATATACTGCTTTATTTTATTTTCATGTAGGTACTGTAGTAATGTAGTAGTAATTAAAAAATGATTTTAGATAATAAAATGTAAAATATATCTCTATAGTAGAATAAGAACACTAAGTAGGAAATATTCACGAGATGAGAGCGTAAAACAACGATGAAAATGTAACCATCTGGGTCGTAGGAACCCAACTAACTAACCATCACGCTGTTTCTCCGCAGGGGTTGACAGAGAGGACAGACCGCCAAACAACTCGGTCTTGGCACACACTCCTTGCTTCATTCACATTCATACATCATCTTACATATTCTGAATCTTGACATGGCTCGACTCAAGTATTTGGTTCTCTTGATCGTGCCATGTCTTCCTCGGGCGCCCCCGGCTTCTTCGATTCATGTTCGCGCTGTATATATACATATATTTTTTTACAGTAACTCCACACAGTAGGCCCTGAGGATTCTCCTTACACTTCTTTCTTGGTTAATCCACTCTACATACCTAAATCATCTAATTAAATTAACTATCTTTTCCTGTAAATCTTCAATATAAACAATATTATAAACACTTTTCGAAATGTTATCAATAAACGTTCATAAGGTCAAATGGTACTTAATACTCGTAGATGTTTAACTACTAATAAAGTATGTACTAGCAATTTGTACAGATCAATATATCTGGAAAAGAATTTAACTTTTCTTTTTATAATTTAAAATCGTATACTCACTAATAGTTTCTTCTATTTAAGCCCGAAAAAACTGACTTGAATTGCCCACCTACCACTTTGAATTATTTGCTATTAGCTGTTCTCTCAAATTCCATTTACACGACAAAATTAAAGAATAAATTTCCAGCGTTTTCTCCCACCTCAATTCTTTTTCCTTCCCTATCGCGTCCTTATCTCACTTTTTAAGGCATTCCGCTGATGGCTCCATTGTAACCTCTCCCTCTTTCTCATAAGCAACGCATGTAACAGAAAGAGAGGTTATAGAAGAGCTCTTAGTGGCAGGACCACATTTAGCTTGTTTTATTTTTAAAGTGTTCACACGATGCGCAAAAAATGCTTCATAATTTATTCCCATTGTAAATCTGGGTGGTTAGAAGAAATTGCCACGAGGCAATAAGTACCTGCACCTTTATTTAACCACGAATATGAGCATATAAATTGTTAAATAAATAAATGTACAGGGAAAGGGGAATTAGTCACTTATTTATATCTTACGCATTGCTAAGATTACCAAGATATTGTATGGACATGCATTATACGTACTTTAACTATGCAAATTTTAATATACCTGCTTTATAATTTGTAATGAAGTGTACTTTCTATGTCTAAATAAATAAATAAAATACATCTTCTAGTATACTGATATAGGTACATAATATCAACTGTCCCAATTCAAAAGGTCGTAAGTGCCAAAATTCTACTTTTCAGTGAAAAAACTTTTTTACTAATTGTATGTAATATTTAGAAGCTTTTACATTTATATAAATTATGTAAGCTTTAAATACACAAATTGTTTCACATTTTGAAAAGCAGCAACTTGTCACTTATGTCCTTTGGACCAGTCAATACCATGCATCTCCGTTTCTCGATCTTCGCCCCAAAGCGTCTGCGAATCTCCCCTCCGATATGCGAGATCGGCCTGCCGGCCGAAACGTTGCGTTAATTTGCCGATCCGTTGATCGACTGATCTCCGCATGGATGTGTACATGTAAAGGGATTTCTCAGAGATTGGAGCGAAGTATGGCCTGATGCGTGATAGGTCATACGGTTTAAAAGTTTTGTTACACTTTTGACCATATATATCATAATATAGACATCGCCGCTATAGCCATTTACCGATTAAAATAATAATTACCCAGAAGTTTATAAATTACTTACGTATGAACAGTGCTAATTTAGATAGTTTACTTGCAATGTTACGTTACCTCACTCGACCTAGCTGTGAAAAATTAATTTTTCAAAAAAACCCCTTTCCCTTCACCTAGAGTGATGTTCCACCACTTTAATTTGGGCAGACTCTGCAGATCTTGAATTCTACTGCCAAGATGAATGTATGTCCAAAGTTTCATGAATGCAGCAATTTTGTGATTTATAAAATCTTATTTTACCTGTACTATGACCACCATGCATAAGGGTAACGAGTTTTTGTAGTTTATTTTTTTACCTTTAACTTATCATTTATTGCACGCACAATTCAAGCTTACTCCTGGCCGGGTATCCGGCAGCTGGATATCCGGCTATCCGGTCAAGACGTAAGCCAGATATCCGGGGTCCGGCCAATTTGCCATCTGTTGCATCTCTAGTATTTGATGTTTGATGATTGTAATCAAATAAAATTGGCCTTACTTCAGACAAACAGACACACTTCATGTTTTCAATGTATTTTAATCCCTTCAATCAAGATGTACCCTGACGGCCCTTGTTTGTTGTTTCCCAGGTGACAGGGGGCAGCCTGGACGTGGAAGAGGTAGTGGTGAAGCGCGCCGATATCCGCCTGCTGCAGCCCCCGTGGTGGGACGAGCTGGAGGACCTGGGAGTGCCGCCAGCCCCCGCGCCCACCCCCTCCCACCACCACCCTCTGCCCCACCATCAGCTGCACCATGTGGTGCCCACCCTGCAGGTTGTTACCCCTTTAATAATATTAATGATGATATTTTTCTCATTTGTATAGTGCCGTTTTTGTGAAAAAGACGGTAATTTCATTATCAGACTTTTTCACTAATTATACAACAGAAAATCTGTTTTCTGATTTTTTCGTCTTTATAGAACATAATTATAAATAATAATAATTGGATTATTTGTATAGTTCCGTTTTTGTGAAAAATCACCTCAAGGGCGCTCAAGGATTGCTCGATGTCTGTCTCACTGGGAAAATTCCTGTGTCAAGACAGACGTAGTTGTAATTGATAAATAGGGAACCAAAAATTAGGCATTTTGTCTTTTTTTACGATTCAAATTAATATTTTATTGCTCCATAGCTAATGATAAAGTGATGTTGGGAGCTGAAAATAGTTGCATTGATGTAGAAATTTCAGACAAAAATCTATGCAGATTTCATGATGATGGAGCTCATCGTTTGAAAGTTTTTAGCAAGACATACAAACCGTTTTTGTTTTATAGTTCCGATAAATTGAGAACCACTGATAATGTTTTTTTTTAAATGTTATTATAGTTTTATGCATTAAGTGCCCTGGAGATCCCGACGGTCAATATAAATTGTCAATAACTTCGTTCACACTCCAAGAGGCAAGACACATGAGCTAGATTTTTTTTTTTTTATATGAATACCGCACAAGAGTCCCAACTGCTCCCAACCGTCTGGAGTCAGTGAGACTATAGCATTCCCAATTGGGGAATGTTGTGAGGCTGAAGGTATTGGGAGGGGAAGGAGAAGGGAGAGAGGAAGGTGGGGAAAAGGGTAAATGAGATAAGTGCAAACAAGCATTAAGCAATAGCCGAACACTAATGGAAATGTTTGAATATATTATTATAGTCACAAATGATTTCATACATTTTATTTTGCCCCTTTGACGGCTTTATTATTTATTTACTGGTTGGGAATGTGTGTTGTGTGGACTATCCGAACGAAGCTATTAATAATTTATATTGCCCGACCAGGGTGCTTTGCATTGTTGTGCTCTGTCGAATAAAGTGCAAAAAATTTTAATCATTTATTTTTTCTCAGCCGAATGACAACTTCTACACCAGCTCCCCAGTGGCGGGCATGGGGGGTCTGGCGGGCTCCGTAAACAACATGGTCCCTGGGGGCCTGGGCATGGCCCCTCTATCCAATGGCTCCGTGGATGACCTGCGCCGGCACCAATATGACGATTTTGGAGAGAGCGACGATGATCTCAGAAGGGAGGACATTATGTTCCCCTCGGAAGCGGGTAAGTCACATCAATAATTTACATTAGTTCCTACACAGTAAAATTAAAAATTATTATGTTGTGTATGGTGTATGTAATTTTCACGATGACAATACTAGCAAAGTTTAAAGGTATTTAAAAAAAGAGCAATGCCCTATTTCGAAAATATGATAGGGACATCTTGTGGTGGGTTGACAATACTGGTTTACTATCCCTCGGGTTTCTGATATTTGTTCACACGTCAGTCGTATCTGTCAGATTGATAATTTCATCGCAAAATATTTTCACATGTCATTCAACCTCAAATAAATTCGCTGTTTTTAAACGTATCCCAAAATGAAATACTATTTTCATAAGCAGATGAATGACTTTTTTAAACGTATCCCAAAATGAAATACTATTTTCATAAGCAGATGAATGACTTTTTTAAACGTATCCCAAACTGAAATACCATTTTCATAAGCAGATGAATGACTTTTTTAAACGTTAAGATTGCAAATGGACAAATGCCATTAAAAGTATTTAAATTTTTATTAAAAAAAGTTTTTTTTTTTTTGTTTGATTTAGCTTACCCTTAGTTTTTTTCATGTAAATCCTAATTATATCACTTTATATTAAGCTTAAAAATATATGTAATTACACAATCGTATTATAAAAGTAATTGCCACTTTTTGAAAGAATTGAACATTTTTTTGAAGCGATGTTGCTAGTATTTTTAACTCAATAAAGTAAGAACTGATAAAAATACATTAATTATGGTCTTATTTAAATCAAAACACTGCATTTGTGGGACAATTTAACAGACAAACGACACCATAGAACATTCCAATTACACAAATAGATAGTTGAAAACGTCATTCGAAATGCACAATACCATTCCAAAAGTGTAATGATTTTATGAATCGTGAAAGTTTCATAAGAATACATTGTATTTTGAGTAAATTGAAGCACAAAATTCAATAGTTGTCAGACAGCTTGGTGTACCGCGCAAGTAAAAACCAGCCATTGCGATTGACTGCTTTTGGGCATTATAATCATTCGGAAGAGTTGGTGGTTAGCTTTCAAATGTAAAGAGAAAGCATGGTTTTACATCTTTTTAATTCAACTTAAACATATATCTAACCGTAATACAAAAGGAGATAAGGACTTCAAAAATTATGATCTGTTGAAGTGGTTTTCTTGTGTGAGCTGGCAATACTGATTCATAAATCGAATAATGTAACAAAAAAAAACATCTATAGAGTACATATATTATATAATTTTCAGTGACAATACTGACAATGTTCAAATGGGTTTAAAAAAGAACAATGCCCCATCGTGTAGAGCTCGAATCGTTTAAAAATGATCTATTGAGATGGTAAAGACTTCAATATTGTGCACTGACAATAATAGCATACTGCTGTTAGTTCCGTTGTAACCTCTCCCCATTTCTTGTGAACAATGCGTGCACAGAAAGAGAAGCCGCAGTGTTGCCAGGTCAAAAAGTAGATACCAGCAAAATCTCTAAAAATGCCCAAAAATGGGAAAAAGCCCCTAGATTTTGGACATTCACATTATATTGTTGATAATGATAATATTTTCATCTCAAGGGGGGAGGGTGCAAAACAAAAGTCATAGAGTTGGACCAAACTACTGAAATCTCTCACATTTCAAAGGATTTTTGAAAACTGTTGCTCAGAATTTTGTAAAAAAAGGCTGAAAAAAAAAACTTTGCCTACACCGATTTCTCCCTAGATTTGTCAAAACTCTCTTCTGTTCTTGGAGCTCTGTTTCTCCCTAGACATGGCAACTCTCTTCTAGTGGTTACAACAGAACTCTCAGCGACAGGACAATGCTGATGTTCACCAAATATGTACATTAGTTTAAAAAATAGAATAGCAGTTATTTTGCATAGATTGATTATTATTTTGCATACTGGCTATATTGTTAAAGATTTGAAAAACACACTGAATGCTGCATAAAGCTTGGATGGTTCTTAATGTTGGTTTTAATGAAATACAATGATGCGAAACCGTAGTAAATGAAATATGGCAACTATACTATTTTAATGGGGCTTACACATTGCATGCCACAGCAGTTATTCTGCGGGTATCCTATCGATACCTTAGTTCAATAGGGAACTAACTTAAAATACCTCATTTTGAGAAAACTGGATTTGAAAGTTTTTCATAAAGACATCGCTCCGATGTAAAGTTATTTTGTCCACCTATAATATAAAAATAGATTCAACATGTAAGTAATTTATCAACCTATCATATCATAGGTGTAAATGGCTACATTTATTAAGTTCCAAACGGAAACATTTGACATGTTTCTCCATTGAACTAAGAATGTGTTGATTTCATTATAATTCCATAAAGAATTATCTGACTACATAATTAGGACGAATTAGACTTATTTTTTTAATGAAATATGGGAAGGGGGAGTTTCTTTACCATTTTTCACCATTAACTCAAAACCCAGAAATTTTGAGTTATTTCCCTATTGAACTAAGGTATCGCTATGTAAATATAGTGTACTGCAGTTTGTGTGCTGTGTTAGCTATGTAAATATTGTTCTGTTTGATCAAATGTTGACAGCGTGCAAATCTTATTTGCAAAACATTCGTCAAATTGCCGATGAGGACGCATTTAGCTGGTGAACCATTATTGTTGCAAACAACTTTTGTCCAGAAAGCGGATGTATGAAAGTGATAAAATCGAAAGATGGAAAAATGTTAACGAATGAGAAAGAAATAAAAGGGAGATGGATGAAATACTTTGAAGACGTTTTTGAAAGCAACCCGACTGATAGTGATTCCAGTGGCGAATCAGGCATATGATTATGGCTTGAATGTTACCAATATCATCAGCATGGATGAAATAAAAAGATCGTAATTCATAATGTATGAAGAATGGTAAGGCTGTTGGTTTCGACAATATTGCTGCTGAATACTTTAAAGGAGATAGCCGTATAATTCTCACATGGTTATGCAAGCTTTTTAACCAGTGCTTTGAGGCATTTTACACGGCATTAGATTGGAGGAGGGCTGTGATCATGCCTCTATACAAATGTAAAGGGTCACGTATGGAATGTGGAAATCACAGGGCTGTATTAGCCTGCTAAGTTCAGTTGGAAAGCTGTATGGTAGGATATTGATTGAAAGGGTACAAACAAAAACAAAAGTTAAATAATGGAATGTGCTAGGTGCATTTATGAGTAGAAGGGGGTGCATGGATCAGATTTTCTCGTTGCGTGTTCTCACAGAGAAGTTTCTGGCAAAAAATCGGAAACTTTTCGGTGCCTTTGTAAATCTACAAAAAGCATACAACCGATTTGACAGGAATAATTATGAAAGGTACTGTCCAAGTATGGAGTGAATACGAATCTCATACAGGCAATCGCAGCTCTGTACAAGGAAAGCGTTGCATGTGGTAAGGTAAACGGTGATTTTACGGAGTGGTTTGACATCACAAAAGGTGTTAAGCAAGGCTGCGTAATGTCACTGCGGTTATTCAATCTATACATGGATAACTGTATGTAAGAATTGAAAGAGGTGGACTTGGGCGCGAAAATGAGTAATCTGAAAGTATGTTGTCTGCTGTATGCTGATGATGCGGTGCTGATTGCTAACAGTATAGAAGATTTACAGTCCCTCGTATCTAGGATGAATGAAGTATGTATGAAGAATGAGCTAATGTTGAATGTAAGTAAGTCTAAAGTCATGGTGTTTGAAAGAGAGAGTATGAAAACAGTGTGCAATATAGTTGTGAATGGTGAATACTTGGAGCAGGTCGATGAATTTGTGTATTTCGGAAATATGTTTACCAGAAATGGAAAAACCGATAGGGATATTGAAAGAAAAGTGAATGCAGGAAACTTCATTAACGGAGGACTGAACGCGGTTGGCCCAAACAAAAAGTTGTCCAAAGAAGCAAAGCTAGCAGTCCATAATGGAGTGCTGATCCCAGCCCTAATGTATGGCAGTGAGGCATGGAATCGGAAGAGGAAGGATGAAAGTAAACTGAATGCCGTAGAAATGAGATCTCTGAGACGAATGTGTGGTAAAACCATGTATGATCGTGTAAAAAGTATTGAGATTCGTAAAAAATGCAAGGCTGATGTAAGTGTAATGAGTAAGATTAAGAAAGGGATGCTTAGATGGTTTGGGAATTTAAAGCAAATGAACAAAGAAAGGAGTGTAAGAAGAATATATTAATGATACTTTACAACAATTGAAAACATAAATGATACTGATTTCATACACAATGTATGGCTATTAATTTGAGGTTCATACCAGGAAAAACTTGCTTATCCCGGGCAAGTTGACATGTTTTGGAGGAAATTTACTCCAATTACCTCTCACCACGGCTTTACTGAATTCACTCTGGAACAAAACAAAAATATATCATTTTTATTTCTTTTAAATGAAAAATCAGTAGGTATTAAACAGTTAGGGTTAGGGTGGGGGGTTGGGCGGTTACTCGGTTGAGTGACCAGTGGCTACATGACTTAAAAGATTTTTATTTGTTTGAATTTAAAGAAAACAATGAACAATTTCACCGGAGACCAAAATTTCATTTACATATTTTACTCAAAATAATGTCAGGAATTGCTGGTTACAATTTGTCAGGTACTTCCATTAACACCCCGGTGTCTGTGGGTGGGTTTGTTTTTTATACAAGTCTACAGTTTTATTCCGATCTTAATGAAATTTTGTACACTTGACTTTTCGTAACAAGAGGAAGGTCCTCCCCCGAAAAATCACTCCCATCCCCCTTTCCCACCCCTTATAGCAGAATTTGGTACTTCTTGATGTAATTTTGCACACTTGACGTTCAAAATAAGAGAAAAATTCCTGGATAGGGTAGGGGTAGGGGTAACGTATCACAACCTCAAAACTTTATTCCATTAATAACAATATAATTTGGTAGTTTCAAGTCCCGATTGTTATTATGATTATGTAACATATAATTAAAATTTTCCGCAATACTAACATCATAATTGATTTTTTATATTTGATATTTATTATTTCCAGAAGGCGGTAGCAGCAAGAGGAGCAGTCTGCAGAGCCGTGGCAGCACCTCTAGTCTAATGGAACAAAGAAGTATTACTCCCAGATCTCAACCACCCACTCCAAGGTACAAACACCATTTTGTTAATATTTTTACATTTACTGAATGACACATCGCACCCCTAGTTGTAGATCACATGTCAAAAAATGGGATTCTCAGATAATTGATTCAAAGTTTCAATTCTCTGAAAGAAATCAAAGGATGCATCTACTAAACCATTGTTTTTTTTCTGTATCTGTATTTCTATAAGCAATATTTTATAAAATTAATCACTAGTGCGCCCCACTGTTGTATTTGGTAGCCACCTCTGGTCTGGAGCCCCAAAATACCTGAAAAAAACCCTTGACTGCTTGTTCGATTCCCCTATCTTAAGAAACAGATTGCAATATTTAGAGCACAGGCATCAGGTGGGAATGCTGTCTTTATTCTACTGGTATTTCAATGGAAGATGCTCTGAGGAACTAGCGTAGTTGATCCCTTCGGCACCAGTCATATGATAACAGGTCATTTTCTATGACTGCAGTCTCGAAATATCAAACATTATGAATTACGAATATTCAAGACAAGTAATTTCTGTCTTCAAATTTAATGCAGGTCGTTTAGTTTATAGTTTTTAACCAGGTCGTTAATAATGTTTTCAATGTTTCATATTAACTAATGCAGAATTTTGCCGTAGTCTTAAAATTGGGATGCGATGTCCTTTAAAAAGCCCCAACATTTTCTAATAGAATTTGAAAGGAATTCAGAAAAAATTGCATATTTTTAAATCTATTTATTACCATTTAAAAAAAAATTGTTAACAAAATTCACTTATATAATGGTACAATATTTCATTTGCATTTTTTCTCAGATCTCAGGCTGCGACGCCGCACAAATACAAGAAGGGAGACGTGGTGTCCACGCAGTCAGGCGTGAGGAAGAAGTTCAACGGCAAGCAGTGGCGGCGGCTCTGCTCGCGAGAGGGCTGCTCGAAGGAGAGCCAGCGCAAAGGCTTTTGCTCGCGCCACCTGTCCCTCCGGGCGCCCCGCAATACCAACACGCCGCTCACCAACAGCGGCGCCAGCAACACTCACACTCCGCATCACAGGTAATTTTTACCCTAAGCCAGTGATGCCCAAAAAATTTCCCCAGAAAATCTCAACATTCAGAATGCTACCACGAAATCAATGAGCAAGTTTTTCTCCCAGATCTAGGGAAATTTCCACAGAAATCAATCACATTACAGCTTATTTACCATTATTTAATTAAATTATTTAGAAGGCTTATATTTTTACTGAAATATGCATTTTGTTACATAATATACGTGCATCCAAGAGCTGAGAATCTTTGTAATAAAATACACACAAATAGGACGATTCAGCCACTCAATGACGTTGTATCTACCTTAGATATCTTTAGGTAGGTGTATAAGTACAAGCAGCTTAATGACTATCTTTTGGCATACGTTCAAGAGTAATCATAACATTACTATCCACATCCTCTTTTATCTGTATAATGATATATGTTTCATATAATTTTATTATTTTTGGTGTCGCTCTATATGCACATGCTCTATGATACATATTATTATGTCCTTTTTTTTTACTTCTCTATGTCATCTTTATTTAAGATTAAGTTTGAAAGATCAGATTAAGTTATGAGGTAGTTCATTTCTGATTTGGCTAACCTTAGGTTAGGTTGGCTTAAATTCATGTTTATTGAAGGTTATGTTAAGTTTTTGTATGCTGCATTAGTTGTATACTCAGGTTAGCTTATAATTTCTACATGGAACTGTTTGTCCTTAATCTGATGTACGCGACTGTCACTTATGTGATTCATCGGCAGTTTTCCCCGTATGCGTGTGTCGCATATGTGATCCATCGGCGGCTATCTCCGTATGCGTGTGTTGCATATGTGCTTCATGAAGTTTTATTAAACACATACATTGGTATTTTAATCATTGAAGAAGATAATATTAACACATCCCAAATGAACCACGAAACCGAAAAAACAACAGAAATTAAAAAGATTTCAGTCGCATTTGGGACTCGAACCCAGGACCTCTACCTATCCGGGGTAACCGGGGTTTCGTGTTTCATTTGGGATGTGTTAATATTATCTTCTTCAATGATTAAAATATTACAATGAGGTTTACAAACTTCAATAAGTTATAAAAAAATAAATTGAATATTTCTTTCCAGACTTGTAAAATAAGTCAATAGATGTCTCATATAAAAAATATAAAAATCGGGTAGGTATATCCGAGACTATCCAGATTACAATTGAGTTCTGGATGAAACTTTGCAATCATCATAAGGATAGCAGCCAATAATATGGGATTTATATAAATGGAGGATAATATTAACAAATCTTGAACATGAAGTATGATATCGGTGTAAATGGCGTAAATTGAACTGGTCTAATTAGCTAAGTTGGTTAAGCGGTTACCCCGGATAGGTAGAGGTCCTGGGTTCTAGTCCCAGATGCGACTGGAATCTTTTTAATTTCTGTTGTTTTTTCGGTTTCGTGATTCATTTGGGATGTGTTAATATTATCTTCTTCAATGATTAAAATATTACAATGAGGTTTACAAACGTTACAAGTTATAAAAAATAAATTGAACATACATTGGTCTCTAAATGTGCTGCGTAATAGGATAAATTGCATTGAAACAGCTAGCGTTGTAAAGGTTATTAATAATATTGGTTGTTACTTCTTCCCCAGAAGCAGTAGCAAGTCCCTTTCGTCCTCTGGCGGGCCCATGGATGGAGAGGACACTTCGCGGGACTCGGAGACCACCTCCCCCCACTACAGCCGGGTGGCTGGGAGATTCGATCTCGACGAAACGGAGGCTGCTAACATGCTGGGTAAATATGATTTATCATTGTTTTTTTTATTGAGAGAGCCTGCTCTTTCGGTCTTCCTTTTTACGTTTATGCTCCTTTTATTCCTTACAATAGACATTTTTGCCACACTTTGTTACGGCAATTTATTTATTTTCAATTTATTTATCTGCGATTAATAACTTAGATCTTCGTATGAATCTTAGAATTCTTAATATTTTAAACAAAAGCAGTCTAAAATTGTATTATATAAAAAAACATCTATATTATGTATTATTGCATACATTTATTATGTATGTAAAGTAGATCCAAAGTGTATCTCAAAATCATAAATAAGCAGTTTTTTGTTTCTCATTAAAGTTACCAAAATTGTCTTATATAATTTATTAAATAAGGTGTATTTAGTGTAAATTTAATAAAAACAAATTTTAAACTTTGTTCCGCTTTTTATTAATAATAATAATAATTGGATGATTTTTATAGCGCCGTTTTTGTGAAAAATCACCTCAAGGGCGCTGTACAAATCTTACTTCCTATTCTTACATTATTCCTATATTAATTAATTTTTATTTTTTTGGACACTATCATTACACATTATTTATAGACCATATAAAGAGATGCAGTTAGATTATCAAAATTAAATACGGCTTGGTCTATCTAGTTTTCATACATGTTTAATTGAAAAAAAAAAGAAGCTAACTGTATTCCTTACGATATATTGCAAGACGCTAATACAAATGATAGGAGTTATGTGAAGTTGGGCGGCGGGTGGGGACTGGGGCCGGGGGTACTGATCCTTTCTTCCAATCTTCTTTGTCTTTGTTGGTGACGGGACGCTTGGTGTTGGTTGGACGCCAGGTGGCGCTCGTCGGCCGGCTTCAGGATCTGGAAAGAGTACATCAGCGTGTCGTCTATTTCTCGCCCCAGCCGGTGGTATCCTTGTCGGGGTCGGGCCACAGCAGGTCGCAGAGCAGCCTTGTCGGGCACGTCCGTGGGCCGCATGATGCACCGGATCTGCTCCGTGAACTGGAGGTCAGAACTCAGGTCGCCGTGACAGCAGAAGATCTTCTCGTCAAATGTTTTTATTTCCTATTGCGCCTTTCTCGGTAGCCACGAAATCTAATTTTGCGGTTTGCGGTTGTGGTACAACGTTCAAGGTTATACAATTATATCTTTGCAGCTATTAAAGGATCCAAAATAGCACATTCACCATTAAGTTTGAGTTGTCTAGTTCGGTCGTATACGATATTGTTTACAATCACCATAGTTCAAAGAATAACATTGTAAATCATTCACTCTGGGACACTTTTAACAGGCACATGTGTCGAACGCCTTCGACCGACCGATTCTTTTGGGTTAATTTAGAACAACGTGACAGATTTGAACTTAAAATATTTGGGTTTTTATTTTATTTTTTATTATAAACTTGATTTAAGCCCGAAACGGCCACACTAAAATTAATGATTTTTATAAATGTAACCTAAAAATTATTGCGGTTATTTTATGCTATTTTTACACCGGGAAAATTAATAACTTCCCATTATTTCCGAGATAAGTCGACCCGAAAAAATGTATTTTTTTTTTAAATGTTTTGTTTTTATATTTTTATTTACATAGCATTTTATGACAATTAAAAAAAAAAAATACGATAAACCAGCAAATAATTTTCTAAGTTGCCGCTAAAATTATGAAAAATTTTTTTTTTTCATGGTAGATATTTACTAAACATTTAATTTAAAAAAATATATCATTCAGTTTGGATGGGTATTTTGGCCTCAAATCCAAAATTAAGTTATGTATGAAACAGGCAGCGCAGCCGTTCCTCTTAATGTCCTTCATCAAAAATAAAAATGTTGATAAGCACTTACTTCTCTTTCTTTGTTTCACTATTTTGCACTATACATAATGCAATTTAGCCACCTGCCTCATTGTTAAAGGTAAACGAAACATTATACCCACTCACAGGTGGTGCTAATTTGAATATTTTAGAAAAATTCAATTTTACCATGTGATATTTTTAAATATTGAAATGAATTGTTTGTTGTCAGGTGTACACTCGGAATATGAAATGGAATAAATTGTTATACTGCAATTGTTATATTACAATATCAATTTATTCCATTTCATATTCCGTATATACACCTGCTAACAATCATCTCAATGTTAAAAAGTGTTTTTTTCTTCTAAAATATTTAAATTAGCGCCATCTGTAAGCGCATATCATGTTTCTTTTGGCCTTAACTTGATATTTATACCTAAATTTAAGCATTCATGTATATATGTATGTAGGTTTTGGGTATGCTAACCTGTCTTTCAATTAACCTCTAATCTAGTATATATGTATGTAGGTTTTGGGTATGCTAACCTGTCTTTCAATTAACCTCTAATCTATTTGGCAGTGTCTCTAGGCAGCTCCCGCTCAGGCACGCCGGGTTTCTCCCCCCCGGGGCCACCGGCTAGTAGCGTGGCCCGCGCTGGCATGGCGGGCTTCCCTGTGGCAGCACGCGGCTCCCCAGACGCCGGACCCCACCTCTTCGTGCCCATCAGTAGCCCCCCGCCGCATCCCCCGCTGCAGCAGCACAAGGCCAGATACGCGCACCAACAGCTGATAAGGTACAGCTATACTATATATATGGATGTTGTTATACAGAGTGTACTATTTTTAATTTTCTTCAGTAAAATGGTAAGAAATCTACTTGTTAATTCTTCTATGCGACCGAAACTTAAACATTAAACCTGGCATTAACACGGAAGATAGAAGCTTTGAGAAGTGGATATAATGTATAGACGCATACTCAAAATATGCGGGACTGAGAGGGTAACCAATTCAGTAGTTCTTCATTGACATTTGAAAATATGCTGGACTGATAGGGTAACCAATTCAGTAGTTCTTCATTGACATTGGAAAATATGCTGGACTGATAGGGTAACCAATTCAGTAGTTCTTCATCGACATTGGAAAATATTCTGGACTGATAGGGTAACCAATTCAGTAGTTCTTCATTGACATTGGAAAATTGGAAACACAACAAAATAAAAGTTGATATTTCTTTTCTCTTGTTTTGTTTCTGTCACATATTTATCTTATATCGTGTTTATGTTATCCTCAGGCCAGAATTGGTCCGTCCCGGTCCAATGGTAGGCTCCCCCCCGGCCAATTCTGCTGGAGTAGCCACCAGCGTCATCAGAATATCCCCTCACACCACTCATCATTACCAGGTAACAATCATTTGATTCTATTCTCATGAAAATTTAAAGTTTATCTATTTGGAAAATAAAATGATCGCTTCTTATCAAAAATATTTCGTTTTTCAGCTAGAACGGCCGCTGTCCATGTCCCAACCCCCCCGCACCCCTTCCGGCCCCCCACCCCCTCCCCCTTCACAACCCCTCCTGCTGCAGCAAGCTCTCACCTTCTCACAAGAACCCCCGGAATCACCTGACACGCACAACCGTGAAGATCCCAACAGGAACAAGATAGAATACATCCGTTGTTCACAAGAAGACATCATTGTCAAAACAGAAAACAGCCACAGAGATACTCCTGGATCAGGTATGGACCTAAGAAATGGAATACAAGAATTCCACACTTTAAGGTACCAAACTAACAACAACGAACTCAATAACAATTCAAGAAACGGAGACATGAATGACTTTCGTTCTGGTAATAACATCCATCATGGCACCAACAACAATTTGAGCATTAATTCAAACCTGAAGAATGCTACAAGCCACATATTTACCGTGAACAATGACAGAAATGCGATAAATAACGATAGAAATAACTTACACCTTCAAAGGAGTAATGCAAACATGAACAACGTTAACGAGATTATTCTCACATCGAATAACGTTAACGATTTGACGACGCAAAGAAACAATGGCGATTACAGAAATAGTATATCCGACGAGTATTCCCGGTTGAATAACTCAGGGATACAAGACAAGAATTTGGAGAACAGTTTGCGAAATAACGTCTTGAATAACATCGAAAGGCAGAACAGCTATCAAAATCATTTCACGATATCTGATAACATTTCCAGGAAGCTTGGCAGTAGTCCCAACGTGCCGATGGACACGGTTAAAAATACGATGGCGAACACTATCGCTAATCATATTGACGTACACAGGGTAAACAATAATGTGGACATGCACAGGACGAACAATAAGATTGAGATTCGTACGTCTAACGAGATGAGGATTTTGAAACCTGCGCCGGTGCAGGCTCAACAGATTTCTCTGTCTTCGATGCAAACCGTGGATTCTGTATCATACGGACAGCCAACACTGTACGTTATCCCGCAGAATTCGCAGCACGATAAGAAGTTTGTCATCATCAAAAGCGAGCCTTTGGACACCGTGCAGGTAACTAAAAAGTTTTTTTTATTATTAATGCCTATTCAAATACCATACATTTGTATTGGATAAACATGGAAGGTTTGAGGTTGTGGCTGCGATAGTTTGGTTGTAAAAGCAGTCGCCTGGATAGTGGAAGTTTCCGGCGCTCAATTCCCTGTTGTGTACATAACCTTTTTTTTCATTATAAATAAAAACCCACTAAACTGCCATAGCAATTTGTCAGCAGTAGCCCTTGGGTGAAATTGATGAATAAATTCAATCTCGTAACACACCATTTAACACCGAATTAATTCTTCATTATATAACTTGTGCCGTGCAACCCTACAATTATTTAATACGCAGCACCATAATTACGGCGTGGATACTATGGACATCATCACAAAGTCGCCGGAGATATTGTCCGGTGTGTGGGACTCCATCTAACGTATAGAATCCTGTACCTCAATCCATAAAAACCCATATGTCATCGTCCTTAGAGGCAAACTCTTCTAGTCAGCCAGTCAGTAATTCCAAGCAGCGCATATTTCCTAATTCAAGGAATTAAGAAATGTATTCCGTATTCAGTTGTGATGTTGTATTCACTACGTCTCTGGTTCGTCGATATCGAGTCTGTCCATACTAGGTCCGCAGGGCGCAAGTTAATCAAGTCACTGCGAGACACTAATCAGAAGTTCCAAATTCATTCCTCAATGCCCGCAGCGATTCCCTTCGTGCTAGTCTCAGCGAAGCCAAGTCGTCTCTTTCACCTAGTAGGGTGGAAATTTCCTAAGTAATCCGTACTCAGTAGGGTGCATCTTTGTTTAGCTCGTCATATTGTTTTTAAAAACGCGACCATTATTTACTACATTGAGGTGTATACACATTTTTCATATTATTTATTAACTACTTGAGTAAGATTGTTATTTTTATGATTATTTTCTTTTTAAATGTGAAAAAATGCCCCCATTTTTTTTTTGTTATGAATTAAATGAATAAATTCACAACACTAGATGAATCAGACTGAATCGATTTACTACTGTGAATAATCCGCCCATGTCTAGTCAGCAGTATTTGTCATGTACATATTTTGTAATGCATACATACATATTAAGATGTGATGATTATTAATTTTGTTGTAAAAACAATTGATAATGTTATAGTTTTTATATTATAGGTACATAGTATCTTTATTATTTGTGAGTCAACCATTAAAAATTAATTAACCATTAACCATCAACCATAAATTAATGAAATAAGTTTAGTAAAAAAATTATTGCTCATTTTTTATCAATCATTAATTAATGAAATAAGTTTAGTAAAAAAATTATTGCTCATTTTTTATCAATCATTGAGGTTTCCATTATCACTTTGTTATCTTATCTTTAATAATTATTTTAGTATTTCAACATGAATGGATGATATTTGTTTACTTTTCATTAATAAATTGAATATTATTCAGTTTCAGGACAAAACGGCAACCTTGATAAGGACGTCTGGTGATACGCAGACTGTGCTGAGCCGAGCCGTCAGCGATTCTAGTGAACAGGTATTTTTTGTAAGAACCGTTTTTTGCATTATTAATCTTATGAACCTTTGTAAAAAACTAACTAAATACCAATCAAAGAAGACAAGCTCCATGGCAGAGCAGTAAACTCCTTGGCTCTAGACTCGCAATTTCAAAAACCGCAGACACCAAAACAAAACGCTATTATTCACAAACAATATTAAAATATACATTCAATTTGCTGGAATTACTTATTAGCGTCTCCCACACATACGTTTCCGCCTGCGTCTCTCGATCTTCGCTCCGAAGTGCCTGCCGATACGCCAGATAGTCCTGCCGGCCGAAACATTGCGTTAATTTGAGTAAAAAAAAACACCACACTTTTTTTTTTTGATCGTCTGATCTCCGCACGGAAGTGTACGTGCAAAGGAATTTCTCAGAGATCGGAGCAAAGTGTGGCCTGACGCGTGATACGTCGTACGGTTTAAAAGTTTTGCTACACTTTTGACCATAGTTATCATAATGTAGACATCGCTATAGCCATTTACTGAAAAATAATAACGTGTCATAATTACCCAGAAGATTATTACTTCCGTATGAACAGTGCTAATTTACATAGTTTACTTGCAATGTTTCATTAAAAAATTAACTAATACTGGTTTTTAAGTTTCTATTCTTAGCTTTTGATTTTCCTTAAGCAGTCGGTGAAAAACATTACCAAAAAAAAACCAATGCATTGTTTGTGCTCAAACGCTTACATGTAAAGGCATAGCACCCCAATTGCTGAGAAAAACCTACGCATCGGACTGACTGGAGATCAGGGCATTTGGACTGAAGGTCGTTGTCTTTATGTATACGTTTTGGCGGACGTATTGGAACGATGTGTGGTGAGATCTTGAAACAAAACTCTTACTGATCTGCCACGAGTTGACCTACCGATGATATGTCCTTTACTCTTATTTATTACTTTCCCCATGTAGAGAAATAACCTGGGCAACATGGTAGGCAGTGCTGTGATAGTCCACCCCAGCCAGTTACTGCCTGTGCTACCTCCACCCCAACCACATACTCCAACCACCCCACATTCTACTATAATCGGTGAGTCCATCAAAATAAAATAAATATCCGGAACATTAATTCTTATTACACAACATATTCCAAAGGATAGTCCTTTGTTTGAATCTAGCCCAAAGAATACATTCATGTCTTTTCTATTCATCCCAGGATGAATTCTAAACCAAAATTTGATGTAGGCACTTAGTAGATTTTACTCAATATTTGAATGCATTCCATTTTTAAAGTTACCGAACAAAAGCATATGGAAAGCAAAAGGAATTGGTTTTGACAGACGGTTTATGGAGGGAAAATTATTAAGGAAATGGTGGGATTTGTTTGAGATTTTTAGTAATGTGGTGTAGAAATGGAGTAATTTAGTGTAATTTCTGGACAATTAACAGATAATGTGTGTATATTTTCATCCCGACAACCCTGTACTGTAAAGACAATAGGAAAATAATCAAATTCAAAATCTTTGCTTTCCATCGATTCAAATTATGAGAAATATTGACATTCTGCTTATAGCTCTATTGTAACCTCTCCGTCTTTTTCATAAATGACATGTGTAACCTCACTTTCTGTTACATAAGTCGTTTTTAAGAAAGGGGGAGAGGTTACAACAGGGCTATCAGCGGCAGGACCATAAACAACATTTGGTATCATTCAATTCGTCTCTATATAACCATTGAAGTATTTAATATAATGAGTAACATTGATTCTCTAGTGAGCAACACGGGTCGCGGAGTCTTCCCCTGGCAGACACTGGTGCCCATTCTGGGCCGCGGGGGCACTGTGGTGTCCCCGCCCTCTTCCCAGCTGTCCCCCCCACCCTCGGCTCCAGCGCGCCCCGCGCTGCCCTCACTTGCCCCGCTGCCCTCGCCTGACCTGCTGCCCCCGTGCCACATCAAGGTGGAGGACGATATAGCGGGTAAGGAATGTTTTAATGTTTCTTTGTGATTAATTGGGACCTGTATTTCATCCCTGATCCCAATTTGAGATTTACGCCAATCAGTAATCTTAAGTTAGGCAATCCATTTGCAAGGATTGCAGAGTGGAAGATACTCTCAGTATCGCCCTGGTGAAAGACCACCATTCAGAATCGAAACGTTGCTTGAAATGGCTTTTAGCCGTGTTTGGTGACCAGATCTGAATAGCCAGGTATTTCCCTATTTCCTACCTTCCTCTTCCCCTTCTCCTTCCCCTCCCCAATACCTTCTGCCTCACAACATTCCCCAATTGGGAATGCAATAGTCTCACTGGCTCCAGACGGTTGGGAGCAGTTGGGACTCTTATGCGGAATTCATATTAAAAAAAAAAAGGATTGACCTTGGCTAACCGACAGAGTAGTTTAACAGACTATCAATAAAGTTTGTGACATTAGCATTTGTTCTTCTGACTGTAATTTTATGCATTTCTGAATGTTTAAGAAAAAATTATTCACATTATATGTAATAGTATTAGTTTGGCTAAGAAAGGGCCTTACACCATACACAAGGCTATGCAAGTATCCGATACCTCAGTTGTATACATATAAGTATAATGGATTGTTCGATGCCTGTCTCACTGAATTCCTGTGTTCAGACAGACGTTGGAGGTACATAAATTATATAATAAGGTTAAATACAGTTAAAAGTTTTCTATAGGTTAACAGAAGATTAAAATAATATATATATATATGTGAACTTAAGGGTAATTCTATAAATGAAAATAATAATTAAAAAAAGGAGAAAGAAAAGACAAAATAAATAATATGAAAGTTTTATAATTCAGGTAAAATTAAATATAAAAATAGGATTACATTTGCGTAGAGACAAAGATAGATATTGTTATCTTGGCATTGATCTAAAACACGCATTGTGACAAAAAATCGCAGAAAATATAAGTAATATCGCATTTTAGAATGAGCATGTATAAAGTCTCGGCGACTTGAGTGGCGAAGACCTCGGCAAACTGGTCGCCAGAGACTGGCATCGCCGACGAGTCGACAAAATGTCAGCCACATGTTCCTGTGTACTAACCTCCTCGCAGATATATTGCAGTAGTCGCGAAGATACTCGAGTCGCCGAGTATTGGATACTTGTATCGCCTTGTGTACGAAGGGCCTTAGACGCCGTTTGGTATCTATTGTCATAGGAATATTCTGTATGTGTTAACCATTTACCTAGTACAGGACAAATACTTCCCACATAAAATTTTGCAAGTCTTTACCGGGCAGAAGCTGCAGGATTCCCATTTACCGACTTAGATAGAATTCTAAAAGAGTGAATTATCCGTGAATGTATAAGAAAAATAATTTTTTGGGAGATTAGTTTTTTAAAATTGCTATAAATAACTATCAATAATTCATTTTAAAACACTCCACAGTTTCTTGTGCCCGGTTAATGGTTCTGCAGTGAAAATTGTTAGGTAAAGCTGGATGTCATATTTGACTACTACAACCAATGGAAAGATTAGGAACAATGACTGATTAGTGTGTGATCTTATAATCATTATTCATTTGCTAATATTTGCCTCCAGACGATGACGACGATGTATTTGAGTGCGACGCCCTGCCGCAGAGCCCCCTGGCGCCTCCAGCCGCAGCGGAGCCCCTCACACCCCTGCCAGACGGGGCCCCCGGTAGTGCTAGCAGCAAGAGGCGCAGCCAGTCGCTCTCTGCGCTGGGCAATGCCCATCAAGTAGCTGCAGAGGGGGCCATTGGGAAGGTAACAACTTTATATAATACTAGATGAAGTACGATTATGATTGGTTTGGAGTAAAGTTTTGAGGTTGTGATGTGTTACCCCTACCCCCACCCTACCCAGTAATTTGCCTCTTTTGAAAGTCAGATGTTCAAAATTCTGCTTATAGCACGAAAGGAAAAGGCTTCCATAGAAAAGGGGCAAGAAGGTGGTTTTTAGAAATCTCACATAGACAGGACCTTTCTTTTATTTCGAAAGTCAAGTGTGGAAAATTTCATCAAGCTCGGAATAAAACTGCAGATTTTATACAAAAAAAACAAACAAACAAACACCGCCCGCCCAGGACATTCTTGTTTTTATAATAGATTGCTTGTTTTAACACTTTTAATGTCATAGCCTTTTGAAGCCTTATATTGAAATTCAAGTTCAGTCTACCTGACTATATCAGTGTGCCTGCCATGTATCCAGATTTATTTCAAAATATTCAAACTAGACCTGTAGACAAGCTATCTATATTTAATTTCAACAGTTTATTGTCCAGACTTGATAGAAAAACTATGGCAACACTAGTTTTCAGCCACAAGCAAGGAATGGATGTGATTTGTCTTAATTCAAATTTTTCTACATTTTGTTAGACAGACCTAATAAATGTTAAATTTATTAGGATGCCACATTGCCACGCTTAAGGGTCAGCACTCATAAATGGCCCTAAACATCACTTTGTAGTTTTCTAACTCAAGCAATACTACAAATGATTTATATGTAAATTCTACACGGATAGTTAGGAAAATGTATAAGGTTTCAAAGTCGAGAATCCTCCAAACTGTAATCTTTTATATTCTATGAAATACCAAACAAAATATTTGAAAATATGTGAAGTTTGAAAACCAGTGAAGGCAATTTTGAATGTTTTACCTAAAATTTCACTACATATTTCGTATAGTATTAAAAAGATTACAGTTTAAGGATTTTTGTCTTTTGAAACCTTATACATTTTTCTAACTACCCGTATAGAATGTACAGATAAATCATATTTAATGGGTTAGCAGACAACAAAGTGTTTATTTTTGGGTGCTGACCGTTAACTAGCTGTCATATTTCACAAATTTCTGGAACTCTTATGGATATTTGAGACTATCTAGAAGCTCTCTCGAGATAATCACATTTTCTTGTTCCTGCCCAGAATAATTAGAATATTTTACTGATTTTCCAGAAGGACCCGCGCATCCGCCGCCCCATGAACGCCTTCATGATCTTCAGCAAGCGCCACCGCGCGCTCGTGCACCGGCGCCACCCCAACCAGGACAACCGCACAGTCAGCAAGATCCTCGGCGAGTGGTGGTACGCGCTCAAGCCCGAGGAGAAGCAGAAGTACCACGAGCTGGCTAGCGAGGTACTGACACTAACAATTCCCTAGACTCTTTGAAAATATGTATTTCACCATTTTCACCTGAAGAAAGATAAAATTAACCTTACTTCAGGTACACAGAAACATCCACAACACACTTCTATTTGTTTACCTCTTCAGTGGCACACCCCACAGGCTTGTGTGTGCGTTGTTCAATTTGTATATTAAACTTTGGAATGCCAAACGCCCGCGATCTAATACCTCCGTAGTGTGCCCAGGGTAAATTTGAATGTGGCCCACTGAGTGTGTGAGTCTTTTCGTAATAACTTGTTTTTTTAATAGTATGTGTGTTTATACATTTATAAAACTTGTATACATCTATCATATGTAATTTCCCCAGAATAGCTACTTATATTCAGAGAAATGTTTTTTCACATTGCCGATGGGTAATTTCAGCACATTAAAAGTTAAACTGAATTTATCTCAGTGATTTAATCAATTCAGTCTTCTATGACCCATGCAATTGACAAGCTATGTAATTTAATACTTTTTACAGGTTAAAGAGGCACATTTCAAGGCTCATCCTGAGTGGAAATGGTGCAATAAAGACAGACGTAAATCATCAAGTGGACGAGACCCATCCAATAACTCCACACCCCAGGTAAATTATCACGTCGCTATCTGATATTCACATTGAAATAGAATTCCTAGGTCGGCCCTCAGCACTAGTTAATCAAATGTTGAATAGGTTGCTTTTCAAACTAGCCTGCCTTCCAAGAAAAATAAATGCTAACATCACCCACCATATTATTATGTACATGCATATTATGAAAAAGAGCAATATCCCTGTATACTATCCCTTTTTACTGGAAGAAATTCGAAATATTATGGATACATATCAAGTGAATGAATGAAGCAAGAAGTGTGTGCCAGGACAGAAAAATAGCATTCCATCTTCTCTACCTGCCATTTAGTTAGTTTTTTTTTCCAAGTTGAAGGTAAACTCCCTTGGTCTACCATAATTATGGAGCGGGCTTCGGGTTAAAATTTTTCACGGCTTCATCTTTCATCAAAGAACTGTGCACAATTAGTGCTTCAATGAGAATCTGACCAAAGGCGAAAATTTAGAGGTTTTGTGTCTGTCAAGTTTGTAGGTCATTTTCTTTATAATGGCGATCTAGGAATTCCACATCAATGTCTTCACATTTTAATTAGCTATTGAACCCTCCCAGAACAATGATCCTAAGCGCATATTGTCAAAAGTCAATCATATCTGGAAAATCACTCGTCGCTGGATAACAATAATTATTGCGTGTAATTCAAAATAAAAATGTGCAATGAATCATTACTGTACGAGAACGTTTCAATTAACATCTTCTGACTAACCTGCTTGCGATTTCAGAGTCCACGAACTCCCTTAGACATTGGCAATGTGTCGGGCGCTGACATTCCTCTAACCATATCCTCGTACAGTGCTTTAGTGTCCGGGGCGGACCTCCCCTCGCCGCACGGGGCGCTGCACGACACCTTGAGTGACGATGATCAAATGGTATTTTTTTTTTGTCAAGTTTGAATTCAATTTGCATTTTTTTTTATCACAATTTTAATGAAATTTTGTATTTCTCACATTTAGATTGAAGTTGTAATTTTTATCTAAAATGTGTTTCCTTATGAAATAACGAAATAAGAAAAACAATCACTTTGTATAATGCCAATCATTTTATTGCAATATTTATAACCTTCTGGTTTCGCTTATACCCTAAATTCATCGGGGCAGTATTTTAACAATTTACTGGATAATATAGTAGAATCCCACGAATTCAAACTCTGACAATTTGAAAAAAACGCTTAATTCGAAAGTTTTGCCAAAAAAAAATCCCTACAAAAATTTTCATACAATTTAATTTTTTTATTCTTCCTTATTCGAAATTTATTACATGAAAATTTCCCATGTAATTCGAAAAAATTCGATTTGTGTGAAAACTAATAATGTAAATCTGAATCTGACAATAACGCCTTGAAATATCAATTTGCACGGTTATACATTCATCCTGACTCGTATTATTATTGGGTAATTCTTAATCTTGCAAAATTTTGATTTACACGGAAATGTGTCATATTTTTACAAATTTTCTTAGAATAACTGCATCTGAAGAGCCACCACACGGAAATATGTCGTATTTTTACGTGCAAAACTTGACTTTTCAATGAATTTTTTTTTTTTTTTCTTAAAATTTCGAATTCATTAATTCGAAATGAATGCGGTTCTACTGCACTGTTCTAATGAACCTTATGTAAGGTGTAGTGTGAGTAAAACCAGTAAGCGACAAATAATTACAATTAAATTAATGGTGTTTTACAAAGTGATTGTTTTATTTGAAATGTAATATCAAACCACAAATTGATTGCTTTCTACAAAACTGGGCATTTTCTTTGTACTTTGAATGTAGAGTTATTTTTATTACCAATGTTTGATCGTAGTGAGTAACATGTCAGTGGTGCAGCGTGGTAAACATGTCATTGTGTGTTTTATTTTTTCTGCTCTTTTTTTATAAGTTTTGATTATGTAATTTAGTGTGATAAGAAAATAAAAGCATCCTAAACAATCTGCATAATCTCGTTACACACAATTCTACTTTTAATGATTCAATTTCATCTTATAAACTGGAGTATCTTTTTAGGTTATCTGTGAAGATTCCCAGCAAACGCCTGTGGAGATCGACCTGAAGTGCGGTGAAAAAGTGACCGACTCTGATTCTGAGAGTCAGAACTCCGAGTCCATCAATGTGAACTCTCACAATATTGAAGCTCCAACTTCTGAACACAATTCCATAGTTCAGAATAATGACAAGGACAAGTTCAACATTTCCCTGCCCAACTATGGCTCGGCTCAGATAGACCATACCAGGCGACCAAAACCAATCAAAGCCAGGTAAAACTTTATTGTTTAATAGTCTGCTTACCTGTTCTATGCTTTATAATTGATTTTATGTTTGTTTTTTTATCTTTATTTTGTATTATTTATGTTACGTGTGTTTTTACGCTTGTTTCAACTTATGCCCATATTTAACGCTTTATGTTGTGTAAGTATATATTATTATTTCTAGATAATGACAAATATTATTATGGAGTTGGGAATAATAAGTGAAATGTTGAAAGAGGGAAGATTTTAGATAAGCTTCGAGAAAATTGGATATTTGACCACAATTAGTGCAATCCAGAAAGTTATTATTATTCTTTGTTATGCTATATGTATCTGCAAAATAACGTTTCAAACACATTTTAACTTTTGACAAATTGACACTCCGAGAATAAGATAATGTATATAACATAGTTTACAATTATTAAATGACCAAAATATTAATAAATCTATCTCACAGCCGGATACTGCTATATATAACTAAGAACTTATAACTAGTAACTTGCAACTAATGACTTGCAACTAACCTATTACAAAAAAATTGAGTTCATTAATGAGTGTAAAGTTTGATAACTAACTATCTTTAACAATCACTCAAGACAACTGTTTTGCTTTAAAACTGACCCATTAATGATGTTAAATTTTGAATTATTATAGAGTGGGCTCTACTGACAGTGTGCTTGCTTCGCTTACCGTCTCCAGTCCATCGGGGGTGTCCGCCTTCCACCCGACCGGGGGCGCCTTCAAGTCCATGCCCCAGACCCAGCAGACCTTCACCGTGTCTCCATCCGTGCCCCAGTCGCAGACCTCCAATGCCACCTTCGTGAACATTGTAACGGCCACCGAGAACGGCAGACAGTGGTCTACGGCCACCTTGAACGCGGGGAAGAATCAGACCCAAGCTCATATTAAGCTGACACAGCAGAGCTTGGGGATGGGACAGGGCAATAATAACCAGCATGGAGGGTCCATGCTCAAAACTCCGATGGTTACTCTCGTTAAACCTGTGAGAACGACAGGTAATTTATGTTATACTTTTTTACTATTACGTATCAGCTTATATTATGCACTAAATAAGATCAAAATATGAATGTTACGCAATTTAAACCTTATCCACGTCACTGACTGATATGTAGTGTTTGAAAATAAAAAATATATATTAGTTTGATGATTTCACAATAGCCTCCGCATCGAATGGTCTAAACATTTGCACTTGGTTAGGAGGTTGCGGGTTCAACTCCCGTTACAGCGCGAAACATAATGAACTTGAGATATGTTTTCAGGTTTTCATGGCCAAAAACCTTTTTTTTGGGATAATATGCTGTGTTGCGCTTCTTCCTCCTGCAGCCAATGTTTCGGACAGCGTTACAGTGTCCATCATCAGGGCAGATGTGTAGATTGTGGTAGAGTGTGTATAGTATGTAGGATGGTACCGTATTGCGCACGTTAACCCTCTTGGGACTCTTTAATAGAAACCAGAAGGCGCGAACATCGGTTTTTGTTTATGATATGAAGTGTGTACGCAGCACATTCAACCCAATGAAAAAAAATAGTGTTGCCAGGGAAAGTTCACAAAATCATTTAAAAAAAACTGCAAATGAATAGGGTTAGTACTTTGTAAATAATTCTCAAATTTCGTGTATTTTTAAAATTACTCTGGGTGAGAAAGGGTTAAATACAGTCAGTTATCGGATACCAAAAACTAAACATTTACGATCTACTATCAGAATATGATGTAAAGTGAGATCTGTGAGCGCGTGTTACTTTTCGCCATAAATGAATTTTGTCTAAATTCACTGAATTCTAACTAACAATTTTTTTGTGAAAATGCTCTATTATTTTAGTATGCACTTGAAACAGCAAATTCAAAGTTCAGTTTCTTTTATATTTATTTACGCTATTTGAATGTTAATAAATGACTTCTCATGCGATTATAATTTTTCAATGGTATGTTTTGTCCTTTTCCAGCACCTTTGACCCTGGCGTTTTTATCAGACCCATACACTAACATTCTGCTCAAGTCAACATCCCAGTCTAACGACACCAGCGTCTCTGGCAGCGATGGCCTTCCCGTATCACAACCCTTGCACTACGTACGGCTGCAGAGTGTCTACCTTCCCGTCAATGCTGGTAAATATAAATAATTATTCTTAATGATAATATATCAACCCAACATACACGCTATTTCCCTCCTCTTTAAAAATATAGATATTCTCTTAACGAGGGCTTACTTCTCTCAAGTGACGAGAGAACCTTAGAAATTCCCACCCACCACTCGACATCTTTCACACAGTGCAAACTCGTCTTTGTAATGTACCTATCCTCTAATATTGGTAATATTTATCTCAAAGTTTTTCTTCTTTTTCTAAATACTTGTAATTATATCACCCCCTGGAAATAGCTTTTTGTTTATGAATCCAATCACTATATTTATCCCCCTGTGCTAATGTGCGTAGCTTTTGTTTATTTTCATGATTTTGTGTTACCCAATTTCCTTTCAGATGCTGGTTCAACGAGGATACCTGTGTCAGGGGGACAGTCTGTGATCGTCTCACAAGCTAATAATAATCAAAATAAGAAACCAGTGTTGTAAGTACACTTATTTGTTTATTATTGCATATGTGTTATAGGGTTTTCCAAGTGACAGGAAAAAATACTTTGTTTAATAATTACATATTACAGAAAAATGTGATGATTTTAATAAGTTCTTTATCTAATTCAGGCGCTCTGACGCAGACACCGTGCTCCACCATAACTTTGTGAACCAGAACCAGCACGCCTTGCTCTCCCCACGAGCAACGGACCGCTACCGCCAAGACCAGACCGTCCCGATGTCTCCCCTGGCCCGCGGGGCCCCCCTGTCGGCTCCCCCGGCCGGGGCGCACTCCCTGCGAGGGGCCCCCGTGGCCCGCACCGAGGAGCTGGACAGCGAGGGGCAGGTGCAGCCCTTTCAGCTTGCCCCCACGCCCGCGCAGCTGGGCAGGGCCCCCTTGCAGAGGAGGCTCAGTATGGGTGAGTTAAACTGCCCTTACCATTGCTTATGATTTCTCTCAGATAGATTTCAGACTTACAAAATGCAGTAGGAAAACATTGTTGTTCACAATCTCGCTTTTTGTGGATTTAATGGAACTGCTAACAAATCTTTTCAGTTCATTTATAAGAAGAAAATTACTACACAAAAATTTGTTTTAACTCAATTCAAATTCATCACATAACTTCTTGTGGATTGTCAACGCACAATATGACGTCAACTACCGTTGAATGCCAGCGGTTTCGCTAGGGATAGTTATAACATATTTAAATGAACCATAATCGCTTGTCAACAAAGAGACCAATCAGAATAGGGATTCGGCATAGCCTGAGGTTCGGCACAAGTCAGGTAATAAATATTTGAAATTGGTGCGAGTCGTAGCAAAAAATAATAAAGTTACATTACTGAATTATTTACATGAAAATCTCATACAATTTTATTTTTATTTAGTAAGACATTTATTCTTATTATATTTAAAATATATGCTTTCATTTTTATTTGTTTTAGCAACATGGGGGAGAAAAAAATTTCTCTGAATATAAGTAGCTATTCTGAGAAACCACTTATACTACCAACATAAATTTTTAGTAAATAAATAGATACGTTATCTGATGAGATGGAACAATTTACAAAAACATCATTTTGTAAGACCCAAGTTAGTTATTAAGAAATTAAAGTCAGGAAGCGCATGATGCGCAGAATGTCTTCTACGCCTGGCACATGAAACGTTAATTGGTAATGGACAATTAATATTATAAATTTATTATGAACATATTATATTACCAAATATAAAAGGAGGCTTTCTGTCATTATAACAAACCAAAGTTCAAAGTTATATTCTTCGCCATATAATCAAACTGCCAAAAATAGATAAATGTGTTTGGTGTTCCAAATAACCTTACTAAAAGTAACTCACAGACATTAGCCCTTGAGGTGATTTTCTCAAGAAAATGGCACTATAGAAATAATCCATTTATTATTATTAGTAGTTGACTTAAAGTAGTACTTTTGAATGCAACTATTATGAACTGTCTGAATATCTGTTAGAAATTGAATAATGTGACATTGATAGCATTTTTATTATGATAGTTAATATTAGTTCCAAAAGAGGTGTTTATGAAAGACGGCAAATCTTTAAATCACTCTTGTATTCAACTTGCCATTTACGTATGTGTTTTGGCTGTATGACAACAAATGCATCTAATTGTGTGCAAAAACATTATGCTGATTTATTTTTATCGCATAAATCATAGGCAGTTTAAATATTATTTGAAAACAGGCCGTGCCTCTGCTTACTCTATTCATTTAACATCTCAGTCATCTTTTCAGCTGTGTCTGGTAACGAGGCGGCCACCTCCTCCACCACCTCCCCGGCCACCGTATCCAGTAGCGGGGGCGTCGGCCACATCAACATTCAGACGTCCATGCCGCCGCAGGTGTTCATTCAGACATCCACCCCCAATGTCACGTCCCTGGCCATGGCCAACACCATGCAGAACATGAAGTCCCCCTCTATAGCCTCCAGCAATAGCAGCCTGAGCAGCCTGCTGTCTCCCAAGCCCGGGGGAGACTGTCACTCTGGTATTCTGATGAGCCCGTCCATAAAGAAGAGTCTCTTCAAAAAGACAGTGGAAGATGGACGAGACAGGTAAGATATTGTTTCTATTCGTACTTATTCCCCTGTTTTTATTCCAATTTAAAATTAAATAATTACCACGTAATTTGAAATTTTAAGAAAAAAAAAAGCAGTATAAATTCAGATGCACGATTTAGGATACCGGCACGTAGTATTTATTTAATATAACTTTAATAAAGGCTGAGTAAATTCTTGTCACATTGGATATATTGTTGGCAATCGAGAAATAAAATACTCGTCGAATGGTAGCAATAACTCGTTTTCATCTTAACCACATCATAGTCACATAGGCTATATTACATATGCAACGACGGTAAACTATTAATTAATGTGCTAATTTTTACTAGTAGTACTTTTTTTGTTGTGTCTTTAATCCGGTCATTAAAAATGTCTACTTTGTTAAAGCAGTCTATAGTGTTATAATTTCATCAAATCCGCGATAATGGAGAGAAATATTCCGTTTTTGTGTGGCTGGCTTTAATATAGAAAATGTCTAATCGTCCTTGCTAATTTTCTTGTCGGTGTGTTAGTCTTAATTAGGGATAAAATGTTTGATGTATCAATGCATGTATAATTTTGTGTCAAGGTATGGAAATAAGTATATGTGTGCAAAGCTTGTAATATATTACACCAGAGCCATCACAATTATTTTTTTAATTGCAGGGTTTTAGAGACAGTAAACTTTGAGCAAAAGTTCAGTACATTACCGCAGTATAACCCTGTGACCTGCAGCCCCAGCTCCATAGCCGTGCCCAGCAGTCCGCAAGTTTATTTGAGGAAGAAACACGGCAGACTCAACAATGGTTTGTTGCATCATTACTTTCTCTTATTCTTCTGCTTCAAGTTCGTCTTCAATTATTAGAATATTGTAAAACATCTGCGTCCAATGTGCTGTATTCCTCGCCAAGGAGAACAATTATTATTGTTAGTTAATTTATTACCGAAAATTGTAATTCTGTCTTCATCTAATAAAAGTAAAGAAATCTACCTTTCTGACTTCACTGAACGAATGATAATTTTAATACAAGGCTATTGAAATATAAATTTGTTCTGTAGTTGTTGCAAATATATATGTATATCCATATTTTTTAATTACTGCAACATTAGCTGCATCATACGCAAGTAAAGTTTATTTATCAAGTATGGTATTTTCTACATTTTGGCTTTATTGAAAATATCTTTTTATTTATTGAAGTTTCTTGTTGGCCCCTAATGAAACATTAGCCACTGAATGACCGGTACCGTACACTTGATAGGGACACTGTTTAGGATGAAATGGGTTAACTACACCTTTCGGCACTCCAATCATGTGCACTTTTTCCAAGCAATTACTAATTAATGGAATACCTCTAAGATGTCTTCTATTTTCTGCCATATAAACTTCATAATATTTTTGTTCCCCAGCAAACGAAGAAGACGGCACCCCCACCTTCTTGGATATGGCCGACGGCAGCAGCCTCAGCAGCAGCATTGCCAGCACCCCCCTCTCCACCCACCCTCACACCCCCCACCCGCACCACGGGCCCAAGTCTGCCACCAACAAGCTCATCGGCTCCACCTTCTTCGGGCCTGACTTCAACATTGACACAATCCGAGGTAGGCTGATGGACTATATGTCTCAAGGTAATCATTATTATACGTTGTTTCATCTTAATTTTTAGTGCTCTTTTACATGTTGCCTATAGAGGTCGTCTTTATTTTATTATTTGCTAAAGAGCTTCAATCTAATTAAATAATTGAAAATAGAACTCCGCCGTAACTTCTCTTTCTATTACATGCATCGTTTTTGTGAAAGGGAAATAACTTATAACGGAGCCATTGACAGCATGCCTTTATATCGTTGACCTAATGAAACCAGTTACTAATTGACATTATTCATCATTTTGAAATCACTAATCTATTTTTTAAAATGTTATTGGGAGTATGTTTTTTTTCGAAAATTAAGGCTTTATTGTGAAAAAATGGTTATACATTCAATGTTCAAAGTATTGTCCATGGGAAGCTACGACATTTGACCATCATTCTGGCAGTTTATGGATTCCATCCCTAAAGAACTTCTCCGGCTTGGCGGCCAAGAACGAATCGAGCCAATTTTTGATAACCTGTTCCGAAGTGAAGCGTATTCCGGTGAGGGCATTCTGCATTGATCTGAACAAGTAGTAATCAGAAGGGGCCATGTCTGGGCTATAAGGCGGGTGAGGTAGAACTTCTCACCCACTGTTTTCCAAATAGTTTTTAACCGGTCTTGCAACATGTGGCCGAGCGTTGTCATGATGAAGAATTATGGATTCGTGTCTAGTTCGCATATTCTGGTCGTTTTTCCGCGATCGCTCTCTTCAAACGAATCAATTGTGTTCGGTAGAGGTCCCCTTTGATCGTCTGACCCGATTTCAACAGTTCATAATACAACACACCCTTGTGATCCCACCAAATACAGAGCATTACCTTGGCGCCATGGATATTCGGCTTTGCCGTGGATGTTGATGGTTGGCCAGGCTTCACATACGATTTCTTGCGCTTGGGGTTATCGTAATGAATCCATTTTTCATCACCAGTGACAATCCGATGCAAAAATGATTTCTTTTTGTGGCGTTCAAGCAACATTTCCGACATGCAGAATCGGCGTTCGACGTCTTTTGGCTTCAATTCATACGGCACCCAATTTCCAAGCTTTTGGATGAATCCCAATGCTTTTAAACGTCTGGAAATGGTTGCATGATCAATTCCCAATGATTTTGCAAGTTCTTCTTGCGTTTGGAACGCATCTTCATCGAGCAATGCCACCAATTCTTCATCTTCAAACTTTTTTGGCTGTCCGGGTCGTTCTTCATCTTCTAAGTCGAAATCGCCACTTTTAAACTGCAAACTACTTCTGGCATGTTCGATCAGCTAGAGCATGGTCACCATAAACCTTCACTAAAATACGATGACTTTCGGTAGCACTTTTCTTCATGTTAAAGTAATGAAGAAGAACTCCCCGCAAAAACACTTTATCTGGCACAAAGTTC
This sequence comes from Halesus radiatus, assembly GCA_022606495.2. Taxonomy (NCBI): domain Eukaryota; kingdom Metazoa; phylum Arthropoda; class Insecta; order Trichoptera; family Limnephilidae; genus Halesus; species Halesus radiatus. The sequence continues at coordinate 54,921 of JAHDVE020002765.1, forward strand.
GACATTTTAAAATGAATAGAAAAAATTGTTGTTTACGCTTCAACCAAATGACATATACTGAAAAAGATGCGCAATGACAGTAGCTTTCAAATGAATATAGTCACGGATGAACACGACGCGAAATAGTACTAGTAACGCCCTCTCTTAGAAAACCGCACGAATTAATGCATACTCCCAATACATAATATTGTAATAAAGTCCTGTTAAATATATTGATACCAATTTGTCAATGGGTTATTAGTAATGGTCTCTATTTAAATTTTAAGAAAAGTACATATTACATTATTCATAAATTTTTTTAATGAAAAAATGCATCTCCTTCAGAAATTTAGTTCACATTTTTTCATTAACCACTTAACAGTTGGGTTTTGGTGGGAAAGGGTGTCCATAAATTGTCAGTTTTTTTTTACATTTCATCAGAAAATACATGTTTTTTCAGTTTTTAACAATTTATTCAATAATTTTTTTTGTATGATAAACACGACGACGATGTAACATACAATGTAACACGGCGACGAATTGCGCACAACTAAATTCTGTAAACAAATATATTCCGCTCGGGGACATCCCTAACACTAAAACTAGTATAAATATGATCTGGCCGAACGTCTTTCGGGCTCGTCAATACACAAATATATTTCGCTCGGTGAAATCACTGTCATAAAAGTCAAAACATGCTTTGCCCGACCAAGGCTCGGGCTCGTCAATACACAATCGAACTCTGCGCCCGAGTCACGCTCGGGCAAAAGTGGTTAAACTGGGTAACATATTGAAAGTTTTTAGGACATAGTATTCTAAGGTTCTTTGACCGTATTTATTTAGGTATCTGGGAATCACAAGTCCATCGTTTGCAGTTAGTTAGTCTTGTGTTATGAGAATGTGCCACTATTTTGTTATATGTATTCAGATTGAGATGTATGCTGACTCCCAATTTTAAGCCACAATATACGATGCGATAAATAAGTTTACAGAAGAGTAATGATTTAGGTGCATCATATCGTTGTTCAGTTTTAGTAAGGTATGTATTTACTCTTAACTAAAGATTTAGTGAAGAGTCGAACAATTCCAATTCATCATTTTTTTGTCTTGACATTTAAACAATTCCTTCAAAGACAACAATGTATGTATTTGTTTTTAATGCCAAATCTTATAGTATTCTGCATTTTACCTGCCAGCTAATATAATTGTCACGTGATGTTTTAAAAACTTGATTTTAAGGTATTTTCATAATCTAATAAGAATACATTTATAAAGGAGCTTGTATATTATTATGCGTGTCCCAAGTCTGGCTTCCATCTTCCAGGAGACCAGCATGATGAACTGGGTGCTCTGTCCCCTCGCACTCCGGGAGGGGGCACCGGGGGCCGGGGTGAGGCGGGCCACCGCCGGGTGCTAGAGCAGCGCCGCCAGCTGGTCATGAGGCTCTTCCAGGATCACGGCCTGTTCCCCTCCACGCAGGCCACTACCCAGTTTCAGGTAACAATTCCACACCTTCACGGAGACAAGCCACCCAATATACTCAATTCAGGCACTGCTGCACGGTTAGGAGACAGACCAACATTTGTATATGGTTGACATTTGCCGCATGAGTATGAGTCGTTTTTATAACTGATTTTGAATATTATTATGACTATAGAATAATTTGCTGACTTTCGTATTTTCTCCCTCCCGCAACTCTCAAAGTATCTTTAGAGCCCACTCTTTGAGGTTCACTCCTTTCATTCTTTACCTCTCATGTGTGTAGGTCCACTATAATAATTATTCTTACCATCAAATTTTGTTATTTTTATCATTGCTAACCTCGTATTCTCCCCTACAGGACAGCCATAAAGACATATTCCCAAACAAGACATCGCTGCAGCTGAAGATCCGCGAGGTGCGGCAGAAGCTGATGGCACAGCCCAGCATCACACCGCATTCGGAACAGAGCACTCCTACAGGTAATTTACAGTAATTACTTGTAAAATCATATTGTTAACTTATTTGTATAAATAATACATGGCAAAAACCTATCACATTGTTAACTTTAACAATATAATAAGTTTCCAATATCAATTCAATACCAAAAGTAACTCTTGCATATATGTATTCTGTACAGGAATCAACTCTCCAGCGGTGACATCGAGTGCCAACAACCTCCACAACTCCACCACCACTTCTGCCAGTTAGCGGGACCTGACCGTCTCCATCCTCGCGCTGCCTCATCCCTAGCGCCAGCAGATACCGCTATTGTTTCGAGAGATGCACATTATTTTCCTACGCGGGTGTAGTCGCCCCTAACTGATTAAGAGACACATTAATGTTAGTATATCCCTTCGGGTAGAATATTTTATGAAATGATCTTGATTCATGTTGACAACATTCTCGGACCTTTTAGTAAATTAGTGATTTTATCTAACACAAATAATGGATGCTATACCTAATGAAAATATCACCAATGCTCGAATGACGCCAGATAAAATGTCATCATATTCTTCTGTTTTGTTTTATATTTTTACAGTCACCAAGTTATTATTGTTTAATGGGAGGTTTGTTTTGTTCCTTAATCTTATCTTTTTAATGATTGGAAGGTTGTGAAATGTATAACCTTGTTTGTTTGATAACGAATTGATCAATTATACTGAGAAGTCAGTAGTTAATTTTATTTGACATTTCTAGCTTTAATAACTAATTAAGGTTTTAATATTTTTACATAATGACATAACCAGTTATAGAATATTTTATGTTAAACGTAATCTTACTGAACTGTTAATTAGGTTACCTCGGAATGTGTTATGTTGTGCATTATATCTATCGCCTCCCACTCCTCCCACGCCTTCCATGCCTCCGCACCCCACCAGATGAGGACTCCTCTATTTATATTTTGACAAAGTGAGCGTATTGATGACAGCAGTGGACATGAAAGACAGTGGCTGCACAATGCTCAGTGCATCGAGGACAGGGGTCAGGGCAATAGGCAACAGCCACACTCCTCCACAGAAGGCCACGCGGGGGGTTTTATGATGTGCAATCGTTTAGTCAATAAATAATTCTTTTGACAAGAATCTATAAGAAAAGTTTTTAATGTGAAAAATATATAGAAGAAAAAAAGAGATACATATATGAAAGAAAGAAATGTTTATGATTGTAAATATGATGGTGCCGGATGAAAGAAATGTTTATGATTGTAAATATGATGGTGCCGGATGAAAGAAATGTTTATGATTGTAAATATGATGGTGCCGGATGAAAGAAATGTTTATGATTGTAAATATGATGGTGCCGGATGAAAGGCTCTGCAGACATCGGCCGGTGGAGTGAAGATTTTATATTGTAATTTTTCACAAGTATAAAGAAATGTTTTAATTTCATTGTTTGGTTTTTCCAAAATTTAGATTTTATTTTGTTTGGATGCTATTCCATTTCAAAGGTTGAGATTAGACATTAGAGAATGCGAAGTAACAAGCCTTCGCCTGTTTGCACCGATATGTCTTCCTGGTTATAGAAAACTGTATTTGAACTATGCAGAATGTTAATGAACATTAAGTTTGTGCCACAACGTTGAATGTATTTTAAAGGTTTCATTTAGTAGTTGTCTCGTAGTCATAACGTAAGGTAGATAATTGGACATTGTTATCGCACGCGTCGGGGGACTACGGCATTAGCTAATTAGCTAAATGGTTGCTTAATATAATTATGTAAAACATAGTGAATTTTTTAAATTGTTGTACATGGCGAGATCATTAATTTCCCTGTAGTTATGAAATGAATTGTTAATTAGATAAGTACGGAAATATATGTGAAGTAAATCTGTGGGTTGTTATATTCTACAATTATTTAGTTACACGGTAATCATTGTTTAGTCATACGAATATCACATGCATTGTGTGCATACGTGATGGCATGTACAGCGTGTGGCACTGCGCAATACATACGCATACGTTTTATTAGTCAAAGGAGATACCCAACAAGTATCGTTATTTGAGATTGTAAATATACACCCTTTTTTATAAGCAAGTCAAGTGAACTGAAGTCACACAGTGATAACTTTATTTACTTTTACATATTTCTCTATGTTCGTTTTTTTTTTGTATTCCAACCTTATTATTTTACAGTAAATATTTAGAGCTAGACTACTTTTAGAATGATGCATCCATCATCACTTCTGACCTTTCAGCTTGTCCCTGCGCTGAATGTTAATTATCTTCAATGCGAATCCATCATAAGTAAGTCATATTTGACCACTTTCCAGGAGACACGATAATAGCTTTTTACCTGAACAATCAGCTGCTATCCCTGTATGCGTAAATCCCAAATGTGATCCAAGAACTTTCACTATGCGTCCAAACAAACGTGCCGCGTGATGGGATAGATTTCGCTGGAAAGGCCAGCGTTATAATATTGTTACAATTTATCAGCTATGTATTTTTTAAGTTTAACCGCACATTAAATTAATTATGACAAGCGATGATTCACCACAGTTAGGACCCGAATGAGTGTAATTTTTAATTTTTACTGCTGTCAAGTGGCTTACGCGGTAATGTGACTTGTGAGGATGGATTTGCAGCAATAATATACTAGCCAAATAATAACTTCTTCCTTCCATGACTTCTTTCCATTTATATCTATGTATTCCACTACTCGACCAGAACTGTCAGGAACGTTCGATAGCTGGGAGGTGCTTGAAAGAATTATTGTCAAAAAATTTATGAAGATCACATACATAGGTATAAAAAATTATTTTTATCATTCTTCCTAAATGAATAATCAATTTGTTAATTAACATTTACGGATACATATTTGTTTTAATAAATATATATAACTTCTAAGGAATATTATATTTGGCAATATCAGAACATGGGAAATATTCCTTTGTATATGCAAACATATTATAAATATGTATTTAACAAAGATCTTAACACAGCTGAGAAATGAATATAAAATATGAATGTACCTAATTGAGGATTTGTTTGAAAGTAATTATTAAATTTGAATTATGTTTAAATGTTAGTGTATTGATAGCTGCAAATTGTATTGTTAAGAGATAAATGTGTTGGCCTGAGCCATTAAATTAATAAAATAGATTTGTATTTAGTCAGAGCACAGAATTCACATATTGCAACATACGTCCGGTCTAATATTATAACACAGTAGAAATGAATAATCATTTAATGCGGGCGTCTTATTCTCAGAGAAGATATTATTTGTGAAAATAGTGGAAATATTGGAAAGTTTACATAATACTGCGTAGATCTAGTCAATATAATTGCCAGAGTAAATCCCTGATTTGTATCCTGTTATTAATTTATGTTACTTCCGCATTCATTACTGCCGCAGTAATTTAACTTGAAAAAGCATAAACAAACTAACATCTGATGATCCGGTATATCAGGGAGGCAGCCCGTTAGATGTCAGGGTCACAATGAGCACTTCTCGGCGAGTGAAGGAGATGGAAAGTGAAGCCAAAGCTCTGTAAAATATTGTTATTTTAGCTCAATTTGGAATGAGAAGAAGTAGTTCTCCATTGGATCGCCTTAATATGAATACATAACATTCATCAGACGTACAAAACAGACTAAAGACTGTCGTAATGTATATTTGGGTTGTTTTACAAACATATCGCTTTCACTGATTTTTAGCTCAAGAACACCATTGAATCATGCTTTTGTTGTGATGTTACATTCATTTGCCTCAAGTTTAGTTTAATTCTTGCTTTGGAAGTGAATCTGCGATGGCGTGTTTATTAAGTGGACTTTATTTGAAATAAAGAACTAGAGAGAAGAGTTGTCGGGGTGTTTGTTTAGTCAGTACAGTGCGTGACTATTGAGGTGCTTATATATTTTCTCTTTTTGTATTATTATTTAGTTTTAATTTACACTATGTTGAGATTCTTTGAAATGCTTACACAATTATTGTAATAATGGAATCCCCCCGCGGGATGGATTATTCTTCTTTTTAATTTTATTATGCATAGAAATGATGTGTTGATTATTTATATCAATTTGATTTTTTAGTGGTTGATCTCTTATACATATGATTATATTTGGAAAATAATTTTGCTTTCTAAGATTGAGTATGCTACGAGTAATTTAACTTAGTTTGTTTGTCCGACTTTTACAGTCGGGTATCGAGTCAATTCTTTTATACAAAGACGTATTTTACCTTTGTAGAGTGTGCTCATATATTATATTGTCTGATAAATAACTATGACTTAGATTACTTCTATTTGATTTTCTAAATTTACAAACGTAGAAAAAGCAATCGGTTAAAATGAAGACGCATGAGATGTTTGATGCATGAAGTTGTCAATCCTAGTGCAACCGTACCATATCTGTCTTAAATATGTATTGTAGTAAAAGTGTTGCGAGATATTTTTGTGTAATGAGAGTTACTGTGAAGGACAGAAATCCCATAATATGGTTAGTCAATGTTAATCAGGGGTTATAGTTCATGTTTTAATCATTATGTATTAAGGCACATCTTATTACAGAAAACATATTTGGATAGCGTGTAATCAAAATGTTTTATTTAACCGAGCAAATTGTATTACATCCAACTTACGGACCAATACGAGAGATACTTAATAAGCAAACTTAACAGTTTATAGAAAAGTGGAAGGAGAAAACAAATTGACGGTTGTTGACAAAGCCATGTTTTGGGCCATAGAACCAAGTTCAAATTAATAAAGTTGTATCAAATATCATTCAATGATTGATGGAATAAAACAAATGTTTATTATCAGAATGTTGCTTTTTAATAAATCCTATATTATGTACATTATTCTACGGAGAGATCATACTAAACACTTCAATCAAATTTAATTAACAAATCTGGCATGAGCTCTTGTAACATGGCGCAAGTGTAATCTAGGTCTTCATCATTAGTTTTGCCATCTAGAAGAAGCAATCTCAGTGTTGGCATTCTGTACAAGACCTGAACACCCCTGTGAGTGACTGGGCAGCCTCTGAGGTCCAGGTACTCCAGAGACTTGTTGGACATCATGCCACTCAACCTGTCCAAGCCCCAATCATCGATGAGACAGTTTCCTTTCAGAGAGAGCCATTTCAAGTCGTCTAAATTCTGCAGGTTCAAGAGTCCCTCGTAACGCAGCCCGCCGTAGTAGAAGCCTTCGCAGTCGATGCTCTCCACCAGCAGTCCCGGGGTGGGAAGGGATGGTAATTTTTTTTTCATGTTTGCGTCCTTGGTCACCCTTATCCATTCTTTTCCCTCCACAAATCTGAACATAAAAAATTACTTGTGACTAGTATTTGCACTGAAGCGATAAACCAGAGATTCCCAATGTGGGCGATATCGTCCCCCAAGGGGCGTTTAAGAGATCCAAGGGGGCGATGGTGGCCTCGGAACTATATTTGTAATAAATTATCCTAATGAATTTATCACAGGTTACATCGTTGAAAAAATCACGCAACAAACTGAACTGTTCAATTATTCTATTGATTTATAGATGGATTAATAATTTTTTTTTGTCTATTTTTAGTGTTATAACACCTAACCGGGTTCCTCGGGACCTGTTGTCAGGTGAACAATAATGTACTACATAATATAATTTGTAAAATATGCATATAAATACTTATTAAGAGCAAAAGCTATCATAATGGTGAAAAGGGGTGATGAAAAGATCGTATCGGGGTATGGTAGAGTCGACTGCAGAAATGAGAGTTATTATCTTTCAGTTACAGTGTATATATTTAGATTTCATCACCATGTCGGGTAAGAAATCCGGGGGATGGGGGGCGCTGATGAAAAATATAGTCCAAAAGTGGGCGGAGATACACATAAGGTTGAGAACCTCTGCGATAAACCGTTAGAAGTGTTGTGGGGGTGTCCGTGTGCCTAAAGTAAACTCAATTTTTCCCTACTTTTGGTGGAATATGGAAAACCTTTCTTGAACAGATTATCAACTTCATTGGCCTGTCTTGAGGCCTAGGAGTCGAAAGGTCTTATTATGTAATCAGTTTCTTTCAAATGGGTATAGATCATACTTTGGATTATCTATTCAGGGAGTACGAGCTTATTCAAAAATCAGCATAATTTATTTTAGTTCTATTGAAAAAATACACGATCTAATGAAAGCACAGTTGCTTCATCTGTAATATTGCATTACTCGATTTCATATGGAGAGGTTGTCGGTTCGACTCCCCCTGCAGTGCCAAAATATTTAGACATGGATTATTTCATTTTGTATATACAGACGATACCAGACTGAAAATTGTGATTTTGAGTGTTAGCTTTTATGAAACTTATAAAAACGAATTTACAGAACTGTAAGGAGCATGTATGTATAAATACAGTTATAAGGAGCATGTATGTATAAATACAGTTATAAGGAGCGCGTATGTATAAATAGTTATAAGGAGCATGTATGTATAAATAAATATGTACATCTTAAAAATATGCTGATATTTGGAAAAGGGTATTGTGTAAATTGACATTCCTCACAATATACCCTTTCAAAAAATGCGTACAACCACAAATTGATGCACGAGTATAAAATGTACAGAGCATCTCCTGTCCCGATCACATCTACCCCTTCCCCCTTCCTTGTTTTATTTTTTTTCTTCTCTTTTTAGCTTCATAAATAAAACACATGTACATAACCACGGTTAGCACAAGAAACTTTGTTGGCTTGCCTTTTGTTTAACTTTGTATGTATATATTTGTATTAAAAGTTGTTAGTTTCTTAAAAAATAAAAAAATACAATGTTTCAGTGCAACAGATGATGTTTACACACACATAAAGATGGTATGCATACACAACATCAGAAAAGGACTATGAATGTTATCAGTTGTAGCCATGTACACCTAATGACGGTTTCCGTACAAGGCTTCACAAAATTCATTTTCCTGTTTGTATGCACAACATTAATTCCCGGTGTTAAACGGAGAACAGAAATCAATAAAAGCTTACTTGACTGCCCCGCCGCGATGGCATACGAAAGTGGCAGCTGCCAAATCCCAGCCCAGCGCCGAAACCCTCTTACTGCTAAATTCCTGATCTTTGGTTTCAGTATCATCTTTAAAATCAGAATACGCTTGTTTAATAGCAGAGCCCCATGAGCCTATGGGGTAGCGCCTCATTCTGATAAAGAAGGGAACTGCGCTCGGAGTAGAATCACTCTTAAAAAGAGAGAATGAAGACTTCATGTGCCGGGAGGCCTGCACTATTGGTGTCTTCCATGATGGATACTCCGCCCCGTGTATGAGTTTTTTTATTGGACCTCTCTCGTCTCTTTCATATGGAGAAAGCTCATCCTTAGGATCCTTAGAATAAAAACGAATCAAACTCTGTTGATATCTTTTCAATTTGGGAATACACTTAGACAAATTAATCGACATATTTGAAACTGGATTATTAAGAACTTCGATTTTCATTGGATCAGTTAAATAATAGGAGGACTTCAATCTTTATCACATCATTTTATAAATAAATTACTATTATTGGTTATGTATTTATTTCAGGTAGTCAGTAAAGTGACAGGCACTGTTGCCAACTGAATCTATCCAACCGTTTAAATCCGTTACACAACGGAAGCTTTGACTCCTATAGACATCGATATATTCTTTTGTATACCTAAAATAAATGACCAAATTCACCGAAATACTTTTCTAAAATGTGCATTTTAGGTAATAAAAATTCCCAGACTAGACCGGCCATAAAATAATTTAGCACAAAGGCTAGCCGAACCTATTGTTAGAAAAATTGTAACTACTACATCGTAAAATAAAATAATCTTAATTGCTATTTTGGAAAGTCGGCAATTCCTTTGAGATTTTATGGGACGGCAATAAACACCTCAAAGGAATTGAGCCGCCCGACGGAACGGCCCGCTGAACAATGCGGGTGATAAAAGAATACCTACAGCTAGACAACCAACAGAGGGCTCTAGGAGACAGTCGGGGGCAGTCTTCCACCGAGGAAGCACGAGTCGGGTGCAGTCTTCCGCGCAGGAAGCAGAGTCGGTTGCAGTAGTCCGCCCAGGACAGATAGTCAGGAAAAACCTTCCGCCCAGGAAGGTTCCTATTCTCGCTCCTTGTAGAGGCCGCCCAGGTCCTCTGACGACGAGGGAATTTTACGCTTCCATCCCAGAAGGAAGTAACTGATCTTCGCCCTTCGGAGATCAAACCCCTGGAGACCGCCCAGGCCTCTGATTATCGCCGCATTGTACCTACTCCCGATCCGGAGGTACATGAATACCTAGTGCGAACTCGAGGACTCTGCGTACAAAGCAGCCACTGGACCCTGGACAGCCATCACAAAAGGGAAGTGCCTATGACTCTAATGATAATTCCTCCCACCCTGTCAGCCAAGTGAATCTCTAACTTTAAACAACAACTTTTTCATACAAATAAGCCAGTGAACCTCTAATTTTAAGAACACAACCTTTTATGTAGATTTAACGAAGTAATTAGTTAATTTTAAGTACAAAGACTTTACAAGTAGATTTAAGTAATTGCCTATCTAGTTTTATTGAATTTATTATGTCTAATTAAGATTAACTCTAGTTTTAAGACTAACCCCACGACTATAAAAATAAATTACTTGTAACTACCTAAGATTGCTTTTCTGTTCCTCACCTTTTTGCGTTATTCCTAGAATTATACCAACTGCACTACCCACCGTCATATCAACATCTCTACTAATGGACATTAAAAAAATAAACGGAATTTTGTTGAAAAATGAATAGGGATTATTTTTAAGTGAATAATGTGACATCTATGAGATGCGGGAGAGAACAGTTAGGTGCTAATATTTCACTAGATAGACGCGGTTCCATATTCAAATTATTTTAACGGCGAAATTTCGCTTTGGAAATCGCGCTTTATTTATCGTTAAGCAATAAGGAACTCCAGCCCTTTTTTTATTTATGTTGACATCCTAACTTAATTTTCTGTTTTTTTTTTTTTTAAGTTCGTTTTCATGGTTAAAATAATTGTTAAAGTTTCAATTTTTTAAAGTCCACCAAAACGCACGAAATCTATGGCTTGTTGGGTGTGACGTCACACGATCAGTCGGATTAGCGATTCAATAGACGGTAATCGACATTCTATAGATTCCATATAAAACTTTGAGAACATTATACTCAAATTTAACTGCTTTTAATTGAAGGAAACATTGTACAATATCAGCGTCTCGTTACTATTGTAGCTGCATTGTACCAAAGTGCAAAAATACATTCATATCCGCAACTGATTAACAATTTATCAGCGTTCAAAGAAAGTCCATAGCTCACATTTAATCCAACTTTTTTAAAACCTAAACTGGAAGACTAGGCCATAACCTAACATGTTGGTAACAGAAATGCGTATTATGATACCGCCGCATATCTGATATATCGATACCGGGTCCACAGATATTAGCGTTCTGACCGTTCCGAGGTATTAAACGATATTTTGGTATTCATATCTATTTTTTTATTGTATAATATTAATTATACACAGTGGGAACTTATACCCGCTAAGCCACTGCAAGTAGTTTGTCAGCAGGAGTTTATTTCAACAATATGATATAATACAACAATAAATTACAATCATCATACAAATGTAGGGCAAAATTATTATATTTAGGCGAATGCATGTTGTGATCAATGTACATAAGTTGAAAAAAAATATTTAAAAGAAAAAAATAATGGAAAAAGCATCACAGTTTTGTTATTGAGATACTAGAGTCCAATTTTATAACACCGATTTAAATAATATTATAAAAATGTCAATATCATAAAAAATATCAATATTATAAAAACATCAATATTTTAAAAAATATCAACATTTTAAACATCAACATTATAAAATTACCAATATTATAAAAATATCAATATGATAAAAATACGAATATTATAAAAATACCAACATTGTAAAAAATGTCAATATAATAAAAATGTCAACATTATAAAAACATTAATATTACAAAAATATAAATATTACGTAAATATCAGAAATATCAAAGCATCTGTAAGTATTAAATAAATTGAGAAATAAAATAAAAAATATACATATACATAAAACAGCAGTACAGGTTGGTTACAATGAGGAGATACTTAAATATAATAGTAACACCGTAACAGTAAATACACCAGATATCGAGGAGCTATACAACCAAGGAGATCGTCATATTTGTTACCATAAATACACAAGGTTACTTTCCAAAAGCCAACACTTAAACATCAGTGAGAATTTCATCATAGGGCAATTGTTTTTAAATTCGTACGGCAATTTGTTAAATATAAATGGTACAATGTATTCAGGGGTTCGTTGACCATATTTATTTTGAAATATTGGCACTATCATTCCTATATTTTGTGTGAAACGTGTATTGTGTACATGATCCACCACTGCCTTATACTGACTTTCAGATATATGTTTTATGCCACAAAAGACCACGCACAGGTAATACATTAATTGATTTGTACATGATATCAATGTCTCGCCTTTGGTTAAAAACTGTTTTACTTACTAACAATTTTACCATGGCGTTTTGAATCAGCTGTAAATGTTTTATGTTGGTCTTACAGGAGTGTCCCCAAGAAGTTATACCATACCTTATAGTCGATTCTGCTAGAGACAAATAAATTAGTTTCATAGTTTTATAGGCACATATAATTTTACCTTATGGAGTCTTCCTAGAAGTCGCTTACAGAGGTTGAAAATGTATATGTCCCATTTCATGTTACAATCCACCGTAAAACCTAGGTACACTCACTGGTTGACTAATTCGATACTTGTACACGCGGATGGCTGTTTAGTATTATTGTGAATGCAATTAAATGAATGGGATATGATTACAGATGCCTCGCTGTACCTTGCATGCGGGGATCTTATATGCATCAATTTCGTTTTTTTAGCATTGATTATCAGACCAGAGTCATGTGACCATTTTAATAAAGAAATAAAGTCTAGCTGTTACAATTTTATTGCAGTATCGAAATTTTCATGGGATATTATAAGTGCTGTATCATCAGCATATACATAATGTTTAACAAACGAGAATATTTTGTTCATAAGTGATACAAAGATAATATAGAGCGTTGGACCTAAAATTGACCCTTGTGGAACTCCTGTTTTGACATTTCTTCTTTTACTAAATTTGTCTGATATTTTTTACCTGGATTTGGCGGTTGGTTAGGAAGTTTTTGAATAGTTTGAGAAAGTTTCCTCTTACCCCTATTGCCTCCAAAATATTTAACAATTTCATCGGGTTGATATGACGGTGCGTCGGGCAGTTGGTATTATTCTAGGAATAACGCAAAAAGGGAGGAATAGAAAGGCGATTTTAGGTAGTTACAAGTAATTTAATTTGATAGTCGTGGGGTTAGTCTTAAAACTAGAGTAAATCTTAATTAGACATAATAAATTCAATAAAACTAGATACGCAATTACTTAATTCTATTATTAAAGTCTTTGTACTTAAAATTAGAGGTTCACTGGCTTAGGCAATTACTTAATTCTACTGTTAAAGTCTTTGTACTTAAAGTTAGAGGTTCACTGGCTGACAGGGTGGAGGAATTATCATTAGAGTCAGAGGCACTTCCCTTTTTGGTGATGGCTGTCCAGGGTCCAGTGGCTGCGTTGTATGTAGAGTCCTCGCGTTCGCACTACGTATGCGTGTACCTCCGGATCGGGAGTAGGTGCAACGCGGCGATAATCAGAGGCATGGGCGGTCTCCGATGTTGATCTCCGAAGGGCGAAGATCAGTTACTTCCTTCTGGGATGGAAGCGTAGAATTCCCTCGTCGTCAGAGGACCTGGGCAGCCTCTCCAAGGAGCGAGAATAGGAACCTTCCTGGGTGGAAGGTTTCACTTGGCTGTGTGTCCTGGGCGGACTACTGCAACCGACTCTCCGTCCTGGGCGGACTCTTGCAACGACTCGTGCTTCCTCGGTGGAAGACTGCACGCGACTCGTGCTTCCTCGGTGGAAGCTTTCACTCGACTCTTGCTTCCTCGGTGGAAGACTGCACATGACTGTCTCCTAGAGCCTACTGTCCTTCTGTCTACCTGTCTACCTGTAGGTATTATCTTTTAACCGGCATTGTTCAGCGGCCTTTGTTCCGTCGGGCGGCTCAATTCCTTTGAGGTGTTTATTGCCGTCTCATAAAATTCCAAAGGAATTGCGGACTTTCCCAAAATAGCAGTTAAGATTATATTATTTTAGTTACGATTTTTCTAACAATAGGTTCGGCTAGCCTTTGTACTAAATTCATTTTATGGCCGGTCTAATCTGGGAATTCCTATTATTTAAAATGCACATTTTAAAGCTAAATTATTTAGGTGAATTCGGTCATTTATTTTAGGTGATTACAAAAGGCTATATCAAGTTTTAAAGATATGTATTTTTCAAGAATCTTTTCTAGAGTGGGTAATATACTAATCGGTCTATAGTTTCCTATATCAGTATGTTTCCCATTTTTGTAAATAGGTCTGATAATACTACATTTGAGTTCATCTGGTATTACAGCTTGTGTTGATCAGATGGGTTAATATAGGACCCAAAATATTTGTGTCTTTTTATGTCAAACATTCGGATATTGTCTATGCCAGGGGACTTTCAATTTTTGAGAAGTTTGACTATACTCAATATGTCTGCGAGTGATGCTCGTGGTATATACAAACTTTGCGGTGACTCTATCGGAACAATATTTGACGCCTTAAAATCACATTTATGAACCATTGAGGCTATGTTATCTGAAAATTTTTTTTTTTTTTTTATTTTTTATAGAAAAAAAAAGTTACCGGACAGAAAAGTGGCCATAACATTTTTTACTCCAAATATGCTCAGGAATCGCTGGTTAAAGTTTGTCGGGTACGTGCCGATACACCCTGTATATTGCTAGTACATTGAGTATGGAATTATTTGGTAATGTTATTATACAGGAAATATTCTCGAACAACTTTGTTTCAAGTAAATTTTGGGTGAAAAGTAAAGTATTCCGAATATACAAGGTTATACCCCCTCAAGATTTGGATGTGCGACAGTAACTAAGCCTATTGTAACCGGGAATTTCAAAAAGACAAGTATGTTCCCTTTTTATTGAAGTTTCACATAGCATTAGGATATCTATATTATTCCAACAATTTTGGAGGTTAGCATGTAAAACATCCCAGTATTTAGATATGGATCGAATGTTTAGTTGAACACAAGTAAAATTACCTATATCATGGCCAATTTTATGTTCTTCCGTCCACTGTTTCAAGTCATTAGCCCTCGTGTAGATAACATCACCGTCGTCATCAATGTATTTATACGCCATAATCGATGGTGGCAAAGTCCTTGGAAAGAGCAGCCTTATAAGCTGGGCAGGTGTCCTTGTCTCCAGTCGAATGTTCAGCGGGCTTGCCAAACCTGGTACAGGTGGCACATACTGGCTTGGCGGCAGCTTTTGGGCAATCTGTCCTGGCATGACCTTCACTTGCACAATGTCCACATCTTTGCTGGTCCTTGCAGAACTTGAAGGAATGTCCGATCATTTGGCACTTGGAACACACTGTAAGTCCAATAAAGTCACAAACGCGGCACACATTCTAGTCAACAAAGACCTTTCCTTGCTTTACCAGCACGTGACGTAGATGGGCAGACACCTCGTAGACCCGGTGGCATGTCGATCCTGTCCGAGCACCAGGTAGATGACTTAGCTTGCACGTTTTCACGGTGGCACGAGTAGCCGAGTTTGCTAGACATGTGGTTTTGAGTATTTTTTCCTGGTCTTCCCGAGTAGCGGTTTGGATAATATGCCTTTGTTACGGATGTTCCTTATACACGTAACGCGGATTCCATGCTCAGATGGTCGTAAGACGCCCTTTAGGAGCTGCTTCGTTTCGCCGCTATCCTTCGCCGAATCCAGTTTCGGAAAGATGCATGTGGCAGGCTTAGGAGTCCCAACACTAAGTCCTGTACGGGTGATTGGAGGTCGCGGCGTATTCTGAGGACCATTTTTGGCCATGTCGGCAAACGATAGGCTTGCCTCCGTGGCATCAGCCACTCGACGCATCACTGGTCCCAGATCAAACTCTAGCTGCTAAATTTTGTCCAACAACTGCTTAATATAATTATCCGCCATCGTTTTTTCGGCCTGCAAGACCTTGATGTTTGCAAGGGCTGAGTTGAGATCTCATCTCAGTTATTCCTTTTCAAGCAACAGCTGGGTCACTGATCCTAGAACACTCGTAACATTTCAGGACACCTTGAGCTGTTGTTCTTTTGATACCTTTGACGGTTTTCCGTCAATGTATCCTGTAAGGCCTTCAGGGGAAATTGTGTCCCGGAGAGTATTTTTTGTCCCGATGGATTACCGCAGTTAGGGTGGATATCCATCTCTGTCTCCTGGGCATCAGAATCTGATTCGTCCGAGTGGGAGGTATAGGGAGAAGCAATAGTGGGGCTATCATTATTTCGTTGAATAATGATTTGGTACGTGATAATAATAATAATGATATTTTGATGGTTTTATAGCACCATTTTGGCGAAAATCACCTAAAAGACGCTGTACAAATGTTTTTTTCTCAATGCTCTTTTTTTCATTATTGAAATTTAATACAATTTAATTTATTGTAATATTATACTTCTCTTTTAAGCAATTCTTGTGTATAGAAGCGGAGTGTACATATTGCGTTTAGATGGTTATATATTTACACAGTAATGTTTCCTAGCGTCACAAGAAGATTCTTAAAATATTTTTTTTAAATGGTTTACATGATTATATTACAGAGAAAAAATGGAGTGCGTATCGACAAATTTTGTTTTAGAAGTAAAATCATAATATAATATACGTAGTGTACAATGTGACGTAGAATATTTAACATATTATAGCATAACGGTACAATTTTTTTTTAATCTCTTCTACAAATCCGGAGGTTGTGGATTCAAATCCCAGCGTGCGCATGGAAATTTGATTTCGATAGTCGTTTTACAATTGATTTGTTAAAAAATAATATATATATAGTATGTTTAGGGCGCGTTTCAAAGTGAAAGATGCTTGAAATGGCTTTAGCCGTGATTATTGCTTAAATCTGAATAGCCCGGTACTTCCCCACCTTCATCTTCCCCTTCGCCTTCCCCTCCCCATACCTTTTACCCTTACAACATACCCCAATAAATGATGTTATAGTACCATTGGCTTCGGACAGTTGGGACTCTTGTACGGTATTCGCATAAAAAAAATAAGAGTGTCAGGAGAATTCATAATGCGAAAGTAAATGGCAGAAGAATTAATCAAACAATACAAAAATGATATGAAAAAAGCTTTATAAACACCCCTCATGAATAAACATAATACCGACAGACTAATATATCAATGTAAGGTAATATCACAAAAGAATAGGCGTTACACAGAACCATTCCTAAACCCTCGAACTTTGTTATCATCTGGCTAGAATTTTTTGGATGCGATTTTAAACTTTAATGCTTTTAATTATCTATGAAAGGGAAATTAGAATGGCTTGGCACGGACTTACGCAGAGTAACCGAATAACATAGACAAATTCGTTAAAATTACTATAAATATATTGAATTTTCTAGCAAAACCTCCCAAGTAGTCGCAATAAACAAACAATGATTTTACGAGCGAAATGACCACTGTAAACAGCGAAATTATAAGCCATAAGCATGATTAACAGCGAGAAATACTAAATACTAAAACGAACTAGTTACAATTGGGCTCGAAAACTGCGCGTGTGACGTCAGAAGCAGTGGTACCAACAGAACGTGGTGTTTTGATGGTAGAGTTTTTAATTTTTTTTTTTTTATATGAATACCGCACAAGAGTCCCAACTGCTCCCAACCGTCTGGAGCCAGTGAGACTATAGCATCCCCAATTGGGGAATGTTGTGAGCTGAAGGTATTGGGGAGGGGAAGGAGAAGGGGAAGGAGAAAGGGAGAGAGAGGAAGGTAGGGAAATACCTGGCTATTCAGATCTGGTCACCAAACACGGCTAAAAGCCATTTCAAGCAACGTTTCAATTCTGAATGGTGGTCTTTCACCAGGGTGATACTGAGAGTATCTTCCACTCTGGAACGTGCGCAAATATACCATATGTTATTTTTATTAATTAATTGTGAAACAACACAAATTAATTAAATAAAATTTACTTGCGCACGCCGGGATTTGAACCCGCGACCTTCGGATTCGTAGTCGAGAGCCTTACCCCTCGACCATGGAGGCCGTCAAATTAACTTTCATATAACGATTTATAAAATCTACGTATAATTATATACAATAAAAGTTATATATTCAGAATCGGCATTTGCTGATCTATTGTCAATCCAATATTAGAACGACCCGCGGACGCGCATATCTCCGCCCCTTTACCCCGCCACTTTCTCCGTCACTTGTGTAGACGTTAACCCATTCACATCCACTATTTAAATAAATTAATTAATATTATTTAATTTTAATTACCCACCTACAAACAAAAAATTAATACGATTTACACATTTACATAATGATGGTGATAGTATTACGTTACATATTGCATTTTATGTGGCATCGGATTCATCAAATCGGCTAAGGAATTAATCCGAAGTTGAAAATATCATCTTTGCCATTTAAAAAAAAACTATCATGACTCAGATGATTCACTCGAAACGTCAAAATCCAATGAATCATCATTATTGTCCTCGAGTTTGATATAGCCTTTTGTAATCACCTAAAATAATTGACCGAATTCAACGAAATATTTAGATTTAAAATGTGCATTTTAAATAATAGGAATTCCCAGATTAGACCGGCCATAAAATAAATTTAGTACAAAGGCTAGCCGAACCTATTGTTAGGAAAAATCGTAACTAAAATAATATAATCTTAACTGCTATTTTGGGAAAGCCCGCAATTCCGTTGGAATTTTATGAGACGGCAATAAACACCTCAAAGGATTGCTGACGGAACAAAGGCCGCTGAACAATGCGGTTTAAAAGATAATACCTACAGGTAGACAGGTAGACAGAAGGACAGTGGGCTCTAGGAGACAGTCGATTGCCAGAGTCCGCCCAGGACGGAGAGTGAGGTGCAGTCTTCCACCGAGGAAGCAAGAGTCCGCCCAGGACGGAGAGTTGGTTGCAGTAGTCCGCCCAGGACACACAGCCAAGTGAAACCTTCCGCCCAGGAAGGTTCCTATTCTCGCTCCTTGGAGAGGCCGCCCAGGTCCTCTGACGACGAGGGAATTTTACGCTTCCATCCCAGAAGGAAGTAACTGATCTTCGCCCTTCGGAGATCAACATCGGAGACCGCCCAGGCCTCTGATTATCGCCGCGTTGCACCTACTCCCGATCCGGAGGTACACGAATACGTAGTGCGAACGCGAGGACTCTACATACAACGCAGCCACTGGACCCTGGACATCCATCACCAAAAAGGGAAGTGCCTGACTCTAATCATAATTCCTCCCACAACATAAGCCAGTGAACCTCTAATTTTAAGTACAAAGACTTTAACAGTAGAACTAAGTAATTGCCTAAGCCAGTGAACCTCTAATTTTAAGTACAAAGACTTTAACAGTAGAATTAAGTAATTGCGTATCTAGTTTTATTGAATTTATTATGTCTAATTAAGATTTACACTAGTTTTAAGACTAATCCCACGTATATACAAATAAATTACTTGTAACTACCTAAGATCGCATTTCTATTCCTCCCTTTTTGCGTTATTCCTAGAATAATACCAACTGCCCGACGCACCGTCATATCAAGTTCATCAGCAATATTAAAGACATTCCAAAGTTTTTGTTCGATACCAATTATATGTCGAACAAAATTACCCCAATGCTCTGGCGTAACTTTATCGATTCCCGAATATACGAATATATTTTTTTAAAGCCATTATATTTTTCGCTCAGCGAAGACAAAGCGTATTGCCAAGTTAAAAAATAAAAACTCGATTAATATATGTTTTCCGTCGGCTACACTACTGGGCCACCCACTCGCCTGGAAGGCGCTTAAGAACCCTCTACATGATGGGCATCAGCTGGCCGATGCGATGGCTTGGTGATGGCCAGCGATATTTGCAACGCCACTTCACGATGGCGAGGTTTAATTCTACTTTCAACGTGCTTCCGGTTGGGCATGCCGCTGCGGCAATATATATGGTTAAAAAACGAGATTAGTTTTTATTAGTATATTAGGCAATGACATTACAAACAAATGATATGTAAATATAATTTTATTATATGCTACCTAATATCATAAAATTAATTTCGGATATTCAGAAAATGTAATATTTTTTTATAATTTGTTGCCATTGTTTTGTTTTTCCTCTCTTCCAATAATTCTAGCCCAATAAAAATATGAAATAAATGCAGAGATATTTATTTAATTTATATTTATTTATTTGACTGTCAAAGCAATTTTCACCAATAAAATGTAGACATAATTTGTCTCGACGCCATCTATTTGAGGGATTTAGCCGTTACAAGCCTTTCTCATACTAATAAAGTTGGTTGTTTACAGGTGAAAATATAATAAAAACAGTAATTGTTGAATGAAACACTAGTATATATTGATTAACTTGGCGGGTTTGCGATAAGCCGACGTAGCTCAACGGTAGAGCATCTGACCGGACATCAGAAGGGTGCAGGTTCGAGTCCTGTCGGCGACATTTATCTTTGCTCGGAAAGGTTTTTTTCAATTTGGATGAGTGTTTCAGGCTAATAATTATTGTTTATAAAAATAATTGTTACCCTTTGCGCTATGCACAAAAATCTTGTCTTAAGTTTTTAAGAACTTTAGTTTATCAATTAACAAAAGTTATAATTTCAATAAATACTTCAACAAAATGTTTTATTTATATTTTATTTTTACGCCACCATTTACCATTCAAGACATCAAAGTTAAATTTGTAATTTTTCTATTATGCATTTATGTAGTTTTTCACCGAGGGTCCGTGGGCCAAAAGACTTTGGGGACCGCTGCTTTAAACGGACTTGCAAGGAACATGGACTCTATTTATATATCTCTATGACTGCCGAGAGTTTTGCTAAAAATTGCAGTAGGAATTTCATATAGAATGTAAAAGATTACAATTTAAAAAATAAAACTATAACTTTGTTTACATCACTAAGTTATT
Source organism: Halesus radiatus (assembly GCA_022606495.2). Classification (NCBI taxonomy): domain Eukaryota; kingdom Metazoa; phylum Arthropoda; class Insecta; order Trichoptera; family Limnephilidae; genus Halesus; species Halesus radiatus. The sequence continues at coordinate 75,963 of JAHDVE020002765.1, forward strand.
GTTTTATTTTTAAAATTATAACGTCACATCACCAAGTTACCGCTTCATATGAAAGTCTTATTTGAGTCTTCCCCACCTAAAATTAATAATTATGAATGAAAATATTAAAATTACACATTTATAGTGAGATGATCAGAATCAGAAGTATGAACTTTAAATCTTCCACGCATTTTCAACATTATCCATAGTTTGTGAAAATACCCTACTGTTTTATACAAGGATATAAAGTCTTTTTGAATAAAATAACAATTGTTGCAAATTTTCATTGATGGCCGATAAAGATATTGTTTGGTGTTAGGACTGTTGGTTCTCAATGGTAGGACACTCTCTGCGCAATACCAGCTGAAGCCTTATAATTATATGTTAGTTGGGAGCATCGCAATAATGTTTTAAAGTAATTCTACACGGGAGGCCCTGAGGTTTTCCTCAAGGCCTTGGGGATCTCTGTGGAGGGTCTTTTTGGTGTGAGGTGGCTTAACAGTAGGACACAATACTTCAGATTTATACAGTGTTAACAGTAAGTTATGTGCTCATCGTAGTTTCTAAAGATTTGCAGTTAGAAGGTGATAAACAGAAACACAAATTACAGTATAAATAAATTTTAATAATAATAGCATTGTAAACATATACATAATGTAAAGAGGTACATTACAAACGATAACATTTCCAGTTGAATTAGAAAAATATGTATGAAAATTGAACAAATTGTGAATGCGTGATGTCAGATACCCGTCAGTGATTATTATGACTTAAAAGAAGTACTAAAATTTAATTCTATAGAACCAGCTATTCATGCGTGCACCAAAATTTCTTACAGATCAAAAAATAACATTCTCTTCCTGAGACTTCAAGGTATTGCCATAGTAATATTTAATGCTTTTAAAAAATATATATTTAATTTTCTTTCCTCGTTTTTACGGGAGCTATGTATGTACATTGTATATAAGTGAATAAATACATCAATAACTAACAAATTAGTATTGTTAATTTAAAACAAAAAGATGGGAGGCGAAAAGTATCTGCATCCAAACAAACAGTCATTTGATGAACAACAAAATATCAAAATGATTGAACGTGTGCAAGAGAAGCGCTATTATTGCTATCCATGATAATCATAACAGGCCAAATTTAATCTTCGCAATCTTATTATTCCAGAAAAAGGTGACAAAAATCCAATATATTTCTAATATTAGAGATATTTCAAATTACGAACTGGAACTATTTAATACGATCAGTGAATGAACATATCACTTTTCTGAGATAATAAAATAATTAAAGTTAAGATTTTTTTAATCTCCCTTTGTGAAACAAAAAATTTGCATCCACACAAGACAGAACAGATGACTTAACTTATCACTGTTTTGATAATGTTTTTATTAAACTATACTTCGCGATATAATAACAATATTAAAGTAATCAATAAGTCTTAAATGAAATGAAAATTGAATAACTTAACTATGCACAGAGATTCTATAAAGTTCCTATCCATTTTAGTGAAAACAGGGTAATTAAATCATTTTGTTTTGAAGATTTTATTTAGCAATTTACATTTTGTTACTTAATTCTAATTATTCACTATCGGTTTCGGCGCGTCCATGTCATTAGCTAAACTTCAAAAGAAAATGTCTAGAAATTGTTACATAGTAAAATAATTATATAAATGTAGTGTTCAGATCATTAGAATGAACACGGGAGGATATGTACATACATTAAGTATTGTTTTCCAAGTCAGTGATTAAGTCAGTGCATTAGACGCAGAAGCAAAAGACTTTGCCCAGTTAGATCATCAGATCTTTCCGCTTTTATTTGAGACATGAAATCACAAGTCTCTACAAACAAAATAATACAACTCTATAAATTTCTGACACGCCATTAAATAACATAACTCCGCAAATGCTCCTTGATGTGTTCTGAAATTACGCTGAATCATTTGAAATGTGGAGGGACACTAAAGGGAATCGTGTCAAATTCTCGATAATTCAATAAATGTTACTATTCTGTCAGTCTACGCGACTAAATTCTTTACAATTTCAATGTGCTTCACTAAAATAGATAGTGTCTTTATGGGACGCCTGTTTTTTACAATGTTTATCGATAATCATATTATGTATATACAATATTATTTATTTAATTTTTATTGCATTAATACTTATATTAAATTCCACTATAATAATAATAGAGAAAAAGATATTCGAAGATAAAAAAAAAATACAAATATTATTCAAAACAAACATGTGATGTGTATGACCCATTGTTCTTTCCTATAACTACTTAATAATATCAATTTATGAACTAAACATAGAGCAATGCGCTAATCTTATTATTGATGTATTGTCATTAGACAATGGATCCGAAATCCAATGAACAGACAACCATAATTCTACATTGAAGTGTGGAGAAAATAATAAATTGACAGACAAATTACAAGCTTCTCTAAGTCGAAATAAAGGCAAACCAATTATAAATACAACAAAGAAAATCAATCGAATAAATGGATCACGTGTTATTTGGTTTAAAGATATATTACATAGAGAGCTGGGTATATCATTAGCTTTCTGATGGATTTCATTGTAATATATGTTATATCAAAGGCTATACACTACACACATAAACCACATGAATTGGGACTAGTGTTTTAGAAGGTGATGAAATTGCCAAAACAAATTTTCCAAGACTGTAAGCAATAGTAAGTTGTTCAGTACGACTGACTTCCTTACTATATTTAATGTTACATAATGCTAAATGTCGAGAATGAATTGGGGTACTGCGGCGCTCCTCCTTTGCCTATAAAACACCACATGATATAATGTTGTCCACAGTTTTAGAGTGCCGAAATTTAAAAAAAAATAATGATTTGACTGCTACAATATTTTATCAATTCAATCTGTCATAATATATACACAGGAAAATAACCTTCCTGATGCGAGGGACATAAAGGAAATAATATAAATATGTATAAGGTTTGTGTAAATGTACCTACGTAGGTAGGTGGTGGCAATAAATAAAGTTATGTGAATAATGGTTATAACATTATTCCTTTAGTTCGATGTCTTCACGGGAATGTTAAAGCAATAATAATTGTATCTTCCTTGAGGTTTGAACATAATGTTAATTGATGGAACTTGAATGATGAGTCAGTTCAATTTGGTGTTTTATGAATCTAGGGAACATACAAAATATACCAATAAAAGGAAAAGAAAAACAGAACATAGTGATTGATTAGATGGGTGAGGAAAACGCTTAGGCTTGTTAAATATGTATATAAATTGAAAGCTGCAGCCAACTGAACCAAAACCAGCGGCATTGTTCTATTGTTTAGCCTTCGTAAAGAAGTAACGCCAGTAAAGAAGTAAGTAAACTAATCAACGTAAAAAAAAGTATTGGGCTTGCTTATCTTGTTTTAAGTTCTTCTTTTAGCTTCCAAACCAGCAGCTCCATACACACAGTAGCATCTTCTGCACTGTCGTGGCCGTCAAGTGAATTCTGAATAATTTTCTTTAAATATTCCGAGGATAAATTACGAAGCGCCCGCTTATAGGGTGGCCCCATTTTATGAGGAAATAAAACACTGGTGTCCACCACCGTATCGTGTATCAGTTTCAAAGCTTTGAAATCTGACTCCAAACTGTGACCAACCAGAATAGTCTTATCACAAAACATATGAAGAAACGTTGCCTGGACTTCTAGTAGAGAGGTGGTAACATCTCTCAGGTGCTCTTCCGTCAACCCGGAATACCTCGTGTTATAATCTATGATTGGATACAATGGTTTAACTAGGGATTCATAAACAACATTTAGAGAACTATCGATGACAGTTACCCTCGTTAAATCTAGGCCATTGGATGTGTAACACATTTCACAATCCAAAGCGTACACTCCGTAATCGTGACCCTCAGATTTGCTGTCTTTGGGTAAAGTTCTTACATATCCACGCAAGTTATCATGGTCTATGTATTCATAAACATGACAGGAAGCAGACAGACAGCCGTCTGATGACACGTCTTGGCCGCAACATTGATACTTAACTTCACCACGAAACCTATACTTGTTGTTGGGATGGTAAATACATTCTTCAGTGAGCACCGCCATGCCCTTCTTATTGACCTTGTATTCTTTCTTACAGCGACAACAGATTCTGATATCGCCTTTCTGTGGCTTCTGTCTGGTATTTATGGTGAATATCTTAGCTAGACCTTTTTCTTTCTTTTCAGGGTGAGGTCTGGGAAAACCATTATTTTGTAACTCTTCTTCTGACAAAACCCATTTGGAGATATTTTCAAAGAAGCGTAAACCCTTAAATTCAATAGAGGAATCATCCTTTTTATATTTATTTTCTATACTCCACGAAGTATTATTGAGTTTGCCCAGCAAGAGCTTGTTATGGGAGAAGCTGCTCTGGCCGACATCTCCGCTGTTGATCTTGACGCCGTTGGCTTCCTGGATTTCTTTCCGTAGTCTGGTGATTCCTAAAATGGCAGAATTCTTATATATCGGTATCGCTGTACATTTCTTATTTGTACTTAGTTCTTCCTGTTGAGCTCGGGCATAAGCATCTTCAGGAGTTAAGTATATTTTAAGGCACTCGTCAATCATCAGATTCAGGTATCTCGACCTTATGTTTACAGCTATTTTAGACGCCAGAGGTTCTAAGACACTCGGTCGATCGCAGAACTTTTCACTGGGCATGTGTGCCACGCGAGATGTTCCTTTAGTGACCGTCTGTGTGACAGTAGCTTTGGGCGGCTCCGGCACCTGTAGGGCTTTCTTAGCATGGAGAAATGTGGACACATTGGGTACGTGCGCAATACGAACCTTCGATGGACCCGCAGCACTCGGGGACGGTTCTTCTCTTGAGGATTGAATCTGAACTGGAAAGATGTCACTACTGATTCTCTTCATTCTTGATTCGTGAAATTGTTTAACCTTGGAATACCTATCGGAGGCCAGTTGGACAGCTTGGCTCTTGTGGTCAGGCAAGACAGTGGTCGGGGTGCGGTAAATGGTTTGACTGGTGTTATGAGCGACACGTTTCTTTGAAATGCAGATCTCTGGTTTAGGAACTTCATGTTTACCTGAATTTTGTGGCACCTCTTTAGCGGATGGAACATATTCTTCAAATATTCTTAGGCATTCTTGAGTAATGTTTTCTTCGTCAGAATCTGAAATATCTTCTATTAATTCACAATCAGATATAGAATCATCTGGAAACGTTGAAATAGTTGCAGTTGGTTTTTCTTTAGACCTTGAACTTGACTTGCTAGATTTATGTTTATCTTCTTTTCGATATTTTTCTTTTGAAGATCTTTTATCTATCTCAGTAGAACTAGGTTTAGATGAACTCCTAGACTTGTGATCTTTAACACTTTTCTTTTTATCAGATGAGCTACTTTTGCTGTCGTGACTTTTTGACTTGGATAGTGTACTACTTGATGATTTCTTTGATTTCTCATCATTTGAACTCTTCAATTCATTCGATTTACTTTTAGACGATGTCCTTTCATGATTCTTGGACTTTTCTTTGTCTTTTGAAATAGTCTGACCATCGTCTCTTTTTTTGGTTGAATGATGTCTATCACTGGAATTCTCTTTTTTAGATCTCTCTTTTTCACCTTCACGCTTTACAGAGGATGTTTTCTCACTTTCCTGAGTGGATGATGATTTAGATGTTTTGTGGTTCTTAGAACTGTTTTTATCAGATTTATCACTTTTAGAGTGTTCAGATTTGTCACTTTTAGAATGTTCAGCTTTATTACTCCTAGAATTTTCATATTTATCACTCTTAGAATGTTCAGATTTATCACTCTTAGAATGTTCAGGTTTATCACTCTTAGAATGTTCGGATTTATCACTCTTAGAATGTTCAGATTTATCACTCTTAGAATGTTCAGATTTAACACTCTTAGAATGTTCAGATTTATCATTTTTAGAAATATCAGATTTATTTTCCTTTTTAGAGCTTTCAGATTTACTTTCAGTTTTTGATTTAGAATTAGAGCTAGAAGATGAGGATGATTTAGATTTAGAATGACTACTAGAAACTTTGGGTATATCTGGCTTAGTGGTCCCAACTGATTTGTTTTTTTCTTCAATTACTGGCTTAGATTTTTCTTGTTTGATCTCACTGTTGTCACTTTTGGGAATTGTTGTAAGATTGCTTTGTAACTTTTTAACACTATCATTTTCATCATCTAAAATTTGTCCTAGAATTTCAAATTCGGAGTCTAAATCTTCTAAACCTTGAATATCACCTTTAGCGGGGCGGCTCCCGACCATCCGAGCTTTCTTTATGTGTGGCTCATCCTCCTCGTCGCTGGAGAATTGAGGGTTGATGCTTTTCAAGGGAGTTGGCTGATAGCTGAGGCTGGAAGTATAACAAGGACTTTTACTGCCTGTATTGTTGGCAGAATATGATGTATTGATGGGACAGTAGCTGGAAGTACTATAGTTGGCTGAAACCATTCCCCCGGGACTGTAGGTGACTCCTGATATACTCTGTCCACTGGGAGTGTACAGAGCCACATTGCTGACGCCGCTTATATTGGATATATCTGTAGGAGTATATACATTACCCCTAGTGCCAGTCTCCAGGCTGGGATCACTGCCCATGGGGCTATATGGAAGAGGCTTATGTTCGACTGAACCGGGTAGATACTTAACACTTGGTAAACTTGATTCACACTCCATGGCCACGGGGGTATACTTTTCAGTTTGTCCAGGATTAAAGGTGTTAACATTTTGTAGAACTGCAGCTGGTTCCGGCCTAAAAGCTGGTCGTAAGCCATGGGTCCTAGGGCGATGTGGAGTGTAAGGAACAGGAATGTGTTTACGGTTGAGATATTCCTTTCTACTGGGAGCTGGCACAAACTCTTCGGTCCCCGGTACTAACTTCTTCAATTCGGAGATCGGTGTTGGGTTGTAAGTCACCTTAGCTGGAGAGTTAGCACTTTTGTTGGCCGTCACAGGGGCTAATTCTTGGACGACCTTTGATATCAACTCTTGAGAATGAAGACCGACATCTTTTTCGCTTGAATTGTTGTCAGTGTGTTGAAGAACTTTTTTTACTGCTTCTGATACGAGTTGTTGCAATATTTCACCATTATCAAAGGATTCGTTGTTAGATTCAGAAATATCCTTTTTTGCGTGCCGAAAATGACAATAGGGTCTCTCGCATAATCCACTTTCATAAAAGGGGCAATTTATCCCTTTAAAGTACCCCGTAGAAGGCAACATTTTGGCGGATTTATTTGTTATTCTTATGTGTAAAATTAAACTCAAACAATAACCTAGAAACAAATGACATTTGGTAACCTGTTGTTGTATAGATAAAATAATAACCAACTGAAGCGAAGAAGGCATTTTTGTCTTTGTAATAATTTTATCAACTCAAGTTTGCGGTATTGTCTATGTTTCTAGTTTCAGCAAATATTCTAGAGTATTTGTCGGCATTTGTAAATATTTATTATTTTGGAACTACAAAATGTCATTACTATGGCAACACAAAGCTACACATTCTGAAATGTGTTCATCACATTAAAATGTTTTCACGTATTCACATTTGGTAGTTTGCTAATAACAACGAAAAACATAATTATTATTTTTTTTACACTTTTTTTAAATATTGTAATTTTTATCTGTGAATTGGATTTTGTTTATTTATTTATTTATCTAACACCCAATACATGGTTATTTCAATAACTAAATTTCAAAATTCGAAAAAATCGCCCTTTCATGTCCTCCTTCATCCTCGCAAAGCGTTAAAAAAACCAAAAAAAGTTTACACGTAAAACTATCTTCGAATATAATGTAGAATCATTTCTTTTCGGAACGTACCTCTAATTTCTGAACACCATTTGGTAAAGGAAAAAAATGCACTTGGACCGTTGCGTTTTTTATAAATTATAGTCATTTTCCTATGAGACATCCTGAAGATACCATTTTGAACAATTGAGATCAAATGTACATATTTATTATAAATAGATAGTTGTTTTTGTGGGAAAAACTTTTCAAGCCTTTTTGGGAGATATTTATTTCACCACGGCGATACTGAGAGTATCTTCCACTCTGGAACGGGCGCAAATATACTACATATTATTTTAAATGAATTGTGAAACAGCACAAATTAATTAAATAAAATTTCCTTGCGCACGCCGGGATTTGAACCCGCGACCTTCGGATTCGTAGTCGAGAGCCTTACCCCTCGACCATGGAGGTCAAATTCTAATGTAAAGCAATGAATTTAATCGAAAAGACTATTTTGTTAATTTTTATCAAATACGTTTTTTATCATAAATGTAGATAAGACACCTTATCTTTTTTCACAGTCGCGATTATAATTTATTTCGGGTGGACTCTTTGAAGGCGTCTTCGATTGAGATTTCTCCTTCCTTCACCCCTGATATTATTTGTTCATAAAATCTCGCACGACAATCAAACTCTGTCGCAAGTCGTTCAATGTTTTATTGTACTGAACTACAGAGGTAACGGTTCCTGATTATTGAATGTCGTATTATATGCCCTAGCTTAATATGTATATTTGAGGGCTTTTCATCGTACATTTCAGTACTTTTTGGTCATTAATGCATATTTGAGTCTTTTTACGTCATTATTGAACATTTCAGTCAATTTATTCTTCAAAGAAATGATCCGTATTAGTAATGATTAATATTGTCGTGTTTCTGAGGAAACTGGATATTTATGGAACCGGTTATTTCGGAAATTTTGAAAAAAATAAAATTTGTAAAGAGGCCGTGTTTTAACTCTTTGAGGAACCTCCCAAGATAAGTAAGTACTGCATTTTTTTAAATAATATAAACATTTCAAAAGACGTATTCTTGTTTTTATTGCTTAATTTAGGCATATATTTTTGCATTTTTAATGTGTATTTGGGTATAGTAAGTGCATGTTTGGGTATTGATAGTGCATATTTCGCCAACAGTACATAAAATCCGATGTCTACTGATTACCTTTTACCTGGTAACACTGTGATAATAATGTTGTGTATAGATAGATAAGAAAATTTGTATAGCAAACCTTTTTGCCGGCGCGGGCTTTCTTGTTACACCTCATGTGTCTATTATATGGTTATAAGATGAAGCCAAGTGCCAACCGTTTAAGTTAATTTTTTCCGCCCATCGAGTCTCGACAGTATTTTCCCTTTAATTTCCATTCTAGTAGGTGCCTTTTGAATTGCTTCTGTGTCCATACCTTCGTATGATTAAGAATAAATAAGTCATCAATATCGAAACCTTAATATTTGCAGTGGCGGCAATAGGTACATTGTTTTTATTATCATTTAGCATAAGCTAATTTGTTAATTTTTTTTAGAAATTTAATAATTTTATTTTTAAGTGGTGCGAGTATTTTAGTTTTTATTATTGTGACAACTGTTTCGGCGTTCAAGGAAATTTTAAAACTGTAGTTAATCCACATTGCGACGACTTACTTACATGATTTTATTTACTCCCACCCATTTCTAATTTAGACGGTGTTAAAAATAATTCATTATTACCGCTAAAACCGATTTAGTAAGAAAATAATTAAAATTCTCAATTCTGTGAAGATTTTACATTTATAATATGTTTTCCCCGTATTCAAATGACAATATTTTCTTAGTTGATTTATTTAACGGTGTTGTATTGTTTTGGTAGTGTGAACAAACTTAGAAGCAGTGAATAAATCATTTTCGTTACTTTATTAATTAATGTTCTATTGGGATCATTCGTTCGTTTATTAAGAGTAAATTTAATCTAAGACCCCTTCTTTCTACATGTAAGGGTTTAGTCTCGTTGTTGTGAAGCGGGATGTGATTATTCACTAAGAGATGTTCTGCGAATTTTGAGAAAGTGCTTTTATTATTATAACATAGTGTATGTTCATTGAATCTAGTTGGGAAATCCCTTCCCGTATGCCCGATATAGATAGTGTTACAGTAGGCTTGGTCACGTTTTAATTCATATGTGCTACTATTATTAAGTTTGGGATTTTTACTTTTTGTGTTTTTTAGGCTTATCCTGTTTTATCATTGGTTCTAAAATTTACTTTTATTTTTTCCGCGTCACAAAAAATTGATTTCATCGCAATCACATTCGATTTTTATTTCCACTTGTAGGAATATTTCTTTAAAATCCATTACATCACTTGATCACTTCGTCGATGGTTCGCAGATATAATGATTTTTTGTTCCTTGTCTAAAAATCTTGGAAGCTTCCTTTTCATCTGCCAAAAATATAATATTCATAACTGTTACAGTTATTACAATAGTTGTATGCGAGAAATCATTTTTACTGAAGTTTTTTTCATAGATATAAGTGTCACAATAGGTTAAAGATTATTTTGTCTGTTTAATTTTCGAGAGGACACTTTGAATTTTGCCGCTGGCTTTATTTTATTAAAATTTCGGTAAAAACTCAGCATAGAGGGACAGATTTTTTTTATCATTTTCATATATATTCGTACTCTTCTTGGTGAGTGGTATTTTTGGGGCTACCTTCGTTCCTCGTTGAACTATAAAGTAATTTAAATAGTGATAAAGACACTTCACGTTTCACACGTTCGAAGTTGAAAGAACTGATTAGTTGTGCTAATCACTCGTTCTTTAAATTGGTTTGCAGATTGTACACGTGCATAATGTCTAAATATTCCCATCTTTGACGAAATAAGTTTGGCGTGCAATATCAGTTGCACAGAACATATAGATTTTAGTTACATGAACACAGACAATACATAAACTTATGCCTAATTAACCTGCAATGTAGATTATAGATATATGCTACGGATATAAGATACTAAGTTACAATACAAATAGACTTTTTCATATTATAATATTATGTGAAAAAGCTAGTGCCTTTATACTCCTATCTCTTAAAATTGTTAAAGCCATTGCTTTAACAAGTTTTAGGAGAGATGTAATAATTATTATAATACATAACGCCAATCATAATACCATGATTTGGCTGAAGGGAGAACGTTAAAAACCCAAAACGAACCTATCTGTGCCAGACGTGGTAATCAAGTTCGTAATACCCTCCGTTTGCATAACATCAAACCGGTACAAAACTCAATAGAGACACGACGAGATACAAATCTCTATTGGGTTCGTGCATCTTCGATGGAGGGGCGACTTAGATACAATTCTCTATATCGAACTCGTTCGAAGTACCTGTCGGGCTCACACAGACGGCCCGACTACGACTCGATAGAGACGCGACATGATGCAAATCTCTATTTGAGTTCGTGCATCTTCGATGGAGGGGCGACTTAGATACAATCCTCTATATCGAACTATGTCTGCACAATGTTGATTTGTGCAACGCCCGATTTCATTTTCATTTCATATGGCTCTCGATAAGCGGAATTCCGGGCGTAGAGGAAGAGGACGGTAAAAGTGCACGTTATCGTCTTCGTTTTTCTACGCCCCTGAATGACGTTTTTCGTGCCTACCCGCCACTGGCCACTAACGGGACATTTCCCAGACCCCGCCACTTCTACGGTCGCTCGGTCCCGAAAGCTAAGCGAGCCCCCATTGGCTGGGCTCTTGCGATCCAGAAAAAACTTGTCAAAAATTATTGTTCTATCAAAATTATGTGTCTTTGTAAGCGATTTCTGCGGCTGCGGTGACTGATCTAAATAAACGATCTTTTATGATCTGTTCATTAGCACCCGCGGAATCGAATAACCTTACTCAACTAATGTTTTTACAATGTCTGTCCTACTTTGACCGCCACGACATTTTTTGTAATAATTTTTGCTTCTTTAATAAAAAATAGGTGAAGATTGCAATAGGCTTAATCCAAGCAGGAGGTCGAGGTTCACACCCTAATTTTCTGGTTAAGTCGATCCAAGATTGACAGAATCTACGGCAGCTCGCAAAAACTCACGAGCAAAAACAGCCCGATACGCTGGCTCCTCCCAGCACGGTATCGCACCGGAGTACTTAAGCGACGGTTGCAATTCTAAAAAAGTATTCTCACGGAATCAAGACCTCTTCTGCCTACTTCGCCCTGCATCTTCACCCGGCCTGAAAACCCGCTCAAGACTTTTCATCACGATACCTTCACCACCTCTTCCTTGCACAGTACTGCCTTTCTCAAGGCACCCCCTTCCCCCTTCCTTCCTAACTTGCTCTGGAGCGTCGAAGTGGCCAGAATTCATCTTCTTCTTCTAAAACGCACGGCAGGAGTTTACAGATCCTGTCCCGTACACTATCTCTGAAAACAGTACATCGTAATGGTTTGCAGTTTCTTTTTAATATGTTGTTGTGGGGGTTGTAATGAGTATCATCTTCTCATTTTTCTCAAAACAATTTTTCTACAGCTAACCAAGTTTTCTTATAATACTTTCAAATTCATCTTGCAGTAAAACATTCTTCTGACGAGGACAGCTCTGCTCTCCAAGAACCAAGAACTCCTAAAACAAATACTATCCCCTTATTTCTCGAACTGTATGAATTTGTAAGCATTGATTTTTCTAATCTATGACGTATGACGTAGTTTGGCGCCAAATATACCTGACAGTTTATGTTTCTATGTTAATCTTTCGCCCAAATTCTTAAAGCTCTGTCGCATACATTGTTAGTCGCGTATTCCTTGTTAAAGACTATTTAAAAAAAGTCAACATGCCTGTCGAATCATCCGTTATACTTAACTTCTCGAAGTTATCTGAACACGCCTTTCCTCCAGTGAAAGGATCAGATTTTGCAGCCGGCTTTGATCTCAAAAGGTGAATAAAACCGCATGTTTTGCCAATTCATTTTTCTGTGAATAATATTTGATTTGCAAAGAGCTGATTGTTTTGATTATTTTCCAGCGCATATGACTATGTTGTCCCCGCACGAGGAAAGGAGCTGGTGAAGACAGACTTGCAGATTGAACTGCCCCGTGGCTGCTATGGAAGAGTTGCACCACGCTCCGGCTTGGCTGTGAAGAATTTCATCGATGTTGGAGGTAAATCTTCACCAGTTACATTATTCCCACTACAGAAAATATGTCGCTGTTACGAAATTTGATTATTTTAACACTCCCAGTACGAATGGTCACGTAAACTAAATAATATGCATTCATTATTTTTACACTAGTATTACTAGCTTCTGCTCCATAGCGAAATACGGTATTACTTCGATACTCAGACTCAGTAGAAAAACACATAATTTAAAATAAAGAAATATACTGTCGGGTTCATAAAAATAAATAAAAAATAATTGCTTTGTTTATTTATTTTTTAATTCTTGTAAAATTGTTAGATTCGCCCCGGCCGTCGGAAACCCAAACCACAAATCTACAAGTGGTATTAGTTTCTTAGGTTATTAGGTTGGGTTAAATAATAAGATGATTTTACAGTTGGCGCTTCCGACAAATGTCATATCATACTAACAACATTAAAGATAGCGTCGATGCCCCTTACATATTTAACTATTTTTATTTAAGTAAAGTAAAGTAAAAATGAAGTGAATTTTTTTGGACCTCCTCATGTGCAATTATTTTTTATTTATTTTTATGAACCTAACAGTATATTAAATTCTTTCTTTTAAATTATGCATTTTTCTACTGAGTCTGAGTATCGAAGAAATACCCAAAATACCACAATACCACGTGGACTGATTGTTTATTGATTTTTTTAACAATAGAAATATAATTTATCTATTAGGAATGAAGGTGGATCATTGAATATTTTTTAAGTTCTCCTCCCCATGGTGGTATCATTTTAACTGCACTACACCATTGCCATGTCAAAAACCCCTAGATTGTAGACACTCTCGTTTTATTGTTCGATATGCCAGAATATTATTCATATCTGTGCGGTATTTGCTGTATAAAGTTGTAATATTAACAATATTATATTACTAGCCACATCATACTTGATTACCTCAAAGGGATAATAAAGCTCTTATAACTTAAAACTCAAGAGAAGTTAAGCTTTATACTTCACGCACTGACAAAAATGGAAAATGGAGGTGGAGAATCTCAATACAAACAAATACACCAACATCTGAACTAGAACCGAAGAAGCATAAATATTTGTTTCCTCTGAAAAACTAAACCAACGAATTCCCACTTTTTTATTAAATCATGGACACAACCATTTTAATTGAAGACAATGACATTTCTTCAGTCATTTACGGTGCTTACACAGCTTATTCACAGATGGAACGCATAAAACAATCATCGTAATCTTTACTTTTCCCCGTAAAAAAGAGGTGTCCTGTTTAATTTACGGTGAATTTTCGTTGAAACGAAAATCCCCCAGATTTTAGCAAAAATTCACTTTCTCCATTAAACCCCTTTTGTTAGAACACACCGCATTTTTAATAAATATGTTAAAAAATCCAGTGTTGGAAAGGAGATTTCCTTTGTATTAAAAATAGGAACCAGGAGAGCTATTCTGGTTCGTTTAAGGAAAATTCCTTTTCCTTAGGCTTAAAAACTTGTTGCTTAACCGCCCTACCCACACGAACGTACGTGATACGGCCGCTATATCATCGCTCGAACACAACAAGCCGTATCCCGTACGTTCAGGTTAAAAAATAATGAAAACCACAAAACGTTTGTGATACGTTGTATACATCAAGTTTGTTCCTGCGTTATCGCTTTTACTATGCCGAGGTAAGCCGAAGCTAACGGACGTGTTCCGTTGTTTTCGTATTCTCCCATACACGTCACGCCGCTAGACAGTGATACTCCAAGCACGTGGCGCGATCACAATATTATCACGTTTCGTTTTTTGAACTTTAAGTGTTTGACTGTATTGTACAGCGCGGCGCCGTCTTTATAACAATACTATTATGTTACGTATTTTAGTGAACTTTATGTGAATTCATGCCTATTTATGAGTGACTTTTTTATACGGCGCGGTTTTTATAACAATATTATTACGTTATTAATTCAATAAAAGTGGTGTTTTACAAATTGTGTTTTTTCATTTAATATAGAATATTATTTATTGGTTGTATTGGAAAATCGACAGAAAAATGCACACCACTGGCCAATAGTAAGATTGCATTATCTGATAAAGTTGATTGATGCGCTTATTGATACAAATCTAGTCAATCCAATCAGACACAGGGTAGGGCGGTTGCTCGGCTCATTGACTAGTGACAACATGTGAAAATTTTTTTAGTTTGAATTTAAGAATTTAAAATAAATGACAGTCAACCAAGATGCCCGCTCTCTATGTCCATTTTTTAAAAATGTTTAAAGTTTGTCGGGTATGTCCTGATACACCCTGTGTATGAGCAGTTAATAATTCGATAATTTGTATTGTTTTTTTTTTGTGAAAAAATCGGTTTCATAGGTATCATTCGATTTTGTCAACTCAATTATTTCATCCCTTTCTTACTGCCCTCAACACGATATAACTGATGTTTTTAAACATTTCCAACTCTTTATTTTCCAGCCGGTGTTGTGGATGAAGACTACCGAGGTAATCTCGGAGTGGTGCTCTTTAACCACTCCGACAAGGACTTTGCAGTTAACCGTGGAGACCGCGTCGCTCAGCTCATCTGCGAGAGGATCTTCTACCCCGAGCTGCGCGAGCTCAAGTCCCTGAGCGACACCACGCGGGGTGTGGCAGGGTTCGGCTCCACCGGCATCCAATAATTATCACTATTTAAACTGTTATAAGGATACATCGGTAATGAAAGGACACGGTATCAATATTTTTTAGAGGTTTTAACCAGAGAGGTATTATCATTCTTACAGTTTTGGCACTTAAGTTTCACCTCTGGCTGCTTTCAACTGCAACGTGTAGTTTAATGAAACGCGCCTACCGATGATCCGATTTTATCCATCCTAACTGAAGAAATCATGTCAAAAAGATTCGGAAGTGCTTTAAGGAAATAACGGTTGAATGGCCGAGCCTTCGACTAGGACGGATAAAATCCGGTTGTCTGTAAGCCTCATGAAAAAGGTACCGTTGTGTAGGTTGCGTGCTTAATGATCAAACTCCGATCTACTGTTGCAATCAATAAAACGTTGCACTTTAACAAGTCGCCAGGGTTTAGTAGACATAAGTATCACGTAATACAGCGGTGGGGAGCGTATTTACTGCAAAAGGGTGGTGTTGTCTCACACGCTATGGCATTCTCATGTTCTGAATGTAAATATTCATTTTCACGAAAGTCAAGCTTGTGGACTTACATGCTAACGCATCATTGAGGAAAACTGTTCTTGTGTTCTGACTGCAGCTATTCATCTTTACGAAAATTGGATAAAATTCACTTTCGAATTCACAGGGGAGAAAAACCATTCTCATGCTCTGACTACAGCTATTCATTAAAAAATAATTGTACTTGCAAAGATACATTCGGACTCAAAGCGGAAAAGAATCCCTGTTCTGATTGCAGCTATTCGTGTACACAAAAAGTCATATTTAGACGCGCTGACTCACTCTGGAAAAAAACCATTTTCGTGTTCCTAATGCATACATATTTGTGTTCATTGCAAAGTATTATGGTTCAATTTGGCCAAAACTTTGCCTCGGGATAGCCAACGTACTTAAGTGTAGCATAATAAGGATTCATTACAAGTTTAACCGTCACCCTCGGCAAATTGTGCGATATATTTATTGTTTTGCGAACAGAACCCTTCCTATGATTTTGCATTATTGTGTTTCTGAAAAGAGAAAACTAATTTTTACACCCATGTGACACTGGTGTGCTGTGACACACTAGAGCACTGCAATACAGACGGATTGCACCACGGGCAGTCGACAAGCAGCATACGTAAACACTCATTGCTGTGAAAAAATTTCTGGTTTTATTGAATTTTGAGTTCCGCCTGCTGTTGCATTAGCGGACCAGACCAAATAATTTCCACACCTTCCCCACCCATGATCTAATAGATAATAATGCCAGCTGGAAAATGTTTTAAGCAACTGATACTGTACAAGATAGGATAGCAGCCATTGAATTTAGTTTTGAATTCAGCATACAATTTTTTTAGATAGACTCATTAGCTTTAACAGATGATAATACCTCTAATTGGGTTGACAGTCAAATATATTCTGTCAAAGGACAATGAAACAAAATGACATATTATACAAAATAGGAAAATCATGTTTTTTTTCTGTCCAACGATTTTACTGTTATGCCATGAATCGTTCTTTCCATGTTCTTACTTTATCGATGTATCCGAGCCATTCCTGTCATTACTCCTATAATGGATAAATCGTTCGACAATAAAACTTCAATTAAAGGATACTTCGGCCATTCTTCCCAGCCCTGCTAAGCAAATATTGAGCTGAAATTTTGCCTCAACACTTTTCAAATGCACAAATACACTCTTCCTAATGAACTTCTCGATCAAATTTACGATCAATTTCGGATATCAATTTTTGTGGTTTAAGTTCCACTCAACGGAGGACTAGTTATAAAAAGTGTCCAAAGGGTTAAAAAATAACACTGAAATGTCATAATAATAAGTTCGCGATCTACTTTGAATGACAAAGATTTATTTCCATTTTCGAATGCTAAAAACATGTTTTTTTGTTCTTGTGTGTTTTAAATAAAACTGAAGAGAACCTTACTTATTTAAATTATCATAAGCTACGTTTTGTCTGGTTTTTCACGGAGGAGAAACGTCAAATGCACCAAACTAAATGTACTTTCGCCACATTTGATGTCATTTTATTGTCCATAAAAGTGGGCGGGCACTATTTTATTGTCCTTGATAGTGGGCGGGCACTATTTTATTGTCCTTGATAGTGGGCGGGCACCTTTATAGACAATTTAGGATGTTCAGCGATAAAAGATGCTTGGAAACAGGCAAACAGCGTTGCTCGACAATACACTTGGCTGATCGGTGCCTCAGATTGATCATTCGAAAAGTTAGGGAAGAACGGCCGTTTATTAGTTCTTAATCGAGTCCTTCAAAAAGGTACTCTCTACTTTAGTCCTACATTTGGTTCAGGGCTAAAACATGTATATTACTGTTTTTGAAGATCATAATTTTCCATCTACAGTAACACCTCGGTTAACAAATTTAATAGGTTTTGTAAAACTCTCAGAAGAGATAGGAGGATAACGACGCATTCATGTGGTACCAAAAATACCCCCTTTAACAAAGAATATTTTTGGTTGTATTTTCCAAAATGCATGGTTCGCAATCTTCCCGCTAATAAATTATTGTATTGACTCACAAGTAATGCTCAAATAATACTCAAAAAACATAAAAAATGCATTCTAAATTTTGGTTGTATTACCGGTTTTCAGAAGTTTTGTTAATCGATGTCTTACTGTATCCTGTTGTTAAATCTTGTTTCTTAAATTCTATGTGGTGTTAATCTTCAATAATTGGTGCGAAAATTAATGATCCATTGATTCATTGTAACCATAGATGTTTGTATTTTCTTATCTATGAAGGAGTCATTTTATTGTATTAACACTAAATCTGTTGTAGAAATGTTACATTAGAAAGCAGGTTTTCCAATAATTTAATTTTTAAATTATGCTATTTTTTATAATTTAAAATAAGTAATTTAATAATGTTGTTATTAAGTTCTGAAAGTATAGTTTTCTTATTATTGTGACATCTGTTTCAGCTTTCAAAGCCAGATGACTTTTTTATGTGGTTTTATTTATCCCTACCCTATTTTTATTTGTACACATCTTAAAATGTTAAATTAATATTTTCGGTAAAAACAAATTTACTTTAAAAATGTTTGAACGGCTTTGAATCCTGAAACATCTGTCACAATATTAACTAAACTAAAATCCTTGCTGATACTAATTAATGAAAATTAGATTTTTTAAATTGTAAAAATTTTTAGAGTCCTACGAATTAAACAATAACACTAAACGCTTTTTGTATTGTTCAACTTTTGATCTGTTAAAATGCCTGTGATTTACTGTAAGATATTTTTAGTTACACTGCTATAATTTTTTCAATAAAAATATTTGCGCAAATATTTATTGATGTTTTTTATTTTATGAAATATATATTTTAGTTTAGTCACATATACGTGTATGGTATCTTTAATCTATTTAACCATTTTAGTGCTGTACTGATTTTGCAAATAGGTCCGTAAACAGCTATTGATAATTTGTGTTATTAGTAAATAAATATGATATTTACTAAAAATTCAATGAACTTGGACAAATATCAACCAAATTTAATGATTCTTTTTGTAATTAAATGTAAAAAGAATTGTATCCCATGCATCTAATAAAAAACTAACATTACTGAATATATAGAGAAAAAAAAATAGAAAGTTATGTCGCTTCACAATTGTGTTTTCCCGCGCAAAGGTCATCCATCTTACAGCGGGTGCATATGAGGAAAATTTACTTTCTATTCGCATTCTATTATTGCGATGGTCAATAATCGCACTTAGGTCATCACTGTCTCTATTTTTCTTCAGGATCACCCAAATGACCATTTTTAAACAATACCGCAAAAAGCGACCCTTATTGAAACTGGACTGGCACAAAATTAGACTAATTTACACCATGACCATTGCACCGGCAATGATTTACGGATTAAAAACCGTCGCTCTTACCGAATCTAACAGATCAAGATTACGAAAGTACGAACGATACATCCTGAAACAAATGCTGGAAGAGTCAAGGAACGTGCCTAAGAAGAAAATACGTTAAACACTAGAAGGTAACACGATAAGTAAGAAGATAAAAAACTTATAGGATAGGATACTTTGGACACATTAAGATGACAAACACCACATCTACTGACAACAGCTTGGAATTATTCTGCGGGTTAGCGCAAGATTGTAAGACCCATCTATACATGGAATGACTCTTTGCAACATGACATAAGGTACTTGGACAAGCCGATGGAGGAATGGAAGGAAATAGCTAAAGACGAAGACAAACTTTGAGAGTCAACTCAAGAAATATATACCATGGACGAAACAGATTCTGATAATAGTGACCCAGCAGAATAAATAGGACAAGGGAAGAAGGTTGGAGATCGAGGAAGAAGGAAGAAACAGCATGGTTAGTGAAGAAATATGAAATTTAAAAAAAACAATGCTCAACCCATCCCATAATCCCAGCCCATCCAATATTCCTATATTGGCTTATTAGGTTACCATATATACCCGGCTGATTCAGAGCATGTGGCAAGGCCCTGGCTTAAGTTAACAAATCTCGACATTCTGGACAGTGGAGAATGGTACCCATAATTAGTAGAGGGTTTATTGAGGAAAAGCAATTCATTGTTTCTGAATGTACGGCAAGGAATATTGAACTAAATGAGTTGCAACAAAGAAGGTGAATCAATAATATAATTAATTATTTTTAAAATGCAAATAAGATCGAAGTCTTTCCTACGCTTATCTAACGTAGAAATGTTTATGGTTTGTTCAATTTTAACATAGGAGTATTTGCCTCTTTCTCGCCCTAATCTTCATGCAATTCCACGTAAGAAGCGATGTTGTACAGATTCAATATGATGAATATGAACAGCATAGAAAGGAGACCAAATGACAATGGCATATTCAAGCAGTAGAGAGTTTTAATATTTGTGTCGGACGTGTTCGCCACTCCCAGAATGTTTAGATTGCAACTTGTGTAAATTGTTGATATTATGTCTAATTTGTAAGGGAGTCGGATCGTATAATAAACATTGTTTCGCTGTTCGCAAACCGTTCTGACTCCTGATGCCTTTGTAAATGTATTTGTTCTAGTGAGGGAGAGGGGCTTGTCGAACTTGCGCAGAGCTCGGTGTACACCACTTTAAGTAACCTGCGAAAGCCAGTTCGTGTCAGTTAGCTGGCAACTGCCCGCTTGACAAGACGCTCCGCTTCCTCGACTACCCGCTCTGACTTCTGATCTACTCGCTTTCTTTCCTTCTGACCACTGCTTGCCCTGACCCTCATCGGACTATTGCCTCTCACTGGACCCAGACCAAGCAATGTCACACGGACACGGCCCCGAGCAGAATAATTTGCATATTACAAGTCGTAAAAAAGTCTTGTCGTTAGTATCGTTCCTCCTTGCAGAGGGAACGGTAGGTTGTACTTTCTCCCCTCACAGCCCTCTCCGCAGATCGGGATCAGCTGCCCCCTACAGTTCATTTGCGTGCCATTACGTCTGGTACAGTATTTATATTCTTAAAGTCACAGGCAATTCTATTAATGAAGCCAATAAGTTTTAGTGACATTATTGATGTGGTCAGGAAAAGAAAACTTACAGTCTAAGGTGTCACCAAGGTCCTTAATAGATCTAACAGTAGACAGGGAGACACTATTTAATTTATAATCGAACAGGGTCGGTTTATTTGCTCTATAAAATGACATAATTTTAAATTTATCAATATTTAGTTCTGGGCAGTTAGTTCTACACCAATTACTAAATGAGTCAATATCAAGTTGGAGAAGAATACAGTCATGGGAAGATTTTATTATTTTAAGGATCTTATTGTCATCTGCAAAAGGCCAAAAGCGCGAGTAAGAAAGTGCACCGGCAATATTGTTAATAAATATGTTAAAAAGAAGAGGAGCCAGATGGGCACCTTGAGATACTAGACCAGTGATTCCCAAAGTGGTCTATATCGACCCCCAGGGGTCTATGACAACCTGCAAGGGGTCTACGTCAGAGAAAAAAAAATTGGGGGTCCATGAAATGAAAATGGGGGTCCACGATAGTGGATCTCAACATACACTGATAGTACCTATTTACTTACATTATACTATCTTATAATATAAAGACATGTACATTATTTATAAAAGTACCCATGAAGTAAAAAAATTATTATATATGTTTATAAAATTGTGCAAGTTGTAGGATGTAGGCATTCGCTTTGTGATCGCAATACATTTTTAACTTTTAAAAACCTGCACATAATGATATACCAGTATGATCTTGTTACAAGCAAACGCGCAGTAAAAATCTTGTCAATTTTTGTTTCAGAGTTTCGTGAACTTGCACTGACTTGTTCAATTCGTCACTCTATAAATACGAATGTGAGACAAATACGTTTATTCGTTTCCTGAATCTTGAAAAGGAAAGTTCTAAGAAAATATTTAAAAAATGTATAAACTGGTAGTTTATCACACAAATTATACTGAATCAGTGTTATTTTGTTTGAGAGTGCCGGAGAAAATTAAGTACATTATTTTTTATTAAATTTTAGTTTTGTACTCGTACTTAGCAAAGATAGATAAATTACACCAATCATGACTTCAGTTATTTGTAGTTTAATATTCAAATCATGCAAAATTACACGAGTACTCCTCAATAGTTTATTTTTCAAAGTTTTAGCAATCTGTATTATAATTACAGTGCAATCTCCGTAATGTTCGATGTTCGGATTACCGAAAAGTTCGGATTATGGAATGTTTTCAGAAAAATCTAAAAAAAGACAACTGTACGTACATATTACGTATGTATTTAATTATTAACATACAATATGTTACCACTGAAAGATAAATTAAGAAAATAAGAAAACCACAACCTGTACAACTGCGTGTTTTTTGAAGAATTTCCAATACACACTCTCATTTGTTTGTTTTTTTTTTTTATATAATTTAAGTGTTTACATATAGGAAACATATTAAAAAATATATATTTTGGAATTAAACTACATATTTTGGCCGGTCACATAAATAAATATGTATGTGTGTCAATATTTACTTATTTACGGCCTTGCTAGGCATTTATTATTCTTTTATAAATACATATTATTGGCTGCTGTCCTTATGATGATTGCAAAGTTTCCTTGATGATTGCATATGGGATTTATAAAAATGGAGGATAATATTAATAAATCTTGAACATGAAGTATGATATCGGTTTAAATGGCGTAAATTTTACTGGTCTCATTAGCTAAGTTGGTTAAGCGGTTGCCCCGGATAGGTAGAGGTCCTGGGTTCGAGTCCCAGATGCGACTGAAATCTTTTAAATTTTTTTTATTTCTGTTGTTTTTTCGGTTTCGTGGTTCATTTGGGATGTGTTAATATTATCTTCTTCAATGATTAAAATATCATATCAGTAGCTACAGATGGAGCACCTGCCATGGTTGGACGTTATCGTGGATTTATAAGCTATTTAAAACAAAATGTGCCAGGGGTGTTAGCAATACATTGCGTCATCCATCGACAACATTTAGTTGCTAAAAATTTGAGTGTTAGATTGGATGAATCTCTTCAATTAGTCATTGATGCAGTAAACCGAATCCGAAGCAACGCGTTGAATACGCAATTGTGTGAAGAAAATGACGAACACTTTCATCAATTACTCCTTCACACTGAAGTACGCTGGCTGTCGAAAGGCTTATGTTTGACAAGATTTTTGGCACTTTTTGAGACTATTTTAGAATTTCTGGATACTAAAGATAAAATTTTAAAAGACAATTTAATGAAGTGGAAAACAGACATCTTCTATTTAAAAGATTTGTTTACAAAATTTAAAATGGTTAATTTGCAGTTACACGGCGACTGTCTTAATTTGATTAAAACAAAGTCCATCTTATCAGTGTTTCATGCCAGAGTTAAACTAATGAAGTAAAATATTGGACGGGTCGAATTTTCCCAGTTCCCTAATTTGTCACCGACAAACTGCCAGGAAGACGACGTTTCAACCTACGTTCAACATTTAAATGCCCTCTATTCAGATTTTGAAACTAGGTTTGAGGATGTTTTGACTATGGTAATACCACCGTGGATAATTAACCCATATGGTGACATAGAAGAAACGAATGTCACAATACAAGAGGAACTGACTGAAATAAGTACAAACGAAGAACTTAAGGTTCAGTTTAAGCACGGATATCAGCACTTTTGACTGCAAAAAAACATACCCGTTACTTATCCTGTATTATGGAATATAGCGAGGAAATTTTTAATCTCCTTTCCATCGTCATACCTAGTGGAAAGGGGGTTCAGCGCTGTTACCAATCTCCTAACGAAAAAAAGAAACAGACTGGACATTATTGGCCAAAGAGATTTAAGATTAAACCTGACAAAATTGACGCCAAATATTGATAATTTATTATTAAAGCATCAGGTTCATCCCCACTAAAAACATTTACTTATTGCTTAGTTTATTTTATGTTGCGTTTATTTTATATAACTTCACTACAGTTAGAAATTTATGAAAAATCAATATCAGGTAAGTAGGGGGTCTACCAAAAACCGAAAAACATGGCAAGGGGTCTACGACACAAAAAAGTTTGGGAACCTCTGGTTTAGTACAATATTAATATATATTTGTTTCCGTAATATCAAGCACGGCTGAGCCGCTATAATTCAGAACAATGCAGGCAGTGTCAAAAAAGTCTGTTACAAAAATGAAGAGACCTTCCTATATTACATATCGGTTTATAGTGACACCCATTTAATTAGGTGATAAACGAAAAAAATTATACAAAAAAATACATTTAAATTAGGCAAATCCTAGAAAATATCTTATTTACAGTAATAAAATTTAAGGTTTTACAGGTGGTGAGTATTTAGAAAAATCAACCCCCTTTTATAAACAAACCTCTTTTAAAACTTGACTTGTTGAGTAGGGTATGCATCAATAATATCTATAGCCATATCTTTTAAGCGACTCGTTTGTTTCACATGCCTTTTATTTACAAGTTTACAAATCATCACACCTTTTACCGCACTGTGTTAAAAGCTAGCGTATTTTCCGAAACCTTCGCCGTCTTCCCGCATTCATTTGATTACAACAGGTAGCTTCCTCATTCGCGTCACTTTTATTTTAATGGATTCGCGCCACATTACTCTGGGCGCAGCTGCCACTGTTGGCAACACTTAAGCGCGGGAAATAATTAGTTTAAAAGTTCCTGTTTATTTATTTACGCTCACTGCCGTGTCTTGTCTATGGCAGCCTCCGCGTGGAGAGGGATTCTCACTCCTTCTTCTTGGCTCTTGAACACCTGATTCTAGTGGGTAACTCACGCAAAGTCGGGCGGAGTTAGAACTCAAAAGGTAAGTGTTGGAACACAGGATAAAGGTAGCGTCAAATTGGAATCCAGCTAAACTGGTTAAACAAGAAAGCATGTTTAACCTTAATGAAGAGTTATTATAAAATGAATGCGCAAAACCCTGAAGCAAGAAATTTTCTGTGGTTTTATTTCGTCTTATTTTTAGAGTGGGTTGATAATGCAATACCAATTATACCACATTATAAGAATAGTATCATAATGGTAAAAAAATGAGTGAATGTATTCTCATCGTATTGGTATTACAATTAAAATGAGTAAAACTATACTTCAATTAAAGAAAAATCAAAGTAATGTTTAATTCATTTATTATAAAGATAAATCACTTTCTGCCATCATTTTCAATTAAATGCATGAGGCGTATTTTTTGTAGACCACTATTTAATTAATAAATATCAACATGTTTCGAAAAAAACAGACCCATCGTTAGGGTACAAAGTATACTAAAAAAATAATAATTTTGGAATTCCATTGTAATGTGATTTTTTTTAAATTAAAAAAACCTCTGTAACTATATTTCACTTGTTTATTTCAGATCAAACCGGTTTCACACTATCGCGGTCATCTTGAGACTGGTACAATTTAATCTAAATCTATGGTATATATAGCATTATTGTCAGGAGTGAGTCCCATTGCTAGTGAGTCCCGCAGAAAGAGCAATGGGACTCTAGATCAGAGGACCATAGATTTGGTTATAATTGTACCCATCTGAATATGCCTGTGATAGAGTGAAACCAATCCGGTCTGAAACAAACAAATGGAAGATAGTTAAAAAGGTTTTTTTTTATCAAAAAATACGTATGGATTCGAGCATGGACAAATTATAAAAATAGACGAAAATGAACAATAAGTGATGAGATTAGGTAAATAATTAAGAAATGGAAAAAAATATTCATTGAATAAGAAATGTTTTCATAAACTACTATTTAATATATAAATATTGACCTCTGTCTGAAGTCAAGCTTCTGTCATATGAAACATGTTGATATTTATATGTTAAATAGTAATTTAAACAATAAATTTCTTCAAAAGATTGCTATTCACTTTGTGGGGTCATTAATAAATGAATTAAAAAAAATTGTTTGTATTCTATATATTCCTGATGTAGAAAGCATCTCTTTTGAAACATGTTGATATCTATGTATATTAAGAAAGTTGTGAACACAGAGTATTTTTTTATTTATTTATTTATTAATTATTACTAAGTTGATTAATTTATTAGTATATTTCTTATTCATTTTATTAAAAATGACGCCGCAAAGTAATTTTACATGTATTGAAGAAAATTATTATGAAACACTAATTATTGTATTATAAAATCTCTTAAATTTATTTACACATTAATACCTAAAATTTGTAGAAAATACTTGGTTGTTCCTTGATTTAGTCTAAATTTATATTTTGTTTATTATTTTTACATTAAATCTGAATTATTTACCTTATCTCGTCACTCATTCTTAATTTTTGTACGTTTTTATAATTTGTCTAAGCTTATGCCATTTTAGTATAATTTGTATCATCACGAGGGAACTTATTGGTTTCGAAAGACGTTGATATTTATTTATTGAATAGTGGTTTATACAAAATAACTATTCATCGTATAATTAAGTAAAACCTTGTTTCGAGATTCTAGTGCTGCTTAATGTGATATTTTTTTTACTGAAATGACATATTGAATATAAAATTACATTTTCTAACCGCAAAAACATTTCCTGCTTTAATACAAAAGTGCACTTACCCTAATATGTGCATCTGAGCATGCAAGTCATGCTAGTTTCTAGCAATTATGATACAGCAATGTAAAATAAATTGTTATTAAAATATGATACAATGCAACTGGTTTACAATCAGATAAATTTGGTATTTTAGAAATTAAAAAATAAAGTATTAATAGCCATTTAAATAATGTCAATATTAAAAAAAAAATAGTAGTTACCTCTTAAATTTGTTTTCATATTAATTACTGTATTTATAACATTAATAATATAAATTTTTATAGTGAACTTTTTTTTTTTGCCTTGTTATTTTATTTATATTAATAATGAAAATAACTTATTTTTTTCAATTTCCAATATAAATATTTTATTTTAAATTTCATAATATATATTTTTTTAATTTTATCAATTATTTTAACATTTTTAATTCATGACTTATTTTTTAAATTTTTGTTTATGTTTGTAATTTGTTCTATTTGATCATTATTTATCTGTACTTATTATTTTTAATATATTGCTTATCCTGATGAGGGGAACTATTCTTCTGAAACATGTAGATATTTATATATTAAAACAGTGGTTCAAACAGAGTTATTCTTATTAATTTATAACAAAAAATGAATGCCATACACGTACAGTAGTACGATTTACCACTTTGTTGTAATATGATAAATAATAATAGAGTATTATAGGGCTGTCACCAAACTTTCATAGATGATTGATAGCGTTCAGGATCCGAGATCTTATCGCGAGTCAATTTGTCAGCCCTCACCCTCAGCATCGAGAAATAAAATATGAAAACGGCCAAATAAGAAACTTCCGACCTCATTATTTTTTTTTATTTCTCGTTTCGATAGTGCTCAACGCACACTCAAATTGAATGATGGGTGGTGTTACTTAGCCGAACTTGGCTTCTATATCCGCTAAGTGCTCGGAACACGCAAATTACCAAGTAGCATTTTCGTAGAAAGCGGCGAGCTTCCAAACTTAAGTTGGCTCAAACTTTCCGCCTGCACGCGTGAAAGTGGGCAAAAAAGCCCTCTCCAAGCGGCAAAAAAACCTCACTTGGAAAGTAGAGTAGAGTGTTACGAAGTAATTAGGAAACTCGGAATGGTGTTTGTTTCCCATTTCTGCATAGTAAAGGAACCGAACATCGAAACGAATTATTTATTTCATTATACAATACAGCGGAGTAGGTGCGAAGTGGTTTTTGTAATTCCTGAAGTTTGGCCATGGTGTTTCGTCTATTATTTTCATTTTTGTTTATTTATGAAGTACATGTACGTCCTTAGATTCTGTATATTAGAAATATTTTCCGTAAGTATTTCAGTATTTGTGGTAAAAAGTAATACCGATTTTCAAAACATTTGAAGATTATCATAAAATCAAATTTCGTGCTCGTGCATAGGCGCGCAATTCTACCAATTCTACCAATTCTAGTATCTTCTTCGAGCAGTCCCCATTGAAATACCTTTGTAACAGACACAAAATACCTACATTGCGTCTGGATATTGGGGATAGCAATCAGTCTGTTAGCAACGGATTGTCAACCAGACGATCCGCCATCCTACGCACAGAAGCAAGCTGGTTTATCAAGTATTTGGGAGCTCCAGCCCAGAGGTGATTTCCAAATTCAGCTGCTGGACGTACATAAGATTTGTATGGGGTTAGCAATTGGTCACTATAGAACAATCTGCTAGCCCCATACAAGACGCCCAGTTTCTTAGAAGCCAGATTTATTCGGCCTAATATGGAGCCCCGATATTTGAGCTGGTCGGAAATACTCACCCCAAGTATTTCAATGAAGTCTTTATTGGCAAGGGTGCTCTTACCGTATTTGTATAATTTCGGATGGAACGCCACACATTAGTTTATACATACTTTATTATTCCCGCTCTTGACATCGCCCCGACTCGAATATTTGATTTAATGATTGTGAGAATATTTTTTCTTGGTTTTTATATAAATTTTCAAATATTACTCAAATACGTGCCTACAAAGGAAACAAGCATGTATTATAATAAGAATACGGTTTCTCCTGTGTAATTGTGTGATGTAGGTACGCCACCCGAAGTACAAATAGCGTGTTATTTTTCAAACGTAACGCAATACACGCTTGTAATACACACTTTCAAAACAGTAATTTAATCGTCGCTTTCATCTACAAAACACTGCACCTCTCAATTTCAAGTGTATTTCTATCCCGCTACAACTAATGCACCCTTACAAACCTCCCCCTCTGTTTATTTCATCCCTTTGCCATGTGTCATAGAAATCTGTTAATACCCCCTGACATCAAAAGGCGCCTGCATCGGGCACATGCGAAATAGTTTTAAAGTGAACAATATTTAAAGGTGATAAATGCACTAAAAAGTGCAGGGGTTGTTTGTTAGAGTGGGGTAAAACTTTTGTTGAAGTGTTAATTTTTTCATGTATGGCAATAAATTTTTTGTCATGTCATGCAGATTTCATCATATTATTGTCATGGTTTACGATAGTTATTCGGATATACATAGAATTATTTGATTCTGATGTCAAATCTATTTTCATAAGTGTGGCTTTTTTGAGATTTTTTTGACAAGTATTACAGAATTAGGAACTCCAGTGAAAAATATTATGAATACCTCAATTAAAAATTCAATTTTTAATTATTAATTATTTTTATTGAAACTTAAAAACCTCATTTTGATATTTATTAATTGTAGAAAATAATATTAACATAACCTAAATGAAAAATGATTACGGAAAAAAAACGACAGAAAATAAAAAGATTCCAGATGCGAGTGAAATATTTTTATTTTCTGTCGCTTTTTTTCCGTTTTCATGTTTCAATTGGGTTATGTTAATATTATTTTCTACAATGATTAGAATTAAAAATAATTTTGTATTCACCACTTTATTAATATATACATATTTACATGTTTCGAAAGCGATGCTTTCTTCATAAAATATCAATATGAACGTGAAGAAAGCATCGCTTTCGAAATATGTAGATTCTCGTATGTTTATATTAATAAAGTGGTGAATACAAAATAACGTTTAATTCATTTATTAATAATGACGCCACAAAGTGAATACCAGTTATTTGAAGAAATTAAAAAATATCGTGGCTTTTAAAAAATATATTCATATAGATTAGCAAACGCCAACTCTAAATGCACAAGTTTTATTATATGTAATCATAGGTAGAATTTAGAAATCGTCATTTAAAGGTGAATAAAAAATCATATGATCAAAACACCTTGTTATGTTTGTACTACTCGGAACATCTGACGTCACGTGCGTATTCTGTTTTGGATTAGCGTTTTTATTTTTCCAGCTTGTTTTGTATTTTAAATATCCATATTTTTATTAGTTTTGGCAAAATTTTAACTTAATTTGGGTTACTTTAAGCTCTATAATTGTTGTTCAATATAAAAAAAACTATTATTGATGAAAGGAATTAGAGTATTCATGAGCAAACCAATTATCAATACGGATGTTATGATGATTTTAATTCTCAATACTATTATTATTCTTTGAATTAAAGTTTCTAAAGATGTACACCATTTTATTACTTATCTTTAGTTATGGTTTACTATGAATAGAATATAAAATTATGTACGGCAAAGCTGATCCTTGTTTTGACATTTGATATTCTAACCTCAAAACCGACCGCCTATAGATTTGGAGCATTTTTGCGGGCTTTGAAAAATTGAAACATTGAAAATTATTTTATCTATGAAAACTAACTTAAGAAAAAAAACGAAATATGCTGGTATTTAAAATTGAACGTCGTTATTGATTAAAAAATGAAAAATCATAATTCGACTGGATTTTCTTTATTAAAAATGTTTATTGGATTATAATAAAATAAAGACAATAGCAATGGAGTGAGGTAATTTATCTATTTTATAAATCAATCTTGGTAAGGATTTTGATTTCCGAAAACTTCATTCCAAAGTGTAGAATGAATTAAACTTACGACTCTTACTTTTCATAATAAATAAAGGAGTTTAAAAAAAACCTGCCGTTTTAAAAAATCAACCGAAACAAAAAAGGCATAAACAATTGGTTGATTTTTTTTTCTGTTTTTTACTGCTTTTTGTGTGAATACCACAAGAGTCCCAACTATTTCCAACCGCCTGAAGTCAATGAGACAATGGTATCTCCAGTTAGGGTATGTTGTGAGGCTGAAGATAATGGGGAGAAAGGAATTGAGGAAAGGGAAGGTGGGAAAGTACTAGGCTATACAGATCTGGTAACTAAACACCGTTATAGCCATTTCAAGCAACGTTTCACTTCTGGCTGGTGGTATTTCACTTGGTCGTTACTGAGAGCATCTTCTATTCTGAATAGGGCCACAAATGTACTGAATATTATTTTTAATAAATTAATTCTGAAACAAAAATAAATTTCATTTAATTTACTTGCGCACCCCGGGATTTAAACTCACTACCTCCGGATCCATAGTTGAAAACCTTACCCCTCGACCACGGAAGCCGTCAAGGGGTAAGGCTCTATCTGAATAGTTATCACCACAACTGACAAAAACTCAAGCATCATAGTATTTATCCAAATCAATTATGCGTCTTTCGTTCCTGCATGGTAAAAGTATGTACTCCATTCAAATAATTTATATATCGTTCTTCATTCTTTGCAATCATTTTTTATTCACATGTAAATATCTATAAGTACCACATAAACATCTCTTTTGATATTCAATATCTTTTTTACATGTATTTTTAGTGCTGCTTTTATAAGCATTAATTCAACCGAAACACTTTGGGGCTGTTTCTCAAATGAAGGGGTGGAGAAAGCCCTGTTTTTTCGTCACTTTAGCATCAAATGGAATATAATGATAATTTATCATTTCTTTTGGTTTCAACGGCATATTATTTTACACCAAAAGCCGCTTACGTTGTATTTCTAGAACCTTTCTACCCTTTATCAAATCAAAAAAAAAAAGAGAAAAAATATTTTCATCATAATAGAAGCCGTTGAATTTGTCCATTTTGCAGAAAATTCGTTAGAATAAGTATATTATAAATAGACCTGGAATGTTTTTTTAATATACGAGTAATTCGTGTTAATACGCCCACTGAAGATTGTAATTAATATTAATAAATTAAATCGTATGGTACACAAAATCAAAAAACATAAATGTTAACAGTAATAAAGTAAATAAAATGTTTAGGAAAACAAAATTAATTTGGTTGGTGGGTAGATAGAAAAAATAAAAATCTTTTAAATCGTTGAAATATTACAATGTTGTTTCAATAGGTACCGCAGTGAATAAAGCTAGTAAATTTTTATTTTTTTAAATTAGTTGATAGATAAAAGACGTATGTCATCAGTTTTTTTTTCTATTACACAGAAAGCAAAGCTTTTTTTATTTTTTGAAAGAAAGACAAATATTCCCTAGTTACGAATAACCTGACAATGTTTGAAAATCTCCTACTACCATCACAGTAAGCGGAAGATGTTGCTTGTGCCGTAATGGAGGAATTAGCCAGCCGAGGAATTGAACTCACGACGCCTGGGTGAAACCCAAACGCGATGCCAACTCAGCCACTGACCGGTTAATAGCTTGCTTAGCAATTTTTATTCTGAACATTGACATTCATCTATCCAAGTTGTTCAGACTTGTACTACATTAAAGTGAGTCGCACGAAAAAAAAACGCAATTTAATTCATTTATATATTTTTGAAGGGATTACCGTCGGCATTCGGCAGTTTTTAAATGGCTCATTCAGCGATCGGTAAAATATATAGAGTAATAGCTAGTTCTTACAGTCAGAATGTTGAAACATATGAACGTGATGATCACAACAAGTCCTTTTGTTCATTTTGCTGACTCTCGTATGTCTGGAAAAAAATATGTCTGCACTGCAAATTGTAATTTTTTTTAATACGAGTACTGAATGTAGTAGTATTAGTATTACAGTATTATCCCGAACTTGTTTATGAATTATTCATAATTAGTCGAAAGATAGGGATTAGTATTTTAAGAAACATATTGCGTTATTTAGTACTTGCATATACAGGTCCTACTTATGGAGAAGCTATTAGTGTAATCAGTATTTCGATTAATCTATACTACGAATCGGTTTGCCTTATCAAAACCAAAAAATATGCGTTGGATAAAATTAACATTTCCTAGAATTTCCTCTTTGAGAATTAAAATAAAATTGATAATTACTTTGTAAAAAATATAAGCGTAAACTACTAAATAATATATTTTTTCAATTGTAAATTATTAACGCGTGAAAGAAACACGTTTTTTTTAAATTAATGCTTTGTGGTTAAGATTAATTGGGTTATTTTTTATTGTTTTTAATTCTTCATGAAGTAATTAAAAGGCGCTTTTTCCGTTTACAACAAACATTTATAGACTCCGCATGTCAAGCGAATTTTATGCCTATTACCTATATTCGTGGTGACATAAGACAAACAGTTTTTACCAATATTTTTGGCTTGTATATTTCTCTCAATTAAAGGTGCTTGTATCAAAGGTAGTATATAAGCTGTTCGAAAGTTGTAATAAATAGGTGAATACCTAAGCTGGTTGTAATTTGCTCAACATAATGTTATATTTATAATTTGTCGATAGTCATAACAACAACAAAAAATCATAACAAAACTTAAAGGACATTTTTTTTAAAGTTAAGATTGACGCCTCCATCGAAAAAAAAATGAAATGGTGGGATTGATTTTCAAACAATAAATTTGTAATAGAGATATATTCTCAGGTTTGACAAGATCTGTAGATCTGGGCTCAAGTTTATGTGGTACCTAAATCTATTTCCTTTTCAGTATGTTTTTTTCTTCTATTTCAATATTTGAATGTTAATACACACTTTCAATAATTATTTATTAATGTAATACATTTTAAAGTTGTTGAGCAATTTGCCGAAATGTGAAGCCACCTTGAGGTGATTTTTCTCTTTAATGACGCTTCGTGTATCCAGGTGTGATGATTATTTTCCAAAATGATGAAAAGGTCGAAGTCCATATACAGACTGCATAGCATTATTAACATATCTCCAAATGTCAGCCAATCTTATCACAATTATGTGATAAAGCACGCGGCACGTTATTTGTAAGGAGTAAATAATATGGTAATAACCAAGTGTCAGATGCAATTACTGCTTACCGCTTTCTAAGCGTCGCGAGGCTTTATTTAATTAGAGAAGCATCTCACTGGAGCCAATTAAGTCAGGGCTTATCTCGATTTGCACGGAGCCACATATCATGAGAGTAATTATTCAGACCATGTCTCGTTCTTTGGATAAGTCATTATCATATAAATGCCAGTAAGGCCTGTCGCACCAGGCTCCCAGGCTTTTTTCCACGTGATATATCGAAGAATTGTTTGTATTTGGGGTATATTAATACGGTTAAAGATGATGCGGAGGAGATATAAATTAAGAACTATTTTCCCGAACAAGAAACACGGCAAGATAGATCTTATCTTGCCACTGGGAGACGGCGAACCGTTTCGTGGATTTATTTCCTTCGTGTGTTATGTCAGTTGTATCATTGATTAAATAGTTTTTTTTTTTACGAAAACTAACGTAAGAAATACAATTCTTATGAGACCACATATAACTAGTGTTTTTTTTCTGATTTTAAGTGGGATTTTTACATAAATCTATAAAACATTCTTTTCAATTGTGTATTTTGATAACTCGGAACCTAAGACCAGAGTGTTTAAAATATCAGTGAAGTTTTCTTCGGCTTATGGCTTACCCGAATATTATTATGTAGTATAAGACACATTCAAAGTAACATTTTTGAGTTTGTTCTGCACTGCGCGGTACTGGTAAATGTGAATAAACCTTCCATGCAGTTTGTTTTTATTTTATAACCTATTTTCCCTAACCATTTCAATCTATTTACCGCTATCCGCATAATGAAGTTGACGTTGCTAACGATATGACTTCACACTAACTGCGCAGGCGCAGACGTATAGTGGCCAGTCACTGTCCACCAGCAAAGTCAACATATTCTAGCGGACAATCTCGGCCGGCGCTGGTCCGTGCATGCGCAGACACGTTATACATAATACGAATGTGTTCATAAATAAAGTATATCACTAACGTTGTCGTGTCTGTGTTGTACTGTTCCTTACTGTTCGTTGCTGGTAGAGACCTTTATGCAATAATTTTCAGGACGTACACATTAGAATGAATCTAACATAACGCGGAAATAAATAAAGTATTCCATATACTCTTATAGCAGAAAATCTCTTTGACGGGCTTTTGAAGTAGTAACAAATCTCGATCGAGGAGACAAAAATTTCCTTTTAAAAACTAATTTGTAATGTGTATGATTTCTAAGCCATCGCAACTATTTTGGTTGAATTTCATTTATCAAATAAACGATGAAAATTTAAACTTTATTTTTTAATTTGTTAAAATATTTATTTGAAGTGTGTTGAAATCTCGACCGAAGGAAAGAGTTATTTTGTGACGAAAAGCGAACCAAAAAAATATTTCGATAAATTGCCGAGACAACAAACTTGCTTCATTCTTTATCAGATCCTATTTTTTTTTCAAATGTATTCATCCTACTAAGCCCAGTTGGCTAGAGATTAAGCAAGACCCTCCAGCCATTCCAGAGTCTGGCGAATTTTCCCTAATTTCCCGGATTACCATAATCGTCAATCGCCCTGACCTAGGTAAATCCATAATCTCTCTAGCTACAAATTTTGATAACTCAGCTAGACTAGAATTTTTCATTCGGATTGAAACGTTTTATTAGTATAATTGTGCAAATAACATAGAAAAAAGTTAAGATGTTTAACTTTTTTAATTTTCATATTTAAGGAAGATTTCTAACATTTTAAAATGATCCTACTTCATTGTCGTAGAGCAATAGTCTTTATCCATATGTCCTTTTCCTAAAAACTAAACTAGACCTCGAACAAAATATGTATGTTTTTGTTGGAATCATTTTAATATATTGTAATTTGACATCCAACCTTTGGCTTCTAATGTAGAATCTAATCGATGATGGCGAATGAAAAAGGTTCGAAAGTGGTTCCATTGTATTTTTTTTTTAATTCTGCTTAAAAAGTTTGAAAGTCTTTCAAACAATTTTTTTTAAAAAATTAACAATTCCAGTGATAGTGAAACAAAATATTACAAATTTTCTAACTTAATATTCTTAATAATTAACCTTATTTGTGTTACAGTCCCATATTAAATATATATCCGATTAATATAAAATTATCTACTTCTTAAAACTTCGGTTTTCTTACTTTTTTTTTTTTTAATCTGTTGTCCCATTCTGTTAGTTAGCATATCTCTATATCACTGTTCCATTACGTTCGTGACATAATGAGTATCAGAATATGTATTTTTGTTAAGTTTCAAATTTATCGCGATGAAGCTTGAGATAAGTGAAACCGGTTGGTGTTGATTTAAATATAGATTAGTTGTTTAAAACAAAGTGTTTGTTTTAATAAAATAAAGAAGATGGATTTCCAAAAATAATCAGTTCAAAACAATTTTCACCAATAAAATGTAGACATAATTTGTCTCGACGCCATCTATTTGAGGGATTTAGCCGTTACAAGCCTTTCTCATACTAATAAAGTTGGTTGTTTACAGGTGAAAATATAATAAAAACAGTAATTATTGAATGAAACACTAGTATATATTGATTAACTTGGCGGGTTTGCGATAAGCCGACGTAGCTCAACGGTAGAGCATCTGACCGGACATCAGAAGGGTGCAGGTTCGAGTCCTGTCGGCGACATTTATCTTTGCTCGGAAAGGTTTTTTTCAATTTGGATGATTGTTTAAGGCTAATAATTATTGTTTATAAAAATAATTGTTACCCTTTGCGCTATGCACAAAAATCTTGTCTTAAGTTTTTAAGAACTTTAGTTTATCAATTAATAAAAATATATGTTTTTAATATATGTGTATATAAACAAATATACATTTTTTTCAAATGGACTTATAATATACACCTAAAATTAGTTTGTTATAAAGCGTATTTTAATTCTTTTTTTTATATATAATTTTTTTTCAGTTTGTATTTCTTTAGGAAGTTTTTTAAAGTGTTTTATAGTTGAGTACGTGTATTGGTGTTGAGCCGTTGTTGTGTTAAGTTAGGAATTATTATTTACTCCGTTCTTCTTCTTTTTTTAGTCATGTGATTATCGAGGCTTCTGACTCATGTAATTTTGTTATTTTTGCCTCATCTGTTTTTAAATCATGATTTTCGATATTTTTTTAAATGTGTAAAAATTCACTTTCAAATAAACTAATAAAATTCATTTTTCTTGATATGGTATAGAAGTTAGTTGAAGCTATTAAATTTTGAACATTCGGTGGGTTTGGAGTCATAAATATTGTCACTTTCTGTTTTTCATATTTGTTGCACTTCATTGGATTGTGTTCTATACCTTCAATTTATTTACATATCAAGAACACTGGAAAATCAGAGATGCCAATCAATCGCAATATTCTTCTCATCAGTGCATGTCTGAATCCTAATCTAAAAATGTTTCTCATTTCCGACCTCTTCCGATTAACTTGAGCGAATATTGGTGTATTGTTTTTATTCGTATGATGGAGGACGTTCCTCTACGATATATTCTTAAGTTAGTGTTCGTCCGCATTCACAAACATCTTCAATTTGTATGTCCTTTTTTCATTGTATTCTAAATTCCACTCCTGATTTATCAAAAAACGTCATTATGGAACTTTTAATTGGTACATAAATTTGGTTTCACATTAACATGTTTTCAAAACAAATATACGAAAATATTTAAAAATCTGTGCGTAATATACATTTATATACAAACAAATGGTAAATAAGATAAACAAAGCATAGAGGCTCAAAATATTAAACAATTATAATAACCATTGAAGTAAATAATATTAATAAACCTAAATGAAAGATGAAACCGGACAAAAGGACAGAAACTAAAAATATTTCAGTCGCATCTGGGACTCGAACCCAGGTCCTCTGTAACCTTAATGTATATTTTTAATTATTTATTGTGTTCAAGTATTTTAGAATTCCTTCGGAAGGTGAAACAGCTATCACGTGTAATAATAATTACCTAGCAGAGATTTTCACATGAATAAACCGTTTTTTTAAATGAATAGTAATAGTTCATAACAAATTTAAAAACTTTAAACTAATCTTTATGCCCATTGGTGCATCATATATGTACACACGCGAATGTGATTTATCGAAAGCGGTTTAGTGAAGAATTTCTCTGTAGTTGTTAAACATTTCATTTCGTAAATAGTAAAGCTGCTTATCTCAACACGAGGCTGTCCTGGTGAGATTAATGTCTTCTGATATGATTTGTTTTATAATTAATGAATAAATATTTGATATATTATATAATATTAAATACAGAGTCGACAATGGAGTGCTGATACCAACCCTGTTGTATGGCAGTGAGTCATGGAACTGGCAGAGGAAGGATAAAAGTAGACTGAATGTTGTAGAAATAAGATCTCTGGGGCGAATGTATGGTAAATCAATGTATTATTGTGTGAAAAATTTTAACATTCATAAAAAATGCAAGCGTAATGAGCAAGATTAAGAAAGGAGCGCTTAGATGGTTTGGGCATCTAGAGAGAATAAACGAAGAAAATAGTGTAAATAACGCGAATGTGAATGGAAGAATAAGCCGGGGACGCCCGAGAAAGCATGGCTCGGTCAAGTGAATCAAATACTTGAGTAGGGCCATGTCAGAAGTCGGAATAAGAGAAGAGAACGTATGAGGTGATGTACGAATGTGAATGAAGCAAGAAGTGTATTCCAAAATCGAATTGTTTGAAGGTCCGTCTTCTTTGCCTACCCTTGCAGAGAAATGGCGTGATGGTTAGTTAGTTAATTACTCTGAAGAAATACGGCAACCAAATATGTAAAATTATTTGTGGTCTTCTGAATTCCGCTTTTACTAACTCTATCGTAATTGATAAATGAATTTATTTATAATTGGTACCTTCATTTCCGGTTTAAGGGAAGATTTCTTGATAAACCAATAGTTAAAATTACTTATCACGAAGCCTTTGTGAAATATTACGTTTCCGATATGATTGGCAAGTTCGTTAAATTCGTGGAAAGGCTCGTGGGGAGTTATTATTAAATCATCAAAACTTAAATATTCTAGGAAAATTTAACCTTCATCCTATTTTAAACTGATGAATATCAAATTTAATAATGTTGTTATTACTGCAAGTATTTCAGTTTTTTTTAAATATTGTGATAGCTGTTTCGGCGTTCAATTCCG
Organism: Halesus radiatus; assembly: GCA_022606495.2. Lineage (NCBI taxonomy): Eukaryota > Metazoa > Arthropoda > Insecta > Trichoptera > Limnephilidae > Halesus > Halesus radiatus. The sequence goes on from JAHDVE020002765.1 coordinate 114,827, forward strand.
TTTTTAATCTGCGGTTAGGCCACGTTGAGACGACTTATTTATATTATTCTATTTACCCCCACCCAAATTTAATTGTCATGTTGCCTGAAATGGTTTTTTACCGGTGAAACCGATTTACTAAGAAAATAATTGTAACAATTGATTATCTATTCTATGATGTACTTTGAAATCTGTTTGTTGAAACTCAACAGACTACTAGTTATAAAAATATACATTGCGTATTAAGACCTATTCACATCTACCGGCACCGTGCAGTGCAGATGCATATAGTGCCATAGACGGCACAGAATAGAGTGTTCACATTACACGGTGTATGAATGTGTTCATAGATAATGTTAGCAACTAATTTTGCCTTGCCTGCATCATTACGTGTCTGCACTGTGCGATACTGGTAAATGCTAATCGAATTTAAATGTTGTTAACCCTCCCTTCCCTGAGATGCGTATATTCTACACGTTGCTTCTAATATCCATCAATATTTCTATAAATATAATAAATACACGGTTAAGATTTAAGGTATTTCTCCATAATATATTTACGCATTGATTTAAAAAATAATATTAATAATAATCTGAATTTATCGTGTACATCGAAGGTATTTTGTGAACATCGGAAACAAATTCGTGTATAACAGCGCTGTGAGTGCCTCGACATTGGGTCTCGACGATACATGAAAAGTATGCGGGAAGCGCGACAGTATATTCGCATCTCACTCTTGCATACTGTAGAAGCGCGAGTTCGATGTTGTCAGTTGTGTTTTTTTTCCTTCTAGGCGTAGAGGCGTGCTAGCGGCAGTAGCTCTCGGACTTGCAACCAGAGTGGATTTATGCCCGTTCCGTGAGCGTCGCCAGATGGTTTTTTTAATGTTTTCATCAAATAAATCTCAATTATTATATTTTTTTTACTTCAATTATAATTACTTAATGGGATTAGCTATGAATTTTCTTATTTTTCCGAATTAAAATCGCTAATTTTTTATCGGGTACTGACTACAAGACACCGGAACGCGCGTTTTTATTTTAGCACCGTAAGGGAAAGGTTAACAAATATTGAAATATTTTAGGGATGAAAATTATAATTGTTATTTTTTTTTTCTACATACTAGTTTTGCTACATTATGTAACCCAATGAGTACCAGGGCGAGATCTCATTGAAGACACACGTTTTGTACATAATTGAGTAACATTATAGCTACAGTATGGACCCTACAGACTCGCAAAACGCTCCCTGAATACAAAGCAGATATTAATGATGACACAATTAAAATAAAATTCTGCTGATTAAAACGTAACTCGTAACGATCATTCTTAAACATTTTCGGTGAAGCGTTGTTTTATTTTGCTCTGAAATATTATTTTTATGAAATTAGGTTTTGCAATCATATTTTTATCAAAACTCTTTTGTGAAAAGTTCTAAAGGCCTTGTACCTTTACAATTGTGGACATTTCAATTTATTTTCCAATGTCCTTTTTTTCTAACCAAAGAAAAAAGATTTATTTACACTTTATAATTAGAGTGTTTCACGTTGCATCCAATGGGAGTGATTGCATTACATTAATATTATGATTTTATTCCCGCAAATTTATAAGTGTAATTATTTTTCTTTATCATTCCGTAATTATTAAAAATGATATTTTATTTTTTATCTTGCTTTAATAATATTACATATTAAATCATAATAGCGTATTAATACTTTAAAAAAATCGTTTTTTGTTTATATTTTGTGTGTATTTTTTAATTCCTTTTTTATTATCATAATTTGATATTACTGTAATGCAAGCAATGCATCTGTGTGAAAAAATGGAAATCAATATATATGTATACATATGTACAAATTACGGACGAACACAATAAGGAAATTATGGTGTTCAATTTAAATTATTTAAACACTTCTGTTTTTAAAATGGCCTTCGGAAAGAACTCATACAAGAATGGAATAATATTACCAAGGAAGGTACCTTAGGTGATGTAGGTCAATGAAACAAGATAAAATACCATACTACCATAATACCATACTACATCAAAATAAATAAGTCTAGTCCACCTCAGCACAGGACCCCTTAGTGAGGAGAACTAAGAAAACACAAAAAGATCAAATAGTTTACAAAATATAATAATTAATATATGTACCATTTTGTATCTGCAACTTTATTCTGTAAAAGTATCTGTGCTTTCACCTTACTTTATATTTAACATATTATAGCGCTGCACCGCACTCTAACGGTTAAAAACGTAAAACACTCGGTGATTTATCGAATATGAACCATAAAAGCAATTACAATAGAATTCTCCTACAATATTATTGACGAGGACAAATTAATGTATGAGATAAAATTGTGTTCATCCCGAATTAATATCGAGGAAAACAACGCCATTTGATTTCATTAGGATTGGATAATCTCGTGTAGGCTTTGTGGAGTGGGTGGATAAAAGAAAAAATATCGCACGCCTTATAAAAGTTTTTCAGACAATATTTCTTTTGAAAAATCCGGTAATTTGTTTTCATCGATGGTATTTGTGACCTCGATAATCTTCAGCAAATATCTGGATGGTCCTGCTAATGAGAGTTCCTTTGTAACCTCGCTTTCGGTTACCTATTTCGTTTATGAGAAAGATGGAGAGGATTCAATTAATACATACAATAAAAAATAATGAGAAATGCGATGTGGGCGTGTTTAATGTGCCAAAAGTAAGTGAGATCTGAGCTTAAATTTCAAATGCTGAAATTCGGTCGCTTAGTGGAAATTCAACCACGTCGTGTGGACGGCATATTTTAAATGCCCTATTTTTCAGCATGCACGTGCAAAAACAAATGCAGGTACTTTTAAATTTAAAGTGAGGGCCTAACATCGGTAAATTGAAAATATGTTGTATGTTTGGAACTAAATGAGATTTTACATGAAAATTTTGACAAGTAGTGGACATGTTGATTAGAAATGGGCTGATCATTGTATATTGTTTAGTTAAATATAAAGGACCTAATAGTTCAAAATAATATAACTTTTGGAATGATAAAACGTTTCTCATGAATCATCTACAATCATCATGATATCACAATATAATACAAATTTATTATACGAAGTGGGTTGGGGGGGGAGGGGTATATGTTAATTTTAATTGTAGTGTTTGTGTACTTTTTTAATTATCGTGAAAAACATAAATATTTTTCAATGAAAATATGAAACAGAAGAAGACACAGAAGATAAAAAGGATTAGTTCGAGATCGTACTCTAAAAAATACAAAGTCAAAGATTAGTAGATTTAAGCTACAATGAGATCAAATTAATTTAGTTCGTCTAGTTGTGTAAATTAATTAAATAATATACTTTGTGTTCACTACTTTATTAATATAAACATATCTACATGTTTTTAAATCGATGCTTTCTTCATCAGGAGTAATATTAAAAATAATAATGGCAAGTATAGACAAATGATTTTTTTTGTAGGTATCTTTATATTAATAAAGTGGTGAATACAAAGTATATTATTCAATTAATTTATTAATAATGACGCCGCAAAGTGAAAACCAATCATTTAAAGAAATTATAAATTACTACTAAACGGTTAAGAAAATGTTTTCACCAATGAATACAGATTTATTTCCGACAAAAATTTAAAAAGCTTTTAGAAATCGATAATATTTGATAAATATCACTATATATTATAAAATATATGAACGTAGGCACACGGATACGCTCATAGTACATTTCTATTGGTTTATCTCTTCAGTGGTTGTACTGATATAATAAAAAAACCACATTTTCTTATGATGTTTTTTAAAATAAATTTCCGATTTGTTCAATAGAGTTTTAGTTTTGCTTCTTAATATCTTAATCACGGAAAATTGTTCATACACAACTATATTTAAAAATATGCATCAATTCTTGGTATAAGTTTCTATTCAGTTGAATATAAAATTTTGTTTAAAATTCTGGTAAGTACTAATTCTAAATAACATTTAAATATAATGGGACGGCGAATAAAAGTGAATTTATTAATTTCGTTAAAAAAGATTTTGCTAATAAAATATTTTTAATTTATTTAAATAAAGTACTGCTCTAGCCTCATAATTCAACCAACATGTTCACCAGCGTATTTTATTGTATATTCTTTGTCAAAGTTGATATATTTAAAGCATCAAAGCAAAGCATATCTTTGTTTGAGTTGCAAAAATGACAAATGCTGAAAGGAAGACGGAGATCTATATTTTTTAAGTAATTTTTTTTATGATACCACACAATAGTCCCAACTACTCCCAACCATCTAGAGCCAGTGAGACAATGGCATCTTCAATTGGGGTATGTTGTCTGGTTGAATGTATTAAGGAGGAGACGGATTTGGGTAAGAATAAAGTAGGAAAGTACCTGGCTATTCACATCTGGTCACCAAACATGACTAAAGCCATTTCAAGCAACGTTTCTATTCTAAATGGTGGTCTTTCACCAGGGTAATACTGACAGTATATACCACTCTAGAACGTGCTGCAAGTATATTACATATTATTTTTAATGAATAAATGATGAAATACCACTATTTGAACAAATGAAATTAATTAATTAAAATTTAATTTGATTAAACATTATTAACAAATAATTTAATACACGTCTAAAGCGAAACGAAGTAGTAAGCTAGTTCCACTGTAAAAACTAATCTCTTCTACGTTTCATAAAACGAGAAACATAATAGAAAAACGGTTTGTTTTCTTACGATAGAACAATGTTAAATAATGAACTGATGTACCCCGGGAGTACAATCTCTCTCTGATTTACAATTCAGCGCACACAGTCCTCATAAATTGTGTGACTAAGTTTTTAAATGTTTCATTATTCTTGTATTACAGCTGCGACTTCGACTGCTTCTCTTTCCTTTCCACCCTCTTTCTGGTTGTTTTCTGCCGTTTTTCCTTCCCTTTCTCATCCCCTGTGACTCGTTACGTCGTTGACTCAAATTGTCCACCATAAAATATTTGTTATTTGTAATAAAATTGAAATAATTTATAGGTACATTTCTGAATATTCTTAAACTATCTTATCTTAATATCATTTGGCATATATTGTTACGTCAAAATTTCACCAGGGTGTAACATAAGTGCACAGACATGAAATATTTTTAAGGTAACAAATTTTTTCGTTTGCTCTTTTTACCATTACAAAAAAAATTGTTCTTTCGGAACTGCTTCGAATGCTGGGAGCGCGGAGTGTGTATTTCAGCATCGAAGAGTATTTTTACTTTTAATCTGGCACCACTCAAACACTTGCACCTTCGCGAAGCTGAAGTCATAAAGGACTACCTTTTAAAGAATATTACACAATATATATATATAATATATATAAATAGATAAATAATAGGCACCTCTGTGATAGATTGACCTGAATTACTTGAACTAATTCAATTAAGAGTGTCCAACAGACAAACCAGACAGAACCACACACTAAACTTACCTCAATGTAACACTAATTCACAACAAAACACCTTTTATTCGACGCGCTTCACATATTTTTAACACTTCATACAATGAGTTCAACTCAACCCCTTATAATTTCAAGCCTAAAATCAATATACAACATTCACATAATAAAATACTACACAGACTAGATCCTTTCCCTTCCCCTCCTTCCCATCATCCTAACCTCATGGCTAACCTTGTGATTTTTATTTTTTAATTGTATAATTTTAATATTCAAGTGAAAACGTATTATTAGTCTTTTTTTAATTATTCTAAACTGTTGGTTTTCGAAATAGAATAAAATAATAAAATAAAAGAAAATAATATAATAAAATAGTAAATTAAAATATTTAATAAAATAGATTAGTAAAATAAAATAATAAAATAAAATAATTTTATTATGTAAAAAAAAAAACAGATGAGGTCAAAATTGACAACATTATGTGAGTCAAAAGCCTCAATAATGTACCCTACTGAAAAAAAAAACTTCCAAATAAAACATTAAATCGCTGCAGAGCACAGAAAATGTACCCACTTCCATTGTTTTGCCAAAAACAGATACGAACCAATCTCTACTACGGAGAACCGATTTGTTTATTTGTTAAAAAACTGGCCCCTCTAAATCACACTATTTCAAACATGTTTGCATATTTCAAAACATTCTAATTATTTTTTCTAAGAGCTTATTTTAGAAACAAGCCATGCAAACAATGTTTTTGAAGATTTTATTACGTACCTACAGAGAACATGACGTCAAATAAAATTTCCTGACCACATTAAAATTTAAAGTTTTGCTACACTGAACCTAAGAGCGAAACGCCACGAGGAATCTTGACACCAACCACTTTCTTTCCAGACTTATAAATAGCGCCACGAATCGACTTGCTCCCAGCAATTCCTCACTGTTATTTCCTTCTTCCAATAGTATATAAAATGAATATACATGACACTCGTATTAACTTATAAATTTTTTTTTTTAATTTTCGAATAAACACCATAACAAAATTTTCACCTGACATTATTAAAAATTGAGAGTTGTAAAAATATTTTCGTTGTTCATATCTCCCCGAACTAATTAAAATAAAGCTAAGCGTTTGTTTAATTACTTTATCTGGTGACGGTTAGATAACGTTGACAGGCAGGTTCCTAAATGGTTTGATATGAAGCGTTAATGTTTATTAAAAATAATATTTTAATTTAGTGCCGACATGCCGTTAAAAAATGTGTACGAGATCTTTATGAATAATCTTTATTTCTCTACGCTGAAATTAAACGCTCCAGTTATTTTATTTTGTAAAAGTGTTCTGTGAACTTCAGGTAATTTGTAGAAACTTCTTGATTGGAATCTCCCCCTTTTTGTTCGAGATACAAATTTACACGGACTGTATTTTATTTCGTTGGCATCTATTTTTTACCGTTACCGGCAGCAGTATTGCGATGAAATAACTGTAGAACTTGGAGACTAAATTGAGTTGTTACCTACCAAAAATAAATTAAATAACGCAATTCCGTTGAATGTGAAGTTTAATAATTCAACGATTGATGGTCGAATATCAATTATTGTTGGCGTTATTGCGTATATATCTACAATCATCCGATGATGATTCTGTAATATATATTGACGGTCTCTGGGGTCGAGTGGTTACGGTCCTTGGCTACGAATCCGGGGATCGCCGGTTCAAATCCCAGCATGCACAAGTAAATTTTATTTCATTAAATTGCATTAGTTCACAATTTATTCATTCATACATGCAGCATATTTGCGGCTCGTTTTAGAGTGTTATATACTATCAGTATCGCTCTGGTGAAAAACTACTATTCAGAATCGATTACTTGAAATGGCTTTAGCCATGTTTAGTGACCAAATCTGAATGGCCAGGTACTTCCCACCTTCCTTTTTCCCTATCTCATTCCCTTCTCAATACCTTCAGCCTGACAACATACCCCAATTTGGGATATCATAATCTCAGGCTCTAGACGGTTGGGACTCTTGTATGGTATCATATTAAAAACAATCGATGTTCAGCATCTAGCACAAAGTAACTACCCACTGCTGTCAAAATGAATAATAATGCTTTTGAAATGTTATAACAGAACGCTTATTCTGTACAAATGTAAATATATATATATTTTTTAATTTGTTAGGAAACTTTTATTTTACACTTTAAAAGATTAGCGACAGCTATAAAAAAAATCGTTTTAAATTATATACGAACACCACACAAGATTCACTCCATCTGTATTCAGTGGTACTATAGCACCTTCCACTGAGGAATGTTGTAAGGTGTTAAATAAAATAGGGAAATGAGAAGACACACAAAAACTTGGTTAAAAAAAAAAAGTTGTTAAAGGTATTTATTTTTACGCGTGACAGCTCTTTCAACTTCCGAAGGGGAAAATATGAAATAAAATTAACAAATATTTCTTTTCAATTCGTGTAACATGACCTGTTTTATTTTATCATCATTTCGCCGACTCGGAAGATTTAGTGCGGAAATAAAAAAAAAAAACTTGACATTTCGTCGTCTTCCTGGTTGCTTCTCCTTCCGTTCTAACCCCACTCCTTCAGTCCCCCCCCCCGCCCCACCACTTTCCTCTTCCCCTTATTCTCCTTTCCTCATCTCCTTCCCTTCCCCACAGCCTTGTTTGACCGGTATTTGGTAATTACAGCTTCCTCGCAGCCATTAACATTCCGAGGCATTAAGAAAACCGGAAAAATCTTTATAAGTTATGTACGAGGCAATGAGACCTGACGAAATGAGATTTTTTATCGTATGAGAGAGCAAAACAATGTTTTAATTCAACATTTTTTGCAATTATAATAAGAAAATCTCGAATATGCGTTCGTTCTGGGCGGAAAAAAATTCGAATTTTTAACAATTACAGCGTAAATTAAGGTCGTTGCAATCGTTGGTTTAAAAAAATAAATGATTCGTCGAAAGGAAAACAGGAATTTTTTTACTCTACTTTTTGTGAGATCTTCAAGTAGCCTGTCATAAATGCGCATTGCTTAAAAGAGAAGTGTAATATCATAAATTGAATTAAAATGTAGTGCAATAAAAAACACATAAATTTTGTTGTAGACCACTTTTATATTATTAAAACTCTACCGGTTTCGGAAGCACCCTTCCTTCATCAGGAGAATATTAAAACTAACTTATGATATAGAATATTGACAAGACATATAAATTTTAGGTGTTGGAGTGGGTGGTAAGCAAATGGGTAGGGGTAATTGTAGGATTTCCGGAAAGAACAGAGCGATTTATTGGAAAAATATTAAAATACTAGCATTATTATTCAGGGATTTTCTAATTTCGAGTGCTTCGAAGTTATCCAATTTTTTGCTTTTATTGTTACGGTGAAGAATTGTAACCCCTGTGTCCTTGTTAAAAGTGTGATCTTTGGAAATTAGACGATTGGCAAATTCTGAGAAGTTATTATTATTTAAGCATCTTAAATATTCTGTGACTCTAATATTTATATTTCTAGTTGTTTTACCTATGTAGAACGATGGACAATCATTACAAGATAGTTGGTAAATACCTGAGTGGCTTAATTTATGTTCTCTATCTTTAGTATTTTTTAGTAATTTACCAAAATTGTTATCAGTATAGAACGCGGGTTTAATGTGGGAAGAAAATTTTTTTGTGCTTAGTGAGGAAAAGTTGGATATATATAAGATTCTGCGCCATTCAACGGGATTTATTATTTTATTATTATTTTCAGGTGTATTAAATAAAAATGTATTTGTTGAAATGAGTTTAAGTTTCTTATTGAGGATTTTATCAATTAAATTTGTGGAATAACCATTATTTAGAGCAATTTGTTTAATTTTTGAAAGTTCAATAATGAAATTAACAGATGATAGTGGGATTTTTACTAGCCGGTGCACCATTGAATGATAAGCAGAATGTTTATGTGAGACCGGATGGTTTGACATGTTATGTATTGTTATATCTGTGTACGTCGGTTTACGAAAATGTAGTGATTTTTATAATAAATAACTAAAAATATTATAATAAAAGTGTTTGATTTTTTCTAATGCCGCGAAAGCCAAAGTACGTTATTCATATCGTTCGTAAAAAATATGCAAAAATCCACTTGATAATAAGTAGAATAAGTTATGTTATCTTCAATTTTATTTAAAACATACAAAAACATGTTTTTGACATTTAAAAACAATTAAATAAATATTTGTCATTCAATATTTTGAACGCGAAAAATAGATCGCGAACCAAATGACGCTTAACATTTCCCTGACATTTTTTCACCCTGTTGACACCTTTTCATAACTAGTCTTTTGGTGAGCGAAGCTCGATCCGGTAGAATCGATTCCCTAACTTGATCGTAAATTTGTTCGAGTGTTGCGTTATTGATAGATGTTAGCAGGGTTGAGGCAAAATCGCGGTTCAATAGTTGCTCAGTGGCCGTTGTTATACAAAGTAAATCTTTTTGTGAAAACAACAGTTTGTGGTGAAAACATTCGCTTTCGTACATTAAATTTATTTGGTAGTAGAAGTATTGTAAAAGTGTAGTTATGAATTGTCGTTCGGGTATTGAAAAATACTGACTTCGTTCTGAAATAAAAAGTGCAAACTTTTATCTTGTATATGCCACTTTTTTAGAAGTAGTCAGTGTTTTAGTTTTTGTCAAATTATTTTCATATTTCATTTTGTTCCTATATTCATGCATGAAATATGGACTTGTAAAACTCGCACAATATTCCGCAAACTTCACGTAAAGTACGGGATAAAAAAAATGGGAAAGATTTCCTTAAGCGCTCCACGAAAAATTTGTGCGGCGGGAAAAAACCCAGAGACAATCCGAGTTTTAAAGTCGCACCATAAAACATTTTCCTTATTACGGATAGCCACATTTCTTTTTCTCTAAAACCGACATTTCCCTCAACTTTTCCCCCACTCTGTTCTCCCATTTTCTTGTCTCCGGAGTAATGGTCCAAACCGTGAACAATACTACTTGTTTCAAACCAACCAACCCCCTCCATCAAACCCTTTTAGAACCTGCTCTTCCGTTTATGAAATAAATAAAGAGGATTGGGTTTAGTGAGAATCAAAACGTGTCGTTGTTAGGTTTTCTCTATTCATCTGTGTGTCTTGGAAACCTGGACACCAAACCATATATTGACAGAAAGATAAAAGACTTACATATTTGGATTTATAAGCGTGTCTTCAAGTTACTTTGCAATGGATAGTTAAAGATGTTACTTTTTAATAACTTTATCGATTTTTTTATAAAATTTAATGTAAATCAAATTTAATAATGTTATTGTTAAGTTCTGCCAGTATTTTCAGTTTTTATTATTGTGACAGTTGTTTCGGCGTTTAAGGCCATGTAATTTATTTAATAAAATAAAATAAAATTTAATAAAATTAACGTCCAATGGAAAGGGGGAGCAAAAGATGAAATTAGTTTTAGTGACCTTCGCACGGGGATCTATATATGAATATTTCTGTTATTGAAATCGATTACATTCATAAGTCAATTACAATACCATTCTTATCTTTTAATCAATGCTTGTGTAGAGAAACGGAGTGTACATATTGAAGTTACATATTTAGATAATAAAGTTATATGGAAATGCTACATGGTGATGATACTTGAAAATGTGAAGCACGAGAAAATTACTTTCGTACATAATGAGAAAAACGTGAATAGTTGCTAATTAGGAAGTTACAATATAATATTCAAAAGTACATTGTGACACTGGAAATTTATCGTAAAAGCCTAACGGTACAATTTTATACGTTTTTTATTTTGTTTGATTGATATCCTTTATGGGTTCAGCCGTCGGGTTGGTTATGGTGTAAGTTTCGACGGCCAATACTTTTCTTTTACTTTGCCCAAAATGTCTTGTGTTTCTATGTAGGTCAAACAGAAAGACAAACTCGAAAAGAGTATATTAACATGTAAGGCATCCAAACACCAACAACCGAACAAATCGCTAAAAAGACAAACCTATCATGTATGTCACCATTTTTCGCATTTTTGGCTATATGGAAGACCCAAAACTTGTAGAACTCGACTATTTACAGGGATAATCGCAATTTATGAACACTCAGATCAAATCGATAGAATTTTCGAGTCAACATTCGATTCTTTTTGGTGTACAGCATCGGGGGTTATTTCGAGGAATGACCCAATTAACGATGATTAACTACCACCGTGACACGAAACCATTGGAGCACAAACAAACATACATTTGTTTACACATCTGCCAATGATGACGGAAGCGCCATGGCTCAATACCCTAATAGTGAAACATTACAGATCTGTTCGATACCTTAGTTCAATAGGGAAACAACTCAAAATTTCTTGGTTTTGAGTTAATGATGAAAAATGGTAAAGAAACTCTGCCTTCTCATATCGTCCTAATTATGTAGTCAGATAATACTTTATGGAATTATAATGAAATCAGCACATTCTTAGTTCAATAGAGAATTATGTATTTACACCTATTATATGATAGGTTGATAAATTACTTACATGTTGCATCTATTGTTATGTTATAGGTGGACAAAATAATATTTAAATCGCAGCAATGTCTTTATGAAAAATTTTCAAATCCAGTTTTCTCAAAATGAGGTATTTTGAGTTAGTTCCCTATTGAACTAAGGTATCGTGTTGAGCTCTTGAGCTGTTGGTTTAATAGTTCTGTCATGTTTGCATCTGATCCTATTACTGATGTTTGTATTGTTGTCTCTGAACATGCATCTTAAATTATCTTCAAAATAAGCAGAATGTCGCGTCGATTAAATCTGTTCACTGCAAAATCTTCAAAGTTTTAAATATTTTGCAGAAAGGGTACATTTTCAACATACTCTAAGAACTATATGAGTAAATATACTTTTTTTTTACTGCCACTAACTTATATCAAGTATACCCATATACACACTGGCCTTGTCCATGTGGGTTTATTGTTATATATGAAATATACCTACATAAATTTATATATATATACATATAAAAAACTATTTATTTTTGTTAACTACTTTGAGTTAGTTCATTATTTTCTTTCTGTCTTTTTTTTTAAGTGACACCACACAAGAGAGCATAGAGGGGAACTATATCGCTACCCGGTTGGGCGACGTTGTGAGGATGGTTAAGGGGGGGGGGGCTGGAAGGGATTTGTTAATGCGGGCCTTAAAGAATCCCGGATTAAATGTAGGAAGAAAGACAGAAGTCGGTAACTCGTTCCACATACGAGCTGATTTGCAAAAAACGAGTCGGCGAAACGACCCATTCTCATGAAGCCAACATCAACTGTGAACGGATATTTCATTCATATCTGTCGAGTTTCACGTACGTGCACTGGCGCGGGGGGGATCGACACTGCTAGCACCTTAGAGCAGACTCCATTGAAATATCTGTAGAACAGACTCAGCATACCAACATTGCGTATGTCTATTAAAAATGGCGGTCGGTCTATTATCGACGGATTGTCAATCAGATGAGCCGCCCTCCTTTGCACAAAATCAAGCAGGTTTATCAAGTATTTGGGAACTCCAGCCCAGAGGTGAATTCCAAATTCAACTGTTGGATGTACTTGTGATGTGTATAGCACTAACACTCACTATGATTTGTATAGCACTAACAGTCACTATTGAAGAATCTGCTAGCTCTCTATATTAAGTATTTTTTTCATAAGTGATTAAAAAAACTTGTTTTTATAACGAAAGAAAATTGTTAGTAGTAAAAAATAAAATAATAAAAAATACTAAAGTAAAAAAAAATAAATTAAGTAAAAGTCTTTAAGTAAGAGTCAGGGAGACCACGTCACACCTTTTGGAAAGTATAGTGTGACGGAAGAAGAAGAGAAAATGAAATAATGTTAAAAAAATACCTGACTGTTTAGAGCTGTTATCGAAGGAATGTGCTACTTAAAATGACTGGCTTTTTAAACAACATTTGTGTTCTAAATATGACCCCGTCTTTAAAAACATTTCACAGTCTATAAAAGGTGATTTTAAATACGCCAGCCGGAGCAGTTTATTTTTAACTGAAGCTGTCTAAGAAATCTAATATTCTTGTTAAGTGTAGAATAGCCCATAGATAACAATGTTTTACATAAAAAAAGTGTTACTTGTCTATCCTCAACGCTTCTAAAATCCAATGTAAGGATGATATTAAAGTCGTCGGGATATTAAACGTGGCATTTCGATTGTAATAGGAGAGCTTTTGCCACATTGTCTGAAATGCGTTTGCGAATTTAACAATAGAAAATCCGACTTATTTGCGTCTATATTCAAATAACAAGTACAGCCAAATCATTTTAAAGAGCGCGCGTTTGAATGTATTTGTGCACACCGATAGTATCGTGAGCAAGCATCAAACTATTTCGAACTGGTTTGGAACTATAATATTTGGATATTTACTGTTTACTTAGCGAGGTTTGTCATAATCTTCGAATTTTGTCGTTGTTAGTCGAGGTAGTTAAGTTTCTCTCGGTAAAATTTAGTTTTGATTTTTAAAATGGAGTCGAATATAAAATCTGGTCGGGTAAACCATTACCAGCTAAATAAAAAAGTTTTCTATAGTTTTTATACATGCTTTAAATCGGAAATACGAGTACAGTTTCTATACCAGCACGGCTAGTTGCCAAATTAACCTGCATTTCTATAGGATCACTTAAGAGAATAGTGTCGGAAAATAAATATTTTCCGGAAGGGCACAAAGAGTAAAAATAAAGTAAATGAATATACTACAGTTAGTTCGTTTATAGTTACAGTTAATATAGTTAATAAAAATAAAATGAATAGTTGTCGAAATGTCAAGCGTAAAAAGGTTTTTTATCCATCCAGTACACCACAGCATAAGCAAGAATTTCTGTATTTTGATTTACAAAATTTTATTTTGATTTTTGTCTGCTAAAGTCGCTACTATGCAATTTGAAAAATTAGCCGATGAAATGTTGTTGAAACAATTACATAAAAGAAAAATTCTAAAATCCTTAAAAGATTATTCTCAGAAGTCGTTCGCCATGAAAATTATGCTAAAAAGTTCCCTTTAACCTGAAAAAGTTTGGGAATCCTTGCTTAATTGGTAAAATGATTTTTTTTCAATAAGAAACTAATTGTGTACAAAAATTAAACACCGCTTTTATGGATACAGTATCTACTTATACATAATTATTACGTGGCACTACATGACTACACTATACGCAATTTACATTATAAATATTACTTATAATACTTGACTGAGATAAATAGATATATATATATAAATGAAATCAAAAAACGGAAGACTATTTTTGTTGGTAATTTATTCCACGTGTATTTAATGACGAGTGTAATTTCCTCCCGTGTAATTTCCCAATGTCTAAATTAAACCGGAAACACTTTTTTACGCTTTGAATTTACCTACACCAGATTTTAAACAAAGAAATTTAATTTTTTGTTTAAAGTCTGTTTTAAAATAAATGTTTCTATTAGGTTATCATCAACATCGGGGCTATAGTTCTTCATCCCAGAGTGGGTTTGCTTCCACCACAAATGTTCTCTACCAGTCCCGTTCATCTTCAGTCATCATTCCTACGATCTGCTGATCAGGCAAAAATATCGAATGAAGTCGTAAAAAATTTGAATCGTTACGTGAATTATACTTATAGTAAACGGACAATAGCAACAACAAAAAGGGTAAAATTTTATTATTGGGGAAGATAATAAGATGTTATCAACAACTCTCACTGAAAATATGAAATAGACGAATACACAAAAAATAAATGCGTTTCAATACTTAATTCATAAATTGAATATTTATTATAGACGTTTGGAAAAGTCAAAGGATGTTCTAAACAAAAAATAGATAGTATATCCAAGACACCATCTAGGTTGCAAAAATTCGGATAGAACTCTGTAGTCACACCAAAATATGACAGACATTAAATATGGAAAAGAATTGACGATGAGAGTATTATTTCTTAAAATGAAGTATGAGTTTGAAAAAAATTATCGTACTATATAACTAGATCTCGATAGGTCAATTGGTAGAGGCACTTGTCCGGGTAACACTGGGGAGTCTGGGTTCTAGACCATGTTGCGACCGTTACCTTTTTGTTTTCTGTGTATTCCTCTATTTTAAGTTTCCATTATTGTTGATATTATCGTCTTCAATGATTAAATATTACAATGAGGTGTATAAGCTTCAATAAGTTAATCCCAATATCATTTTTGATAAAAATATTTTCTTGGGAAACTTCGAATTAATGTTTGTTTCGATAGTGAGGCTTTCCTACATACAAAATTCTATTATATGTGTAATAAGTAAAACAGAAAATATGTTTTCAATTGAGTCAATTGTTTAAATAATAGATTTACGGATACCCAGATAAAATCATGTGAATAATGTTATTACTAAAATTATTGAATTTCTATGGTTGGGTTGTTTGAACCTCCGTCACATTTGATTGGCGATCAAATCTACAAATAGCTCTTTTAGGAGTTGTTGACATTTGAATGGTCGCCGTTAAAATATGATCAGCCGTCTAGCATATGGTCACGCTATACTGCTTGTCGGCTGATCACAATTTGATCAAAATTTTGTATAGAGAAATAACAGATTCAAACCACTCTCAAATTTTTTAATTAAATATTGACATGCTTAATAACTGGTGCTCACAAACCAATTTATATATAGATATAGAAAAATGTAAAACTCTAACCATTTCCAGAAAAGAATATCTCTCTTTTATGCCAAGTCAATAAACCAAATAAATCTAGAAACAGTTACGGAAATGAGAGATCTTGGCATTGTAATGGATGAGAAACTTAATTTCACTGCTCACATTCGACAAATTGTAAATAAGGGTTTGAAAACTTTAGGACTTTTATTAAGATTAATAAATTATTTTAAATCTGTTCAAAATGTAGAAAGAATTCAAAGGAAATTTTACGTTTCGTACGTTTTAAAGTTAACATACGTAAAGAGCACATAAATTATTCATCGTTAATACATATTTTAAATATTCCAACTTCAGAAAACCGAAGTAAAATTATCGACTAAACCTTTTTATTAAAATTATTAAATTGTAAATTCGATTATTCTGAACTCCTGCATTTAATCAACCTATACATACCTAAACGAACTGCAAGACAAACATTAACGTTTTACATGTGTATATCCCGTTTCAACTATAGTTTGCATTCCCCAATTCAACGCTTACACAGTCTAGGTAAAAAATACTTAAATTATATGGACGTATTTGACAATAAAAACTTGGCAAATTTCGAAAAAGTATGAACGAATTATTTCTACCTAGTTTATAAATTATTGTTAACAAGTTTTTATATTATTTACTTATTTGTTATTATGTTAATATTTACTTTATGAATATTGTGGATATTTTTTTTTTCTGTTCTTTATATCCTATGTATTTTTAGCTTCGGTGCAGTTTTGTCTTTTTCCTTATTTCAAGTGTAATTAACTTTTGTTAATTTTTTTTATTTTCTTATTTCTAGTGTAATTTAATTAACGTTTGTGCATGTTTTCTATTTTTATTTTTTTTATGGGATTTTAAAATGATGTACTTGTATGTAAGAGCCCTCTGAGCGTTAAATAATAAAAAAATAATGAAAATAATAATAACTGGCGCAGGTTAAGATTCCTAAAATTCTAAACAACGCTTATTGTCGATTTGATCAAGAATCAAAGTAAACATCCCGACCTAAATAAAATACAGATAAATTATTTAAAATTGCGGGGTATTTTTATGACGTATTCCATGTTTACTTTGATTATTAAAATTTCTTCACGGGTTGAAGGAACAAAAACGTAATCTATATACTATTATTTTCGATGATAGCGCTTTTGTGGTAACGCGACCTTAAGCTGGGAATAATCTCCGTTCTAAACTAAGACGCATTAAAAGCTCAACAGAACTCAGAGCGAAACTAAAAACTTATCCGTTCAGAAAATCGTTACCGTGAAATTTGGAGCGAAAAAGTATTTTCAGTGAAAAATTTAACTTATATTTTCTGAAAATCATATCTAAGCGAAATGAAAAAAAAACTTATTTACGAAAAAAAAAGTTACATGTAGTTTTTTTTAATAGCGTCATTTAGCACTTCATTACAATTATTACTGACTCAGGATCAATTGAATAACCTGCACATTTGTATGTTTCCGGAATGTGTCATTACATGGAGTTAGGGAAAAAATCTATGGGCACATATTAAATTAATTGGCGATGGTTGCACTTTTCGGGAAAAGCTGGCGGTATTGCCGGTAGAAAATGAGATATCTTGGGAGGGAGTTTTAAATAAAATAACAACGTTCATGAAAAATGTATTAATTTATCTACTATAAACAATGATTCTCTACAAAAATCTTCTTAATGATTTCCTATAAATCTAAACACATCTTTTACGTTATATTATTTTGCTTACTACTTTTTCGGCTAGACAAATATCGATTTTTTTTTAAATTCCAATCTACACAAGCAATCTTCCGCTTACTGTGATGGTAGTAGGAAATTTTCAAATATTGTCAGGTTATTCGTAACCAGGGAATAATTTATTTTTCTTTTCAAAGAAATCTTTCAGTTTATTCCACAAATCTGAACCTTTTCATGGCATAACAGTACCCGAGAAACCATATCTATAATATCCTATACTAGTATAATTCGTCTTGCTTTTACCGGAATGGCACTGAGAATTTTCATCGAATTTCCGTTATTTGGCATTCTTAATACATGACCAAGCTACCTCAATTGCGGCTTTTCTATGAAAAGTAGCAGGGGTTCGACATTTAGACTACCATGGATCATCGATCTCCTTATTCGATACCATTTTGAAACTCCTGCGACCCTTCTTAAAAATCACATTTCGGCCGCTTAGACCCAGGAACGTTGTTCATCATCCAGATTTGATGAACATGAACGTGGGGCGACACACTGATTTGTGCACTGCTAACATTGTTTCAACACTTTGGTCTGCTTCCCTTACCACTGAGCTATAAAGAGGACGCCGAGCACAGCTCGCCGCACTTATTTTACGCTCAATTTCTCCGTCTTAGAATCCATTGCTTGATAATTCGACTCCAAGATATTTGAATTAGTCAACTTGTTTTAACTGTGGCCCGTTAGCGAAGACGTTGCACTGAGTTTGGTCTCTTCCAATCTCTGTATCGTCAACTATTGTTGCACCCGGTGTGTGGCTATTTTGGCTAATATGGTCCATAAAGATAGTGAAAAAGAATTGACGATTGAATTTGAAGTGGAAATTGACCTTATTTGAGGTAAATTTCCACTTCAAATTGTTCCGTAGCTATAACGTTAATACTGATACTATTTTTTCCGTAAAGGCTTGCTTTACCTTCCAGCAGTCTACCTTCAACTCATATTTCTTCTCCATGTCGATAAAACCCTCAAATATCGTAGTATTCCCAACATGTCTGATTGGTGAATTAAAGTGTGAAGAGCTGGTAAGTGGTGCATCTATCTAATCTGAAGCCACACTGTTATTTTTGTATCCTATGCTCTGATGGTACGCGACACTTTTTTCCAGGATGTTTGTGTAGACTTTTCCTGGTTGGCTAAGATGTGTGATTCCTCAGTAGTTGGAGCATACTTTCTGGTTCCTTTCTTTAATGTTGGAACTATAATTGCTGTCCTCCGTGTTTTCCGGGCCTTACACGCTCTCATAAAACATACATTACCTGGTCTAGATTGCCAAGAGCTTTTTACTATTACAGGACTTATCTTATCTAGTCCGGCAAGTTTTCCTCTTTTAAAGTATTTAATTGCCAGTTTAATTTCTTCCAGTGAGATGTCACCCTCTTCGTCAATTTGTAAGTGATTAAGATTTTCCTAGGTCTCTCTATGAGTAGCGTTCAAAATCGTCTCAAAGTATTCTTCTGTTTTCTGAGAAATTCATTTCCCCCTTCAGTAGGTTATCTGTCTCATCCTTAATGTTATCTAAGAGTTTTCCTTACGAATTATTTCATTGAATTAAATATGATAACATTATTAGTTCTTCCTTGTATTCTAAAGATAGAATAAATACTTAAATTCAATTCAAGATAATGGATTAAAACTCAGCTCCAAGTGGCGTTATCGCATCACACGCTTTACAGAATTGGTCGGATTTGATCCTTTCAAAAGGACCTTTTTCGCTTTTGAGTAAATACTTACAGATCATAACCACGGAGAATGGACCAGCTACAGCTGCCCGGACTATGCCAAAGATTAGGTTCGGAAAGGATGAAGGAAATGTGTAGATTTTCTTTTATCCATGCAAACGGATTACGTAGGCAAAAAATGCTTCTTTAAAAGGTTTTCATGTATTATAATCCGGGTAAGGATTCAAATGAACGAATAAATCAAATAAACAAGTCAGCATTGATACTAATATTACTAGATGAATACTTGTTAACTTATTAGTCCAGCATTAAATTAACATGGTGACATGATGGGCCAATTCTAGAATTTCTTGATGGTTGATTATTTTAAAAGTGGTAATATTGGTGTAAAAATCGTTACACTTATTTCGATTTTTAATTATCGCTGTAAAAAACTGTTACGCTTAATTCGATTTTAAATACCCGGAATCCAATCAAAGCCCATCAGAAACATTTCATTTCAAAATTTTGGCAAAGTATTAATTTATTGAGCAATTCGTGTTTTTTTTAATAAAATGGTATATAATACATATAAAAGAGTAGTTGGAGTTCAAAACAAATTAACTATTCAAATTTCACTAGTCTAGAATTAACCGACTTTCAAATCGGAAAATATATTTTTGAAATAGTTAAATACATTAATCGGTAGTAAACAAGATTTGTCCTCTGTCGTTACTAAAGAAAATTTAGATAACTTGTCAAGTTCTAGCTATGTGATTGTAACCCTTTAGTTCTGACGATGTCTTGGACTATGTTACCAAATATGTATTCCTTTAAACTAATAATGTTCATATCTCTGGAATGTTTTCAAAATATCATAAGATCACGAAGTATTTAATATTGTACTTTCAAATTGTACGTTCGTATTTACCTATTAATATTATTTAATAAAGTGATGGCTCCCATTATGTCTTTAGTTATTATGCAGGAATTATATAATTCAATGTGAACTTTCTACTTGTTTTGTAGTTAAAATACGTGTTGCTCATTTATTACGGCTCTTCTTAGAACTATTTGTCTGTAGCTCATTAAATACGTTGCTATTCCTAGGGAATTACTCTAATGTGAATAATATTTCTAAATTCCCTTACGATGCTTCTCATAAATGTAAAGGAGAGATAGATAATTTTGAAATTAATAAGAATTATTTTAATTTTCAATTATCTATTGAAGTTTTAAAAACCTTATTGTAATATTTAATCACTGAAGAAGATAATATTAACATAACCTAAATGAAACATTTAACCGAAAAAACAACAGAAAAAAATGAAAAAAAAGACGTGAGGAAAGACAGAGGTTCTGGGTTCGAGTCCTAGATGCGACTGATATCTTTTTATTTTCTGTTGTTTTTTCGGTTTCATGTTTCATTTAGGTTATGTTAATATAATCTTCTTCAATGATTAAGAATTATTTTGTTTCCTCCACTGCTCGATATAAAAATATCATCTTGTTTCAAATATAAACAAAACAAAATAATGCCTCTTAAATATATTTTCAGATTAATAACTACATGTAGAATAGTATTAATAATAATAACTATTATTATTTTATTTTAATAGTTTGTTACATTAATGATTTTATTTATATTAATAATAATGTAAAATTATTTCTTATTATTTATTTTAATTACTTATTTTAATTGGTTTTTTCTATTTTTCATTAATTTTTACGTTTTTGATTAAATACTTACCTATTTTCGTCACTTGCAATTAATTTTGTTTTTGTGTTTAATTTGTCTATTTGTACTTGACATTATTTTTGAATACGCTATGTATTCTGATAAGGAAATCTTCGCTTTCGCAACATGTTGATATTTTTTTAAATTTAACAGTGATATAACCAAATAAGTCTTATTAATTTCATTAATAATGACGCCACAAAATAATTACACATATGTTGAATGTCATTTTCTTTCTTGTTTCCTTCTTTACTAATTTAAAGTAGAAACAAAACTCATTTCACGTTTTTTTTTTAACAGAATAATATTTATCGCAATGAATAAAAATTGATTCTTGCATATTTTTAAGCTGTATATGATCGTAAAATTAATAACAACAATGTTTCCAAAAAAAACATTTTAATTTATTAAAAAAAATGTCCAATTGCGAGTAAAGATAAAACCTACAAAAATGTCTTCTCTCCCGCATAGTTGATGTGATTGAATTTCGAGGTTTGAACTTCGTCCAGAGGATCCATTGTAATCTAAAATACAATCAGGATTTGTTTCATACGCATAAATAAAATTTAACCCTTACCCTTATAATGACGAAAGTTTCCCAACTGCGATATTTGGGTTTCGCCAAATGCTCTGAGATAGTGTCAAAACGTGTTTTCGCATTATACTTGTTAACTAAACCTATGTAATATAACATTTAAAGGGTTGTTTGTTTCAATGACATAGGTTAAGCAAGATTTGCTTTAGCGGAATATATAATGACCAGTCTTTCGTTAAAATGTTTTCTTTTTAACCCTTTTCTGGGTTTTAATGTCAGCAGTCATTCTAACGGCTTATTTTTTTTTTCAATTTTGATGTAATACAACCAAAGGCCCTGAGCCGGTGCATCCCTTAAATCCCTATTTAAGAATTCATTGTTAAGCTGAAGTTAATTATTGGCGTGATTGAAAGGGGAAAGAGAAGTGTCTGGAAATACCTTACTATTCCGATCTGGTAACTAAATATGCATAGTTTAAGCCTATATGAACAACGACTTAATGTGAGTGATAGTATCTAATTAGTGCAATATTAATAAGTGGTATAATACATCCGGGAACGCGGTACAAATAATCCCACAGATAAGATAAAAGAAACCTGGATCATTGTCCCGAATATGACGCTCAGTTATCTGGGACAATGATCATAGAGAAACAAATATCATGGAGAAATGCAGTCATTGAGAATCGAAACATTCCTAAAAATGGCATTAACTATTTTTGTTGACAAGATGCAGTACATGAAAAAAGAATTGAAAGCTTCCAAAATAGATATTTATTATACGTAAACTTCCGCTCTTTTGATATTGTTCAGTCCCAATATTAAGATCATATAATTGGATTATTAGTATTGTTCATTTTAATGTTTTTCTTTGTTGTAAACATTTATAGTTTAAAAATAGATCAAAAGATTGGTATTCACTTTGTGGCGTCGTTATTAATAAATGAATGAAAAATGACGTTCTGATCACCACTTTATTAATATATACATATAGACATGCTTTGAAAACGATGCTTTCCTCATCAAGACATACAGATTACGAAAAAATAATAATATCAAGTATAGACAAATGATAAACTCAGAACACAATAATGTAAGAATAGACAAATTATAAACATAAATAAAAATTGATTAAAGTAGGTTAGTAATTAATCATAAATGTTAATAAAAAAACGTTTTACTAAATCTGCGATGTTTAATTTAAAAAACGATAAAAACTTAATTAGTTTTCCAATAGGATTTTCACGTTCCAGGAAAATAAATAAAACTGAGAATGTACCGTAAAACATTTTTCAGTAAGATTAAAATTATACTTTTTAGTATCAATTTCTTTTGAAAACCATTTATTTTCATCAAAATAATAGTAATTTAATTAATGTATTTTTTTTTTCCATTTTAATGAGTTTTTTCACCTTTAGTCAAATCACCTAACACCATTATCGGGAGCGAATACTCTCCTATTCCGGGTAAATAAGACTCAGGCTGTCAAATGACATTAAATGTTAAACGTAATTATCTCTTGAGTCAATCATCAATCACCTTTCTACCAGATCAAAGGGTCCACGAGATAAATAGAGGTGTCGAGACCCAGGTGAAGTGACACAAATAATAATCCTCGTGGAGTCTGCAGAAATCTTGTTGTGTGCGTTGATACCCTCGCATTCCCTGGGAGAGCTAGAGCTAAAAGTAGAAGCTAGGACTATGCCAGTATGCGAATCCTGTAAATTTATTGGATGTCATTCGGATTGGGCAATAAAGTTTGATTAAACGTACCTTTTGCGCAGTAACGCGCACCCTTTTGGATTGCCAATATATCGATGTGGTGTATCCTTTTTCGAATTAAATGTGTTTCACAACGGCGAGGGGTAATTTTAGCGTTAGATCAAAAGCTTTTGCTCAATTTGAAGGGATCGGATATGTAAATGATAAATATTGAAAAGCCATGTTTATTTTTGACGTACCTCTAATAGATCATAAGATAAGCCAATCAGAAGCAAATAGTGAAATCTGAAGTCAATACGGCTTTTCGTAAAATAACCTCATCTCAATTAACGGAATTACAATAATAAAACTAATAAAGAACTCCAGTTCAATTTAAAATATATATATATCAATAATGACGTTCAAACTTAAATACAAACATATTAAGTTGGTTTCCATAGTTAAAATAATGTTCAAGGTTTTAATTTTTCAAAGTCTGTTAAAACGCTCCAAATCTATGGCCGGTTGGTTTTGAGGTTAGAATTTCAAATGTTAAAACAACGGTGAGCTTTACCGTGTATAATTTCATATTCTATTCACGGTAAACTATAAGTAAGCATAAGTAATAACATTGTGTATGTTATTGATTGCAAATACTCGTTTTCCTGTATGTTCTGTATTTTTTCAATGAATTTATACTTATATAGGTATATGAACTTAGATATATGGAATCGGACAATAATATAAAACTTAATTAATATCTTGTTTTATTGTACACTAAAGATAAGTACCTGTGGAATTTTGATGTAAACCTTCAACAAACAGCGTCATTCCATCTCGTCACTTAAAGCAACTGCAGCATGTATGTAAATCAGAAGACTCTTTATTGGCGCCTTTACCCTTTGGGTGATAAAACACATCAGATGACGTGTATGGACGTACCGCGTGTGTAACGTATCGCAACCGAAGCGGGCGGATATTACGTCCCTGACTCTAAACATCACCGCCAGATGGCTCCCCATCGCTCCACGTCACGCGCAGAATGAGATTCCGAGCTGCATCAATATTAGGAATTTTTAATACAAATGTCAGGAAACTGCGGTGAAGTGGAAATGAGTAACCCAGTTCCATATTTCTTACATGAAATTGCCACTTTTTCTTCGCGTGATTGTATTGTTTAGAAACGTTGATTATTTGCATACTGGTCATATTCGAATTCACTGACTAAAGCATAGTGAACTTTAGTGTAAAACAGTTGAACTGACATAAATATAAAGCATGTCGATACCTCAGTTCAATATGGAACTAACTCAAAATACCTCATTTTTAGAATACTGGATTTGAAAACTTTTCGTAAAGACATCGCTCCGATGTAAAGTTATTTCGTCCACCTGTAACAAAACAATAGATGCAACATGTAAGTAATTTATTAAATTTATGTAATTTCTCCATTGAACTAAGAATGAGCTGATTTCATTATAATTCCATAACGAATTTTCTGACTATATAATTCGGACGAATTAGACTTATTTTTTTTATTGAAATATGAGAAGGGAGAGTTTCTTTACCATTTTTCATCATTAACTCAAAACCCAGAAATTTTGAGTTATCTCCCTATTGAACAAAATAATCAAAGTGTGCTCTGGTGAGGAGAAATTTGTTTACTGAAACAAACCAGTTATAACCTCGTCATTTCTTTCACTGGCAAGGGTGTTTTTAAAAAATCATTTATAAAAAAATAGATCTTTTGAAATTAATTATTTCAAAAACCTTCTGCAGGGCTAAACCGAGTGACAACATTATTCAATATGTATGTATTTCTTTTCTTTCCGTTTTTTTTCCTCTTCTTGAATTCGTGTGGATACACAAGTAAAAAGACTTTATTGTTTCATTTTTCTGCTATTACTAACGAGTTAGGCATGTTAGTATCTCGTTTATTTTCTTTGATGTTGTGAACCTGACTCTAGTTTGGGTGAAATCACTGGTTTATTCATCAACTTAAATATATTCTTCAGACCCTCATAATTTCATTTCAGGTAGATTAAACCACAAAAATAGTCATTTTCACAGCAAAAATACTCTGTTGCTCCAAGCAGCAAAATGTTTCTCCTGTGAACCTTGTTAATTTCTGCCCATCTTACGGTTCCTTCAACATCAAAAGATGTTAATTTCGGTTTTGTTAGAAGTAATAATAGTCAGCTATAACCTTTTCTTATCCCCGTAATATTTAAGACTAAATTAGATTTTATTAATGGAATTTCCTTTCTCAATATTAGAGGCGTTCTTAATCAATTCATTGGGTCCCTTGGTCTAAATAAGCCCAGGTATTTCGTTATTCGTTACCTTTTCGGGAATTTCATCAAATGGTTGAATAAGATCTCTCTATCATCGAATTATAACTTTAAACGCGTTGCTCCCTTATTTCATTTATTTACCTTACAATCAATTTCGGAGGCTTCTCCTTTTCAATTAAGCACCTACAAATAAACTCACCTACCGTAAGTCAGGGTTAATTAAAAATGCCCGCCATAGTAAAATACAGCAACTTGTCTTAGTAGTTGAGAAATATTGAAGGCAATGTTGAAAATACTCGTAGATCTCAAGATAATCATGATTAATAGCCATTGCGGAGTAAGTTATTATAATGTTGCCAGTAGATAAGACAATATGAAATAATTATCACAACAGCGTTAGCATAATTGGTCATAATAGAGAAGATAGTGATAAATTTTCATATTATTATTCAAAACCATATTATATGAGTAGTATTCAAAATTCTAAGGACGATACTCTAGATCTCTGCATCATAAAATTGAAGAAACCATAAACATTTCTTCTTTAGAAATGCGTAGGAAAGATTTCGATCTCATTTACAATCTCAAAATAATTCATTGTTTTGTTGACTCACCGTCTTTGTTGCAACCCACCCAGTTCAACATTCGTTGCCGTAGACTGAGACACAATGAATTGCTTTTCGTCAATCAGCACTACGAATTATCGGTACCATTCTCAACTATCCACAATGTCGTGACTTGTTAAACTCATGCCAGGGCCTTGAACTTTTTACTATCAGTCTAAATGATTTTTGTCTAGCTTTACGAAAATAAACTTCGAAGAACATCATTTAGGTATGTCTAAAATCAAGGACTTTACCGAAATCTTGTTTTCTTAAACGTATATTTTTGTCCTATTTTAGTTATTGCTTCATGCATGTATTATGTTCGTGCTATTTTTTTCTGTGGTTCTTGTTTATCTCATTTCATGTTAAATTTGTTTTTGTTAATTAGACAATGGTCCTTTAACATAAAAGTAAATAAAGTATTTTCATTTTTCCTTACTAGGTTGTCGGCATAACAAATTTGTAAAG
The DNA here is from genome assembly GCA_022606495.2 of Halesus radiatus. NCBI lineage: Eukaryota > Metazoa > Arthropoda > Insecta > Trichoptera > Limnephilidae > Halesus > Halesus radiatus. Next base: position 141,686 of record JAHDVE020002765.1, read on the forward strand.
TGCGTGAAGAGATATACGGGTTCAAAAGTTACCTTTCTCTTTATTCTTTCGGTGCCTTCTGCTATCTGCGGGTGGCTAACGTCAGGGAAATCTTCATTCTGCAGGCTGCAGCTTGGAACAACTCTAACCAGCCCCGACTAACTATAACGAACACCTCTACCATAGTCACCCCAAGTGGTTCGCTACGTTTGGTGACTCAACAAGAGTGCCTGCGTTCATGGGCTGAAGTTTTAACAGGACTTGGCGGCGGATGCATCTGCCGGATCTGGAGAGGACGATTGCGGGGGACCGTCTGACCTCTCCAGCCGGACTCTCGACCCATCGCCTTGAACCACAATGAGGGGAACGTCCATCACTTTTAAATGTATTGACCATCTGATTCCGATCCACTCCTCGAAATTTCATTCTTCCCTGAATTTTTCCTCCTTCATTTCTTTAAAAAGACCCTCCGCATAGTACCACAAAGATGATATAGGCCTTAAGAAAAATATAACCCTGTGTTGAGTTAATATATAAAAAAAATAATAATAATAATAACTCTGCACTCTTACAAAGTATGCGGATTACTGAGCGTTTAAATGCATCATCTTCCTTAGCTTCAATCTCGGAAAGTAAGCTGCTTTGTCATTGTAAAATAAAAACAAATTACATTTCCCTTAGATAAAAAAAAAACAAAACCTCTTTCCTTATGACCGCGGAAAATATCGTAATTTTTTTTTGATAGTTTTTTTGTTTTTTGGTTGAGGTTCTTTCCAAAAGTATTGAAATTTGATTCAATGTAGTTAGTGCCTTTAAAAATAGTGTCCATCCTTTCGAAAGACAACTCAGATTGCTTATTCTCTGTAAACATTCTGCTTCTTATTCTTCTTTACGACCCTTCTAGTGTCCAGTTTTGGACACCTCAGAATTTTTAATACTCGGAAGCTTTCATCAAACTGAAGCCTCGAGTTATCTCGTCAACCCATTTCAGCTATTATTTAGGTATAAAAAAAATCTTTATTCTGATGAAAATTTTATTGTTCGGTTCTCAATTTTTAAAAATAGTTTAGTTGAAGTAATAAAGGAGGAATTTGAATAACTTAAGAAGATCATTTTAAACGATCAAATTATCATTAATTTCTATTTATAAATGCTTAATGAGAACATTTAAATATTTGTATCTATTTAAATAAAATATAAAATTATAAGAAATGTGATATGTTGAGCCAAAATAAGTCTAAAATTTAAGAAAAATTATCATAATTTATAATATAAGTATTTTATAAATGCAAGCGGAAAGGCATATAACTGTTACTACAAACCTAATTGCCTCTTTAATATATTTTTTTAAATTTATTAGCAAAAAAGGAGTAAAGTTGTATGTAGGTATATGTATTTTTTGAATTTTCGATTTCTGCAATTTAATAATAATATGTTTCACAGAAAATCTTTTAAAATATATGGTAAAAGCTAATTCGTACAACTCCGGCACCTGGAGGGCGCTAGTGAGCATGTTGCCATTCCAATGTATGGTAAATGTCAAGAGCTGTAGGTACTGTCATAAAGAGTATTTGCCATAACATACCCAAATTAGATTGGAAGGGTAGAACCAAACATTCCAGTGGACACTGCTAGTTGTGCGTTGGTTGACTTCCGTTCATTCACTCAACTACACCAATTTAACTCTGTTATCAATACAAACAAACGAATTCTCTATTTAATCATGACAAATATTTCATAATGTAGTACAACCCACACCGACCCTCCTACGCCTGAAGATTCACAGCACAGAGCAATAAAAATAGGGATATCTCTTGATACTATACCGTCTATCCGCGGCTTGTCTAGGACAGTTAAAATGTTTCACCGAGGTGACTAAGATCAACTTATATACCAATTGTCACAACTTAATTGGGAACTCGATTTCTAAATGAAGGAGCCATAGATATCATGCTTTTTACCTCATATGCATGATAGAGGCATATCATCGAAGGTGATACGCATCTTCGACCTGTGACATAGACACCAAGAAAACCTATTAAGGTGGAAAGATGGTCTTTCCGAACCTTTCGTCCTAAAGAGCGGCGTCAGACAGGGTGGATGCATGTCCCCGTTATTGTTCAACCTTTATATGGATAAACTAACCGAAAGGCTAAACAATGCAGAGGTGGGCTGCCACATCGGAGGACAGTGTATGAACAACATTAATTATGCGAACGACATGGTACTGATGGCACCGTCTATAAGGGTTTGCAGAAGAAAGAAACATGTCTTATAACCCCAATAAAACGGCTCTGTTGGTCATAAGATACTTTATTTTTATTTACATTGCTTTTAGTTTACTTAAAGCATTTATCCCCCTTATATTACTGTATAAAATGAAGGGTGTAGAACTGAAAAACGTAGTGAATTTATGGATTTAGGAATAATAATCGACTCTGTAATGTTTTTTCATCTTAAACTCCATCCGCGGCAAGACCTAAAAACTGTAATACAATGAAAGATTTTTAAAAATTCAAAAAACTTTCTGGTACACTTAGATTTTAAGTACAAACTCATTATTATTTCATTAGTTTTATTATTATCTTTATAAGGTAGATGAACTTACTATATCAAATCATAAAATCATTAAAAAAGCTGTTGACAGTTAATACCACCCAGACAACATTCATTTCCACTGAGTAGTAAGAAACACATTCTCAAACCAACTATTTCTCATGCCACGCTCAAAAACTAGCCACACACAATATCAATTTTTAGAAGAACGTGCACAAAATACAAAACATCTTTTCAGACGCTAATATTTTTCATTTATCATTCGGTCAATTTACCAAGTGCATACAAAAAAAAATCACAAGGTTAATATTATTGCGAATTCCCCACCCCCGCTTTTAAATTAATTTATTTTCTCATTTTCCTTTTCATTCTCATTATGTTGTTTTTCAATCACATCGTGTTCTTTTTCTTTCTTTTATATTGTTTAGCGTTTATCATTATGTTAACATTACTTTATGATGCATTATTTTTATGAACTAGTTTTGTTTTTACCTTTTCTATGTACCTACATATTTTTAATTTGTTTTAATTTAACGTTTCTTAGAAGCTAGTTCAATAGATTTTTTTTTCTCCCAATTTCACTATCAATATTGTTTTTCTGTAATCATTTACATTTTTCATCCTTTGATAAAAATATATTTTATGCTAAAATTTCACTAGTTTATGCAACCCAGTGAACGCGCAATATGTAAAAAAAATGTCTGTAAAGCAATTGGTTTTCCAAATGAAGTATATATAATACGAGTAAATAAAAAATCATTTTTAATGTGCATATAATGACGAGTAAGTCGATCTATACCCGTGTTTCTTAAGCAAATCAGCGCTTTATTTTTGTTTCTCCGAGATAAATAGTTCACAGAATTGCTTGTAGGCAATACGTTACTCAGACGAATAAATCAGGAGGGCAGCATTCTCAAGGAGATCTTTGCGTTTCCAGCATACAAATTTCTCCAGTTAGCTATCTTCTCCTCTTCTTCCCTTATTGCTACTAGGGAGGTGAGGGATAAATGAGGGTTGATCGGATCGTGATCTACATTTTTTGTCGATGAATAAATTTAAACTACTTTACTTAACTTCTAAAACGTCTTCCGCTTATAATCAAGAAAGGTGCCACCTAGAAAAATGTAGGTCAAACAGCTTTGAATAGCGTCGAAGTTTTTGTTTTTTTGCTTAAAATATTATTTTTTTGATCGACTCTAGTAATAAAAAACTGAATGTGGTAGTCGCTAATAACAGAAAAATATATTATGACAATCCACAATAAATTGCTGATGCCAACACTGTTGTATGAAAGTGAGGTACCGACCTGGCAGAGGAACGATAGAAGTAGACTGGATGCTGTAGAAATATATTTTTTTTGTTTATTGTCCATAGAGCTTTTACATAGAGTTGTACACAGTTTGAACATAGGAAATGGAAATAAAAATACAGTGATAATGAAGATATATGAAAAGGAAACAGCGGATTACGAAAAATTTGTAACATTTTCAACGCTTTTATATGACTTTTCCAGCATTATTGCTATAAATTTGATGAGATTCCTTATGCAAATGTGTTTTAAAACCATATATGAGCAAGTTACAAATATTAACATTCCGAAATAAAGATGTAGAAGATCTTGAACAATAAAGAAGAGCCATTAATATACGTGCCACAGTGCTCTCAATGTGGTTTTATCGCTGAACCGACAATGTCGGGAACTCATGCACTCCCCTATGCATATCTGAGCTATGGACACAATACTCAGCAGCGTAATGGGACAAACTGGGGGTGTGCTACAACAATGCATTCAGGCAACTTCTTCAACTTCCAAGGTTCTGCAGGGCCTCAACGATGTTCACTCAAGGGAGGGTTCACTCATTCCCCGCCCTTCTTCGCCAACGACTAGCCAGCTTCTCGGGCGGAACACGGAAGTCAACCAACCCCATTATCATGATTGCATCCGAGTGACTCAACTCTTCACTCAATGATCGATGAATAGAGATGATGTGGCTACCACCGTGAAAGACGATCCCATAAATTAATTTAATTTATTTTGTGCTATTTTTACCTAACTATTATGTTTTATCTTATTTATTGTATTTTCTTTTTTTTATTTAAATATATATTTTTGTATTTTATTTCATAAAGTTCATTATTTTTTCACTACCGTTTGATTTTTTTTAAATATTAAAAAGCTCCTACCGTTTAATGCTACAGAAAGTAAGCTACTGGCTCCTCAACATCAGTAAAAATGATAATACTGAATTCAATCAATCAAATTTGTATGTCGAAGGTTAATTTATTTCACTTTGAGAGGCGGCATAATCCCTATCCCGAAACAATGTGGTATTTGCCACCCACTCCCTCCTCGCATCCAAACACCAACTGCACTCACCGAAATAATTTGTCAAATGACTGGCAAGATTGCGGGGTCGTTTATTACCCTGATCCAGAACGTGTTGGAAGTAGGAAGTCCATATAGGACGTTAACGACTATTTATATATATATTATATTTTACGTACCTACATCTACGGGGCTTTTACCTGACCAAAGTGTACGTATATTTATATTAAAGGTACTCGTATTTACAAACTACATTTTTTTAAAGAAGGTAGGTAATTAGCGAACAATATCTCCCATACTAAGAATTCTCCTGTTTTGTGGAGTAGGTTTTTCATGAAACGGATTCATGATGGTGCTTAAGGCAAATAACAGATCATAATGAAGAATAGAAATTAAAAAAAATAAAATAAAAATGGATTAAAAATTACCTTGTATTCACGACATTATTAATATATACATATCAACATGAATACAAAGTAATTTTTAAATAATTTATTAATAATGACGCCACAAAGTGAATACCAATCTTTAGAAGAAATTATAAAATAATCTTATTTTACAAATGTATTAAACATAAGATACATAAAAATGCTTGCATTAACTTTCATTTATAACTTGTTAGAAAATGGTTCAAATAATTTTAGACAAAAATTAGAGTAGGTATGAAATACAATTAAGTATTCAATAATACATTTGATTAGTACTCGATTTTTTTCCTCATAGCACTCACGTATAATTAGTGTACATAATTGATTTTTCTATAATATTTATTTATAAGTACTTAATTATTATACTATACTCAAATTATCGTGTATATGTAAATGATTACTCTGTAGTTTTATTATATTTTTTATAATGTCCTTAAATTACCTGGAATACATAAATGTATTTCTTTATTATTTTTCACACCTCTTCATACTTAATTATTTTAGTACGTTTTTTGTTTCTACGTATATACTATATTACCAAAGTATGTCAATACTAGCTTTTTTCCTTGTAATTCTATATAATGGCAGTTAATATGAATTAAACTTGTCAATTTGACTGTTCGAAAATGGGATTTTTTCCAAGTTGGTCAGTAAAAGCTTTTGTACATTTTGTTGATAATTAATTTGTGTTTTAAATAAATAAATGTTATTATTATTATTAAAAAATCAACAAATAACAGAAAACCATATTTTATTTTTTCTCTCCATATAGAAGAAACTCTCAAATAGCGTTCTCTAGCGCCATATTTCCATAGATCTGTCTGGATTTCAAAATTAAAGCATTAATTTTTTATGTTTATTTTTAATACCATCGTAGTTATAAATTATACGTATTCAAATAATCATCTGATGTATTTTTTTAGATACATAAATATACTCAAAAACATTATTTTGTATATCCGTTAAAAAAATCTCGTGTAAAGTCTGCTTCTCGAGTATTTTCATGTCCCGCGTTCGTATTATTTTTTATTTATATGAATACCACACAAGAGTCCCATCTGCTCCCAACCGTCTGGAGCCAGTGAGACTATGGCATCCCCAATTGGGGAATGTTGTGAGGCTGAAGGTATTGCGAAAGGGATTAAGAAGGGGAAGCAGAAGGTGGGGAAAATACCTGACTATTCAGATCTGGTCACCAAACACGGCTAAAAGCCATTTCAAACAACTTTTAAATTCTGAATGGTGGTCTTTCACCAGGGCGATACTGAGAGTATCTTCCACTCTGGAACGTGCGCAAATATACTTCATATTATTTTTAAATGAATTAATTGTGGAACAACACAAATTAATTAAATAAAATTTACTTGCGCACGCCGGGATTTGAACCCGCGACCTTCCGATTCGGAGTCGAGAACCTTACTCCTCGACCATGGAGGCCGTCATTTCAAAATGTTATAGTATATTTCAAAATAATAATTCATTTTACCTTTGATTTCGATAGACACCATCACATTGCTTAACTGTCGTTTCCAAAAAGTCCATTTCCTTAATAAACATTCCCACATTAAAAATAGTTTATTTGCATCGAAATGGATTTATTGAATTTTTGCATAAATTCATATAAAAATGGCATGTATTAATCTCCTGGGTAAAAACCCTTTTGCTGTAAGATAAAACGCTGGGTAACAGAGCATTTATAACATTTATAGGGAAGAAAATTTATTCCGTAACGCCCCCTGTAAGTAATTACGGTAAAAGCGTAGTGCATTTAACTAAACGCAAAAAACATTATGAATAATATTATCTAGGTCAAACCGATTACATTTGGCTTGGAGATAACGCATCCAAACAATGCATTTATTCACTTAGGAGATAAACGATGCGGGTTGATTTTGTTACATTCGTTAAATAAATTAGTTTTATGTATTTTTCTTTATATAATATTTAATTTATTTCCTGAGCTATTACTTGGATCGTGATTGTGTTGCCTCTTTTTTACCGATCTTGCTAAACAAAATGCCACATATAGTTTTCTTTATTTCTCTTGATTTGTTTATTTATTGATGTTTTAAGTTTTGACGGTGAGTTATTATAACTTACATTCAATTACTGACTTTAAAAAAATCGAAACAAAATAACAAATTTAAATTTTTAATAATCTTCTAAATATACGAGTATAAAAATCAATGTTAGTTTGTTGGTTTGTTTTTCCTCAATTTTCTCGAAAATTACTAGACTGATTTCGCTAAAAAATAGCACAATTTATTTTTTATTAGTGTCGGGAAGATTTACAAAGTAGTTTGAATGAAATCCAATATATAAAACTGTTGCTATAACGTTTTTAAATTAGTGTGAAAAACATTAAATCCGCCAAGTTTTATTTAGGTTAGCCCACAGATATAACACTCTGGTTAGCCACAGATTGCATATTCAAAAGAAGATGGTTTTTTGGGTAGAATACTTTCAAAATTTAAAACACGAGTAGGTACCTACTTAAGAACTTTATGATTAAGATGTATTTTGAAAAAATAAACGTTTGAAATGAAATAAAATATTCAAATGAGTGTTTCTTTATTTGGAGATATTTACTTTCGCTGTCAAATCAATTATGGTAAGTAATAAAAAAAATAGTGAAAAGGTAAACAAAAATAATATTCATGATGGCATACTTATACTCGTATATCCGTTCCATAGCCTATCAGAATATTGTTGCCTGGTGAATTTGGTTGCTGGGATTTTAGTAGCTAAGTCCAGGGATGTCGATTTATCTGTGGTCTTATATGTCAAAATATGATAAATGTAAAGGAAACATTTCTAATCAGAATAGTTTGGACATTTAATGTCTTTGAAAATCGACACATAATAAAATTTAATGGATTCAATTTGTATGAAAATGTAAAATTAGAGAAATGTCACCCTTAGGCACATAATTATATAAATTTATCGTTACGTTTTAATGTTATCTCCTTTGCGTGCAAAACTGTATCTAAAATTCTCATAAAAGTGTTAATCTCAAGTAACCTACCAGGTAAGTATGGTCCTGTATATTATCTACCTGTTTAAAAATGTGCACAATTAAACGCGACTTAAAGCTCATTCGTCAAATGCATTGTATATATGCAGTTTTGTACTATCGATCGATGAACTGGTGAATGCAGTCTGTTATCCATCAGCTATTAAAATAGATTTTCTATAGTTTGTAATAAGTAATAAAATAGAGTACCGGAAAAAAATATTTGTATGGTGCCCTTAAAGCGATTTTTCACTAAAACGGCGTTATACGTGCGAATTTTATTATTATTATTATTGTTATCACACAAATGCATTATTATTACTTATCAGAAGTTATCAGGTCACAATGGAGTACTGGTACCAACCCTGATGAATAGCAGTGAGACATGAAACTAGTATAGGAAGGATGAAAATAGACTGAATGCTGTAGAAATTAGATCTCTTAAACGGGGGGATGCGTGGTGAAACTATGTATGATCGTGTGAAAAATGTTGTGATTCACAAAGAATGTAAAGCTGGTGTAAGCGTAATGAGTAAGATTAATAAAGGGAAGCTGCGATAGTTTGGGCATGTTAAGAGAATGAATGAAGAAAGAAGTGTTAGGAGAATATATGACGCGAATGTGAATGAAAGAAGAAGTCGAGGACGCCCTAATAAGAGATGGCGAGTGAATCAAATACTCGAGATGGGCCATGTCAGAAGTGAGAATAACAGAAGAGAATGTATGAGAAGATGTACGAGTACGAATGTGAATGAAGCAAGTGGATGCCAAGATCGAGTTGTTTGGCGGTCCGTCCTCTCTGCCTACCTTCACGGAGAAACGGAGTGATGGTTAGTTAGTTAATCAATTAGTTATTATATTTTCATTTACCTAAGACAAAAGATAATACATTTAAACTACGTTAGATACTCGACTCACCTTAGCTATGAGATTGTTTCACGATGTTTACGTTCAAAACAGTCATCAATAACTTCATTAAAAACTCCTTCATATAATCCCGATGTGTACGTATGTACATAACATTTCTAAGGCTCCAAATGTCTTCCAAGTCTCATCCAGCTCAAGTTTTTTATACAATATGTGTGTAATCCAATCTGTCCCATGCGCGGCAAGGCATCAACGATCACTGGTCCAATGTTATGACATTAGACCGCCTCTCATCCATCAGAACTAGCGCGGCACTTTGAAAAATAGGTCGGGCCGCGTGATGTAAAGTTCCCTCTTTCATCAATCAACTGGAAACTAAACTTAGCCCTAATAAGCCTAAACTTGGCCCGGGCAGACCCGGAGGCGGGGGTGTTGTGTGATGGAATGTCCGCACTAACGAAAGTGACAACGGAGTATAAATAACACTAGTGATAGTCTTGCGCCGAACTAGGGAGATCTCCTTACACTAGTGATCTTGATTAGATAGACGAGGGATCGGCAAACTTCTCAGACAAATGAACCAAATGAGTATAGCTCGGAGTTCTAAAAGTTTTTCGATAGTCATGAGCATTAGAAGCTTTTACCACACTACATTAAACCGTAATACGCACCGGCTTACTGCTTGGGATCTCGATTAGAAGTGCTGGGATTTTGCAAAAAAAAAACAGATTCTATGTTAGATTGACGACGAACAGCAGTATTTATTTTAAAATAAATGTACAGCTTGGCAGGGCAATTTGTTAGTATTTACATTATAATTCTTGCTTTTGGAAATGAATCAATTTTTTTATTTATTATTTCATTAATGTATATAAATAAATATGTGAAATATAAAATAAGGTGCAAGTATAATATTTTTACAGAATAAAATTGAGAATGCAAAATGGTACATAACATACGAGTATGTTAGTTATTAAATTTTGTAATTATTAATTTTAACTATTTGATCTTTTTTAGTCCAATTTTTCTTAGCCCTCTTCACTAGGGGATATTGTGTCTAGGCGGTCTAGACTTATTTATTTCGATGTTATATAATTATACATGTACATAAATAGATAAAGAATAGGATGTAATATTTGTACTGCGCCCTTGAGGTGATTTTTCACAAAAAACGGTGCTATAAAAATCATCCGATTATTATTATTATTCTTGCTCAATTCATACAAAATCACTTTGAGGAACCATTCTCATTTGTTTAAGCTATTATTTAATAAATTAATATCAATAAGTTTCAAAACAAATAGTTCCCTCATCGGGCTACAAAGTAGACTGAAAAAATAATATTATAATGTATTTCAACTATATTTAGAATAATTATTTTTATTTTTTGATCCTTTGTTTTTCCTTGAACTAGTTTAAATTTCTACTTTCTAATATAAACATAATAATTCGTACAATAAAAAACACATAAATTTGTTGTAGACCACTTTTATTTTATTAAAACTCAAAGGGTTTCGGAAGCACCCTTCCTTCATCAGGAGAATATTAAAACTAATATAATAACTACATAATAACTAATATGTATAACTAATATGTATAACTAATAACTATATAATAAATAATATGTTTTAATATTCTCCTGATGAAGGAAGGGTGCTTCCGAAACCGGTAGAGTTTTAATAAAATAAAAGTGATCTACAACAAATTTATGTAATTTTTATTATAAATTATGGCGAGCCACAAAGTTAATGCTTTTTACAAATATATAATAATTCGTATTTTATAACAATTTTGATTATTTTACATTATTATATTTTACAATACTACTTGATTGTTTACTTTCTCTCACCACTTAGTGTTAATTTTTGTTATGATTATAATGTGCCTATGTTATTATTTTTCAGCGCACTTTGTATCCTAATGAGTTAACTATTAGTTTAAAAACATCTTGTTCTTTATTTGTTAAATGGTAGTTTAAATAAAATATTTCTAAACCAATTTATTGAATCAATAATGATTTCGGTTAAAGTACCATACATGCACGTGAAACACATAAAATATTATTAAAATATTGAGTTACGCGTAATCGGTGCGTGATCTCTCAACGAAGACAGCTTTTCCTATGGCTTAAGTAAAATTGAATGGTACATCTAGAATGTTGTATATGAGATGCGAGTCTTAAACATCTAAGAAAAGACCTCTGCATATTGGCTCAGGAAACTCTATTTCACGACCCCTGAGATAAACTTCTAAGGATATGTACTTTTTCCAGATGTGCAATTTATGTTGATAGATGTTGGAGTGTTCAAATAGCTTGTTGAAAATCGTTATGTTTGTATTCTGACACTCATTAGATCATTTATGTAACTCCAGTTAATTCTGAACATACGTAAATTAAAGAACAAAATGTATTCATCGTAAGAACAAAACTGTGTCAAGAACTGTATAAAGTAATATCTTCTCAGTTTAAAATTACTTTCAACTAGAATAATCGATGATCTTATTTTTCTATAATAGCTTTTAAAATCTCGTCTGCTTTTCAGTTACAAAACTCTCATTCTTAAAAATTTAATAAAAACTATTCCTATCATCGGGAGAAATTAATGAGCATTACAAAAAACAAGTTAAAAAAAAAACTTTAGAAAGTTATTTAAGGTTTATTTTTTTTAATTTAACCAGCGGTCCGTGCTCGGCATTTACGGAAATAAAAGTGGTAAAGTCTGTTCTCAGAACGAATAAAAATGAAAAGAAAAGAAAAAACAATATTTGAAGGTGTATTCAAACGAAGAAATAGATAGCTCTTAAACGAACAAAAAAATAGAAGAGTTCTATCCGTCCGGTTTGGGCGACTTGACTATGCTATCCATCCGGTTTGGGCGACTTACTATTCTATCCGTCCGGTTTGGGCGACTTGACTATTCTATGTATTCTGGAGTACAAAGAAGTAGTATTTTTCGCGAGAATTAAATACAAATTTCTGTAAAAAACTGCGAATGATACTCTTGCCGTGGAAACAAATCATAAAATAATAGTTACATTTAATGCCTTTTTATAAAGGTTATTTGTGTTAAGGTTGTACTATGATGTTGGGGTGATGGAATAATAGTCAATAGATCGTCAGCGCCCCTGAGGTGATTTCTCACAAAAGCGGCGCTATAGAAATGGTCCGATTAATTAAGACCCAACAATACTCTCCGAGCGGAAACTAAAAATTGTTTAATACGGAGACATGTTAATACGGAAGAGAGAGGGAGCGCGCTTATTTAAATAAGGCGTAAGAGGACGTTTTAATTAAATTTTATTTACAATTTAATGTGAATCAAATTTAATATTTTTATTATTAAGTTCTGCAAGTATTTTTAGTTTTTTATTATTGTGACAGCTGTTTCGGCGTATACGGCCATTTTAGAACTGTGGTTAATCCACATTGTGACGACTTATTCATGTGATTTTATAATTTTGACGGGTTTTTAAGAATAATAATTATTTATTATCGGAAAGCCCGATTTGAAAAAGTTAAATGGAATTCAACGAATTAAACACAAAAACAATTGATACGTTTTAAAAACATTTAATAAAATACCACATATTTAGAATAGAGCAAACATCCTAAGACTCCTCACTTAAGTAGCATTTAAAGAGACGCTGTGATTTTTTGTTATACTTATAACATGTTAAATAACAAAACCACGGGTGTTATTTATATTTTTCCGGCATACTTTTCGGACATTTTTTTCAATCGAGAAAATTTCAAATAATTGTATCTCAAATAGACATCTTAATAGAGGTTATCTTAAAAAATAACATGTTTTAATTCATTCTAACTTCAAGTATTGAAGGGTGTTACATATTTATAGAAATAATGAATGTGGGGAGATAATACATTTATTGCTACGTATTTTCAAGTAAATTCACTGGATCCTGCAAATTACGTCTAATTTAAATACAGAATAAAACTGATACAAATATACTTTTACATAAAATAATACTAATAATTTATTTGTACACGTGTCAGACATTCATAAACATCCACAACAGTCAAGTGACAAGCCGGCCGGCGCACTGGGTGCGCGACGAATAACATGCAAATTTACGTGAAGTTTTCTTATAATTCACAGTGTATACAATCCGTACGCGCTAGGCGCGTACTCAGCACCAAATGAAATGTCGTAATACCCGCTAGACGCGTATTCAGCAATCATTGCGTTAATACAGTGTATTAACTCGGTTGACAGCCTGACAGGTTATAATGGAGAAAGGCCGGACAACCATGGATTGTCTTTACATACTAATAATAATAATTGGATTACTTCTATAGCGCCGTTTTCGTGAGAAAATCACCTCAGGGGCGCTTTACAATTAATAAAATAACATATACAACCAATACCTTACAGTTAAACTTTATTACTAATGGCATATAAGTAAGACTTATGGCTAGGGACTAACTACTGAGACCTACAATTTATAGGTAGTCACTCACCAACTAAAAGTTATAGCTAGTGACAATTTAAACTTAAGTAGGCATAACTAGAATAAAAACCTAACACATATATAAACCCAGTACCCATTTAAAACTAATACATATCTATGACCAAGTGCATATTGTGTATACAATACTGCAAAATGACGTACAACCATGGCTTAAAACTAGAGTCTTACAACTAACATACCTATTTATAATAATATAAATACATGTATGATTATTGCTCGTGCTGTCAGTGGTAGAGCACCCAAAAGTGTAATAATTTTTATCGAAATTAAAGAAGGTAGTCTGGGCGGTAGAAGGTAAATAGGAATATAAGTAATTCTCTTGGACTGAGTACCCGAAAACACCATTAGACCAATGGGGTCGTTATTCTGGAAACGATAATTTAAAAAGATGAGTCTTTAGTTTTGTTCTCCTCCTTTAAACTCCCTACTTACTTCAAAGCTGCCGCCAAGCCAGTATGTGCCACCTGTACCAGGTTTGGCAAGCCCGCTGGACATTCGACTGGAGACAAGGACACCTGCCCAGCTTATAAGGCTGCTCTTTCCAAGGATTTTGCCACCATCGATTATGGCGTATAAATACATTGATGACGACGGTGATGTTATCTACACGAGGACTAATGACTTGAAACAGTGGACGGAAGAACATAAAATTGGCCATAATATAGGTAATTTTACTTGTGTTCAACTAAACATTCGATCCATATCTAAATACTGGGATGTTTTACATGCTAACCTCCAAAATTGTTGGAATAATATAGATATCCTAATGCTATGTGAAACTTCAATAAAAAGAGAACATACTTGTCTTTTCGAAATTCCCGGTTACAATAGCATTAGTTACTGTCGCACATCCAAATCTGGAGGGGGTATAACCTTGTATATTCGAGATTCTTTGCCTTTCACCCAAAATTTACTTGAAACAAAGTTGTTCGAGAATATTTCCTGTATAATAACATTACCAAATAATTCTATACTCAATGTACTAGCAATATATAGACCACCAAATCTTAGTAAACAATCATTTATCAATGAACTTTCATTAATATTAACAAAATGTTCAAACCCTAATGAAAATATGCTAATATTTGGTGACATAAATATTGATTTGTTAAATTATATAGATCCTGTGATTATTCACTATGAAAATGCTCTTTCAAATAACTATTTTACAAAATGTATAAACGACGTTACAAGGGAAGCTATAGCAAATAGTAAAATGACACGAACATGTTTGGATCATATTTTTGTTAGATATAATAGCAAACACAAAGAAACTGACATACTCTACGCATGTGTTTGTGACTACATCATTGCAGACCACTTTGCAACAGCTGTGAACATTCCGTACTATAAAACTAATAAACGACCGATAAATAAAGGGCGGAAAGTCTCAATTTTATCTCAAAAAGGGATAGGTTTTTCAATTAGAAATTATAACTGGAATGCTTTGCTTCAGACAAATGATTGCAATAATTTATATAGTCAAATAAAAAGCAAGTTTAACGAAGTATATGAAAATAGTAAAATATTTATAGATGTAAAACCCAATGCAAGACCTTGGATTATAAAAGAATGAATGACAGAAGATATTCTATCACACATTAAAAAACGAGATTCTTTATTTAAGCGGTGGAAAAGCTCCCCAACAAATGCAATTTATGAAAAATAATACAAATCTTTTCGTAATTTTGTTACTAAATTAATAATAAAAAGTAAAACAACCTTTTTCAATGATAAATTTAAGAATAATTTTTCAGATATCAAAAAAAACATGGGATGAAATAAATAAAATTCTAGGACGTAGGACAAAGAGTAACTGTGACGATGTAATTAGTAGGTTTATGTTAAAAAATCAATCTGCAGAAAATGTTACAAACCAATTTGTTAATTATTTTTCAGATAACATAGCCTCAATGGTTCATAAATGTGATTTTAAGGCGTCAAATATTGTCCCGATAGAGTCACCGCAAAGTTTGTATATACCACGAGCATCACTCGCAGACATACTGAGTATAGTCAAACTTCTCAAAAATTCAAAGTCCCCTGGCATAGATAATATCCGAATGTTTGACATAAAAAGACACATAGATATTTTGGGTCCTATATTAACCTATCTGATCAACACAATTTTAACACAAGCTGTGATACCAGATGAACTCAAATGTAGTATTATCAGACCTATTTACAAAAATGGGAAACATACTGATATAGGAAACTATAGACCGATTAGTATATTACCCGCTCTAGAAAAGATTCTTGAAAAATACATATCTTTAAAACCAACCAAATACTTGGAGTGCTTTTCTTTAATAGATCCCAATCAATTTGGTTTTCAAAAAAAAAAGTACTGAAATGTTACTTCAGGATTTCTCTAACTATATAAATAATGAACTGAATAATAAAAGACATGTTTTGGTACTGTTCATAGACAATTCAAAGGCATTTGATACTATATACCCGATGAAATTGTTAAATATTTTGGAGGCAATAGGGGTAAGAGGAAACTTTCTCAAACTATTCAAAAACTTCCTAACCAACCGCCAAATCCAGGTAAAAATATCAGACAAATTTATTAAAAGAAGAAATGTCAAAACAGGAGTTCCACAAGGGTCAATTTTAGGTCCAACGCTCTATATTATCTTTGTATCACTTATGAACAAAATATTCTCGTTTGTTAAACATTATGTATATGCTGATGATACAGCACTTATAATATCCCATGAAAATTTGGATACTGCAATAAAATTGTTACAGGTAGATTTTATTTCTTTATTAAAATGGTCACATGACTCTGGTCTAATAATCAATGCTAAAAAAACGAAATTGATGCATATAAGATCCCCGCATGCAAGGTACAGAGAGGCACCTGTAATCATATCCCATTCATTTAATTGCATTCACAATAATACCAAACAGCCCTGCGCGTGTACAAGCATCGAATTAGTCAACCAGTACGTGTATCTAGGTGTTACGGTGGATTGTAATATGAAATGGGACGTACAAATTTCCAACCTCTGTAAGCGACTTCGAGCCATTGTAGGAAGACTCCACAAGATAAAATTATACGTGCCTATAAAAACTATGAAACTAATTTATTTGTCTCTAGCAGAATCGACTATAAGGTATGATATAACTTCTTGGGGACACTCCTGTAAGACCAACATAAAACATTTACAGCTGATTCAAAACGCCATGGTAAAATTGTTAGTAAGTAAAACAGTTTTTAACCAAAGGTGAGACATTGATATTATGTACAAATCAATTAATGTATTACCTGTTCGTGGTATTTTGTGGCATAAAATTCTACTGCAACATATATCTGAAAGTCCGTATAAGGCAGTGGTGGATCATGTACACAATACACGTTTCACACAAAATATAGGAATGATAGTGCTAATATTTCAAAATAAATATGGTCAACGAACCCTTGAATACATTGTACCATTTATATTTAACAAATTGCCGTACGCATTTAAAAACAATTGTCCTATGATGAAATTCTCACTGATGTTAAAGTGTTGGCTTTTGGAAAGTAACCTTGTGTATTGATGGTAACAAATATGACTGTCTCCATGGTTGTATAGCTCCTAGATATCTGGTGTACTTACTGTTACGGTGTTACTATTATATTTAAGTCTATCCTCATTGTAACCAACCTGTTCTGCTCTTTTATGTATATATCTTTAAATTTTTTATTTCTTAATCTATTTAATACTTACAGATGCTTTGATATTTCTGATATTTACGTAATAGTTATATTTTTGTAATATGAATGTTTTTATAATGTTGATATTTTTAAAAAGTATTGATGTTTTTATAATGTTGATATTTTTATAATATTGATACTTTTATAATATTGGTACTTTTATAATTTGATATTTTTTATGATATTGACATTTTTATAATATTATTTAAATCGGTGTTATAAAATTGGACTCTAGTATCTCAATAACAAATCTGTAATGCTTTTACCATTATTTTTCTCTTTAATTTTTTTTTCTTAACTTATGTACAGCACAAGATGCATGCGCCTAAATATAATAATTTTTGCCCTACATTTGTATGATGATTGTAATTTATTGTTGTATTATATTATATTGTTGAAATAAACTCCTGCTGACAAGCTACTTGCAGTGGCTTAGCGGGTATAAGTTCCCACTGTATATAATTAATATTATACAATAAAAAAATAAAAAAAAAAAAAAATAATAATTCCTATCTATTGTTTATCTTAAACCTTGACCGGACAATACATCACCTAATACAATTTTATTATAGTAGGTATTAAAATAAGTATCTCATCTGAGAATTTATAAATACTCTAATAAAACTATCCCCGAAAGCATTCCCCAAAGTCATTCGCAAATGTTCTATGGTCGTTGCTTAAAATATAATGTTTATTGTCATATCTTCTAAATTGGAAACTAATCTGCAAGACCCTTTTTACTATGCTGTCAACTTTCCAAATGTAACGGTGCAATTATTTGTAAGTTCCTTTATAAACCTTATGTTTCCTAAATTCCGGTCTCAATCTTACTACATCTTTGCTAGAGTACACTGCGTGCCTAGTTCATGATTCTTACATCTAATCAAATACACAAACAATATCTGACTACTAAATCTACAAACCGAGCCAACAAGGAGATCATATATAATATACAAGTGAAGAAATAAAGGTATATTCGGTGAAGAACAAGTAATGTATCTAAATTGGCCTTCGAAACCGATAGTTAAAGATACGTAACACATATTTCATTTGAGATTTGTTAAAAAAAAATTCATTGATTACATATCACGAGGTTTATAAGCTTCAATAAGTTATTCCAATAAATCATTATTATTTAGTTGAATCTGTTTATGGTCTTCCTCGTTCTCTCTCTAAGGCCCCGCCGTACTATCTCCCTACTTCGTACGTATTTAGTTTGTTATCTCTAGTTAGGAACCAGACGATTTTTTTAAGGTTTCTCGGACCTTGGGCCGCAAAAACGGTTGTACCGGTGACCTTTTCTGTCATGCGTCTATCCGCTGTCTAAAGGCAAGCACGTCGCGGCTAATTTATAGCCCGTGCTTTCTCGGAGATGGGTTAGCTTTAGCTTTTTGTACCACGGGCCGTCCTTTTTTCTTTCCGAATACCAGTTTTGTGCTTTGACCGCCGCAACATGGCGCATTGCTGTTGCCAGTGGCGTAAATAGTTTGTGGCGATCGGATAAATCAACACATATGAATCTTCACACTTTTTAAAGGTGATCTAAAGTCATTAAAAGTACGAAAAAACTAGCCAGACAACCTAATCTAACCTAACCCAACCAATATATAATTTTAAAAATCCGGGCTAGTTTTTCATCACTTTATATGGCTTTTAAAAAGTGTGCGGATTCGTACTATTTTGATGACTTGTATAGCGCCGTTTTTGTGAAAAATCACCTCAATGGCGCTGTATAAATACTACTTGCTAAGGTTTATCTTATTATGTACAAACAGATACAGAAACACGCTTACCTGGTAGGTCACTCTAGATTAAAACGTTAAATTACAAAGTTTTCGCACGAGCAGAAACGATTTTGCACGCACAGGACACAATATTAGAAAACACTGCACATTGCATGATATTGCAGTTACTGTTTAAATCCTATTTGTCATTGATATTATATTTATTAGAAGTTTATCAGCAAAAGAAGAGTAGGTATTTATTTGAAACATTATTTTATTTGAGATTTTCGATAATTATTATTTACAGCTACAAATATTTATAGTTATTTACAATGTCACGCAAGTTTCAAAATTTTCTCTTAATTACTTTAGGTGGGTACTGACAGCTAGCTTCGCTATGTTAATTGGGTATGCAACTGAACCATTTATGGATATGACTTTCATGTATTGATTTATCAATGAATTCATGAATTATATAAAAAAATCTTATTTTTTATTTTTAAATACTATGTGGTTGTATTTGATACGTCCTGAATTTATTCTGATTTTCTCAATATTCCAGAACAAATAAGTATAATTTCACAATAAAAAAAATTCCTGTTCATATTATTATGAATTGATCCTTTAGAAGACTAAAACATGTATGTAGTTTAATGAAAGAAAAATTCCATGCTAATGGAAAATATCACGGCGTGCCACTGGTTCTTATTACTTAACATTATGTATCAATATTTTTATTACACTTGAATAAGAATTGGCAAAGTGTAAAGATGCTCTGGTAAGCACTTCATTACGGAAGATATGTTTTATTTTTCTATGTATTATTTTATTAGGTAGCCATTTACATACCAACCCAGGGGCGTCCCGTGACTATTTTCGAAATTTTTTTAATTATTATGGACGAAAGCATTTTTTTTCGCATTAATAAAACTAAAGTAATCTTATCGCTGTGCGAGTAATCTCCAGAGCTTTCATGCTTATAAATTGAAATAGAAAGATAATTGTTTCTTGCAAATATCGAAAATTTCAAGCAAATTCGCAACACCCCACTGCTGCACGCGAATATTAATATACTTTTTAATGTCTAGAATTTGCTTCAAAGAAATAGATCAGTCTATGAACTTATAAACATGCTTTCCGCTGAAATACTAACATACAGTATTATATTATATCTATCTCTACACGAGAGCAAAATGCCGGATGTATCCCGCGAATCCGCGCCGACTCAGCGCAGTGAGATCATCCCAAATAAAACACACAGAATTAAATTATAACGTAAACAATGGAGCTACAATCTCCTTTACAATTTTTAGGCACTCTTTAGTGGCGTGCATATTGCCCTTTGCCAAATCTAGGCTGTGTGCGGTTTTTAACGTATTTTTAAATATTTAAACCATATGCAAACCAACATATTTAAAATTATTTTTTTTCAATATATACGTAATTGAAACCCCACGGCGGATTAGTTAGTGATTGTGGAAAACTTAGAAAACACAATCAATAGATAATATTATGTTCATAAATAATGTTATTTCGAGACAATAGGTAATAATTTTCTTCGGTCAATGATTTGTTAATTTATTTTTCCCTCCACAGATGGCGGCACTGCAATTTTTTTTTTCATGTTGGTCTTTAACCTAGCGGTAGTGTTAGAATCTATAAAACTGATGTTTCCATTAATGAAAAGGATAAACGTTTTGTTGAGGCATAACATGATGTCTCTAATTTCAAAACGAACATTTTTTACTGTGCACAAATTGCTATGCAGTCTTACCATTTTACATCTTTTAGTGAAAGCGGTATTCGGAGGTGTGACTTTGCGTAATGTATCCCGCAAAAAACAAGATTGAGGAAGTCAAGTTGCAACTAAATGGTACAAATTTGTCAAATAGAAACAATTTATCAATGTTGAACGATTGGGACGTTAAAAAATATTCATAAATTTATCGAAAAATACAATTTGATCTGAATTTTGTCCCAGTTTTTATTTTAGTATGGGCACAGCTTTTTAGCCTTTATGAACTGCACGCCGCTGACTGTTAGGTACCCGAACAGCCCACTGAAGTTGGCATAGATTCATGAGGTGATGCGTTTAGTCTGTGAATGAAGGTTTTAAAAATACAATCCGGTTCCCCAATTATTATTGAAATAGAATAGGAATGAATCTATATGGAGTTAACTCATCACTGACTTCAGAATGAATAGACTTACCAGTATATTGCTCCAAAGATTCGTCTTAAAAGATCTTTCTCTCAAAAATGTGCATTCTTCCCCATTCTTCGCGAAGACAACATTCGGTAAATGCCACGAGCCGCCTCTGTGTGCAAGAAGTTGAAACCGTCCCTAACCAGTTTAGGCTTTAGCCTCTACCTTCAGACTGTGATAGTGAGCATTGTGATTGTACCCCTTTGGGCTATTGTTTTCCATGAAGGTTTCCCTCTCACTGCGGTTCATTGGCCAAAAATAATTGCGAACTTTTATGCCAAATACTCCTAAATGACATACAGTTATGATTGTTTAGAAAGCTTTTTTTAAAATACGTATTTTATTTGTTACGGTGAAAAACAATTTCCAGAAATTAAATTTACATAGTAAGTACTTATGATTTGTTTCCTTGTATTTTCAGATTTATACGTGTATTTACCGGTTGACATGTATACTATGTGTAGTGTATAAGTGTGTATGTATGTGTGAATGTGTTTGTAGGTGTGAGAAGTGGTGATCTACATATTATAGAATTGTTTAGGTTAATATTATTGAACGAATAAAGAGCACGGTTAATTGATGAATTTTCAGCTGCATTTGTTTAGTAACTATGCGTGTCGAATAGTGTTGAAACTCAGTATTATACTTGTATGGCGGGTACGTCTCGGAGGTATGTTTAAATTAATTAGGGACATTAATTGTTTGAAATATCGAGTTGTCTTATCTGCAGATATGACTACATAGCGGAAAATCTCTGTACTCGTATATATCAGCAGCTTCGTGCGGTGAGCTCTGGCGTCCTGTGAAATTCAACTGTTTTCAGCTAGCAACGTAATTTTCATGAGATCGCGTTTTGAAAAATCTATGTAACCCAATAAAATAACACATAAAAAACTTTAAAATCTCGGGCGAAGCTAGGTATTAAAGCTTATGTAAAATAAAACACACTTTTTTTACAAATTTAAATGTTCATACGAAATTACTTTATTTCATCGCACAAAACAAATAATACATAAAGGTGCCCTAGCACGCTAGGGGAATAAACAAAAGAAAAGGGGCGAGCTAGGTATGCCGCTAATTCAAAACAAAGTATTACAGCAAATAAGTAAAAAGGTTTTGCTTGTTTACAGAACCGAATATATTGTTAGATTATTTAGTTTTACCCTTTTTATAAATGTTTCATAATTTGCTTACTGCAGTCAAAATTACGCGAGACAAACGTGGACGGCATTGTACTAGGCTAGTCCCAAAATGGGTGCTATGCCTCCAGCCGTCGAAATGGTACTTAGGGCAAGTCTTTCCATCCTGTCGTCAGCGGTTCATCGTTATTTTTTGCCAATGCAGCACATAAAACCACCAGCACTAAACTGAGAAAGCAACTGTGGCTATAAATTAATGATTGTATCGTAATTTTTACTCATGCGCGATGTTTTAATGGTCCATGGCTACTTAAACTTTGTAAAGCTACTGTCCTTATTCAACAGTTCTTGAGCCGAGGGTTGGAAGTATCGCCCCATTGAAAACCGGAGTTGACTTCCTCTATATTATAACCAAACCATCAAAGAATTACCTATTTTGTGTGTTTTGTCGGCTTTTTCTATCAGCTTTGATCTTAGATGCTCCTTCTCATTTTCTATTGATGGTATTTATAACTCCTTTATTTTTACTCGTGGTTGCTTCTTTGACAAGTTACAAGTTTATACCAACTGTGTGAAGGACCGTCATAATATTCACAAATGTTTATTTACTGGCTAAATTCTTGGGATACACAGGCGTTAAAAAATATACTCAGTTGTCAATCAATCTAAGACTGCATCAAACAAACTTCAAGATAATAATAATATCTTTATTGTAATTGAATTTAACTATAACTAAAAGACATGTATAATATAAAAATGTAACTGTACAGTGGATTATAAAGTAAAATAGTAAATAATATAATAACAGTTTGAAGTTTCACATAACCCACCTCACTAGGCTAGCCTGTGTTGAGGCAGTAATTTTACAAATTGTTTTATAATTTTAAAATACCTATGAATATACACTTATATTGAGATATGCTTCGTAAATCGTTGAATTAATAATTTCAAAATTCGGTGAGTGCACCGGTAAATGCCCTATCATTACTTTTAATCCAATTTTTTACGTTGTGTTTGAATATTTTTTGTGAATCAGTTTTTTTTATGCTAACCAGAAGAATATTGTAAATTATCTAAACTTATCGCAAAGTACCTAAACCCGTTGCCCAAAAGTAGTATGAATTACAGGAATCTGGAGTTAATCTTTCTTGGTATTTCCAGTAATACGAGTGTTTAGTCTTTTTTCATAGTATTTACTTTTGTTTGAATAAAGATGAGTGAGGATTGTTTTAGCGTAAATCTGCCGAACGTCAAATACTCTCATTGTATTATAGATTGAGTTAGAGTGTGCAATTAGAGGTAGCTAAAGGATTATTTTTACAATTGTGCTTTATGATTGGGTCTAGTGCAGATGAAGTACCCCCTCCCCTTGCTATGCTACCATACTCAATAATAGATTGACAGAAGAGGAGATTGGACAAGAGGACCTCAATCGTCTTTTTGTATACTGCGTATTGAACAAACCTGTTATAAATATTTCAACATGCAATAAATTATCATTTACAAGTAACAAATATAAAATTTCTTTTGATTATACCTTAAAGGATACTCATCACAACGTAGTAGAATTTATCTATTTAATCGCTGGATATTAAACTAAACTTTATCACACCTACTAATGAAGTAATCAACAAAACCAATAAAATTCTAGGGTTCATAATTCGCATATCAAAACCTTTCCGCAACATAAAGACTGTGTGCTCCCTTTACATCGCCTATATATCCTCCCCGACTTAGAACACTACACACCATCTGGACGCCTTTCTACCAAGCTCACATTGAAAGACTTGAAAGAATTCAAAGAAAAAAAAATTAAGTACATTAATTATATAATTTCTTGAAAAGATTGGTATTCACTTTGTGGCGACGTTATTAATAAATGAATTAAAAAATACTTCGTAATCACCATTTTATTAATATATACATATCAACATGTTTCGAAAGCGAAGCTGTCTTCATCAGGACATGCAGAATGTCTTGATGCTTTCGAAACATGTTGATATGAAGCATTGACTCTAAGCATCAGGACATCCTGTATGTCCCGATGAGGACAGCTTCACTTTCGAAACATGTTGATATGTTCGAGTATATATTAATAAAGTGGTGATTACAAAGTAACTTTTAATTAATTTATTTATACATAAATTAAATTTATACTTTAAAAATTATACCGAATCAATTAAATTCCACAACTTCAACTCCCTTTAAACACAACGTTTAATTTTTATCAAATTCTATTATTTAAAATTCTGAGTTGGCCTGGACTCACCTGAACTCACCAATTTTATAAAATTCCGTATACCGTCAAGACCAATCCAACAAACCGACTTTCTTCACTTGCCGTTATGCAGAACTAAACTTAGGAAAAAAATCCCCAATTCCCCGTATACTCGTTTGTGCATAGTATAACACACACTTTAATAATATCTACATCCTTAAGAATATCCTTCAGAAATATTGAACCGAAGGTAATGCGTATCACAAATTAATGCACGAGTAAATTGTAGTATAGAGAGCATCTCCTATCCCCATCTTACATTCCCCTTCCTACTTGTTTTCATTAGTTTGATGTAAAATAAAACCCACGTCTCTAACCAACTTTAGATAAAGAAACTTTTGTGGCTTAACCTTGTTTTTCCACTTATAAAAGCTGTTTGTCTCTTACAAATAAATGACATTAGGGTAGAAAATGCAGCAAATATTAGGGTAGGAAATGTAGCAAGGGTGAAAGTTAGCCGACCACCAAAGTGGCTTCTCTGCTACTCTACAATGCCTGCAGAATGAAGGAACGGTCTTTTGTTTTTGGTTGAACATTATCAAGAATTTCTCTTTCAGCCCGTCGAAGAATAGTTTCTGAAATATTTCTAAAGGAAACAATTATTTTAGGCCAGCAAGTTTGAGCATCGCAAAGGCCTTTTCAGTAACATGTAACACATGGTTTTTATGACTCTACCGCATATCCCCCGAGATGCATCCAATTCCCATAACACGCCGTAATTAGTTAGCATGTAAAATCTTTGATATTGGATATGGACTGGATGTAGTTTATAGTTTATTTCTTTTTTCTTTCTTCTCGAGGATAAAGGAAGTCAGAGAACAGCGACTGCTTTTATCATCTTGCTTTTGATGGTGTGCTTTATGTTCAACATATTATATCAATTTATTGCCAGTAACCAGTGCATTTTTAATTTTATGATTTGCATTGTCTTCAAGCAATGATATTTTCTATTGTAGGACATACCAACGTACTATAGGTACCTACTTATAGAAAATGATGTGATCAAAATCCGTTCTCGTACCTACACTTCATAAGGCTTTTGATTATTTTACCCCCTCGAGTCTATTTGGGAGAAATTTCTCCCAGAAAACAAATAGCCGTAGAGTCTTCTGGGAAGATATTTGTCCCAGCCCGAAACGGACTCATAAAAGTCATGTTATATCATTATACACTATAGGAATGTACGAATATAGTAATGTATATGCTATAAACTGTGTTAGAAATAGAAAAAACACGATATCGCCATTTATAAGTTTAAGGGCACATTTAAGGAAAATTATCATTTACTATCAAAAGACTCGGGGGATTAACTCAACATTCCTTCATATTTCGTTCTCTTAGCTGTATTTATTTTATGTTTAGTATAACTATAGTCGTGGTTTAGCCAATATGTACTAGCCAAAATATATTAGTGTATTTTAACTAGAGATGCAACATATAGTGATTTGGCCGGATATCCTATATGTGTCTTGACCAGATGGCCGGATATTCGGACAGTACTAAGCTTGAATTGTGCGTGCCAGAAATGATAAGTTCAAGGTTAAAAAACTCGTTTCCCTCACGCATGGCGGTTAGCTTACTTAAACTAGCATCTCCTTGTAGCAGCGTGTACGGCGAGGGACTCTTTTCTGAAGTTGTTAATGTATATGAAAGTAAACGTAACCGTTTATTACCCCCAAATACTGAAAAGCTTGTCTTTGTTCACCATAAATTAGTGTAAATTTTAATTACCAAGTACAACCGGTCATGGTTTGTAATAAATATTAAGAGATAATAAAAAAAAAAATTTTCAGGCTTCGACCCGATATCCGGTATCTGGCCGAATAGTAATAAAGATTCCGGTAACGGATAGTAACCGGATATCCGTTGCACCTCTAATTTTAACTCCTTACATTTAATATTATAATTTTTAACCGCTTGGAATGCTTAACGCGTTAAATACTACATTTTTAATCTAATCCATCGATTCTATGTAACGAGTAAAACAACCCCGGCCTTAGGTTATTTTTATTAAATTAGTGATTTTTCATCTGGCCTGTTTATAATAACAGTTTTTAATCTGTAATAAATTTTAGGTTGTTTGATTAATTCTGTAGTAAATTTTAAGTTGTTTGATTATTTCTATAATAAAAATAATAACATAGCTGTTAGTCAGTTTGCTTATGCTACAATTTTAGGTATGCAAAGTTAACTATGAAGCAATTATTTACTGTAAACAAAACTAAATTATAGGTTATTTATTTCATTGTGAAGAATATCTGACCTCACACGTGGATGAAACAAGATGCCTGCTACGTCCAAGGAACGTATGATTAAAAATCTATTCACATCTACCAGCACCGCGCAGAGCAGAGCAGTACAGTACAGGCACAGCACAGACGCGAGTACGGCTGTCAACTGAGAGTTAGCGTCCGCCACAACATGTTTTAGGATTTTATATTCCTATTTATTCCCATATTTATTATTATTTTATAACCTAAATTCCCCGACCAATTCAATCAATTTATCGTTATCCATCTTCTCGGTTTTAACAATATCTCCGTCTAATGATGCCAATTGACGAAGATGGTGGTGCTAACGGTGTGTTCATACTAACTGCGCATGCCCAGATGTCACAAGCACGTCAAAATATTGTAGCCGGCAATCTCGGCACGTGCTGACCCTTGCATGCACGGACACGTTACGCTTACGTGAACTGTAATATGAATGTGTTCATAGATAATGTAGGCAACTAATGTTGTCGCGTCTGTACTATACTCTTCTGCACTGCGCGATGCTGGTAGATGTGAATAGTCCTCTAACGGCCGTTCTTCCCAACTTTTCGAATGATCAATCTGAGGCACTGATCAGCCAAGTGTTTTGTTGAACAACGCTCTGTTTGTCTGTTTCCAAGCATCTTTTATCATTGAACATCCTAAATTGCTTATGAAGGCGCCCGCCCACTTTCATAGACATTAAAATAGTGCCTGCCTACTTTTATAGACAATAAAATGACATCAAATGCCGCGAAAATACATTTCGTTTCGTACATTTGAAGTTTCTCCTCCTTGAATAACAAGAAAAAACGTAGCTTATAATAAGTAAATTAAGTTAGATTCTCTTCAGTTTTATTTAAATCATACAAGAAAAAAACATCTTTTTGACATTCGTAAATGGAAATAAATCTTTGTCATTCAATATTTCAATCGCGTAATGTAGATCGCGAACCAATAATGACATTTCGGTGACATTTTTATAACTAGTTCTCTGTTGAGCGGAACTTAATCCAAAAAAATCGATATTCTAAATTGATCGTAAATTTACTCAACAGTTACTCAGTAGGGTTGGGAAGAACGGCTGTGAGAGTTGGTATACCAGTAAAGCGATGAGTAATAATATGATTAATATTATATTAGGAGTCTCATCGATAGAGCTATATCGTTTTGTGATGTTTCTTCCTCTCTGCCCATCCCTGACGAGAAATAGCGTGAAGGTTATTTGGTCGTTAGTTAGCTAGCAATTAATTTAACCACCAGACATGATAACCATTTCGCAGAAAATACGCAAACACACACACACATTTAATTTCAGATGTTGCTAATTAATTAATTGATTAAAAGCGCATCGCCCATTCTCGGAATAACGTGTAAAACCAAACCCGTTTTGTTTATTTATTTAACTTCAACTCTGAACAAAAAAAGCTTCTTTAGAAGCTGCGTTCGTGTAATTCAAAACGCGTGAACTTTACCCGTCAACCTTCTTTTGTTGTATAAACATTACGCATTTATATTTTTAAAAGTATTTTGTTATTTATTTTCCCTCAACTTGGCCAAGATGAGGAACACGTGTTTCCATGGAGCGTGAGAAAATATGGAATGTTGGTTCTGGATCGAATTGTGTGGAACCGAGTTCCCCAGTTCTCGTGTTATGTAGTTTTCTTTGATTAAAATACCGACAAATATACGACGATGTCACGGTAAAGAATTTATTTAAATTCGTACTGCAAAGTAGGTCTAAGTGTGCACCTGAAGTTAGGCTAGATTCACTAGATGTAAACCTAAAGGCAGACCTAAAAAAGAATACGAATAATTTTTTTTGTTGTTGTTATTTTATGGCTTTCGCCCACTAAGGGCGATCTTTGCCATTTTTAATCAGTTAGATTTTAATAGTACAGATTGTTCTTAAAACTAGTTACTTTTAAACAGGATATAATATTTAGGCAAAAAAAAATTGAGGCAAATAAGTTACAGTGTTAATTTAAGTGTTTTTAATCCCCGATGACTCCAATTTTAATGCCATTTTTATAAATACATTTCGCTAATAAATTGTTATTTGCGGGAGTTTAGACTTAGAAGGCGGGGAATACTGGTAGGGAGTTCAATTTTAAGTTTTACCAATTCATGCATAAAGTTTGGAAATTGGTCATTGATAGGAGGACACTCAAAGAAATTATGATCCAGGGTATTCTCTGACCCACAATCAAAATAAGGCGAGCTGACTATGTGGAATCTGGCGAGATGATTAACACAAGAAGTGTGACCTAGTCTCATTCGAGTTAATAATAATAATAATAATAATTGGATGATTTGTATAGCGCCGTTTCTGTGAAAAATCACCTCGAGGGCGCTGTACAAATATTACTTCCTATTCTTTATCTAATTATGTACAAACAGATACAGAAAAACGTACTTACCTTGCAGGTCGATTCAGATGTTATGGAGGAAATATATATTTTTGGCATGGGCAGGACTTGACAGGAATAAAAAGTTGTATTAATGAGTACTGATGACCTTTTATTAGAGAAGCTATTTTCCATTCAGCGAACCATTGGAGTTTGTATTTACCTTTTAGAATAGGGAAATAGTCTCTAACTGGAATAGGAATATCATTTAACGGACCGTGATCAGTGGCTTCCTTAGCAATGGAATCCGCTATCTCGTTTCCAGTAATACCTAGGTATCCCGGAATCCAGGCCAGGACCACTGACGCATGTGATAGCGAAATGGAATACAGGAGGTCTCTGATAGAGCAGATTAGGGAATCGCTATTTGAATGGAAGGGGGATGAACTTATTTTTTGTAGTGAGCTAAGCGAATCTGAAAGATTGGGGGTTTTTCTAATACTGCGCGATTTGACGAGATTCAGTGCTTCCATGAGCTATACATTCAGCCAAGAAAATGGAGCATTATTTGGGAAGTTTGTGTGGGAGACTCATTTTCCTTTGCGCCCTGGCCCCGCAATGGGAGTCCTGATTGAAAGATTGTTAGATTAGGTATTGTTTAAACCTGAAAGATGTAATTAATTTTACTAGGGGTGTGAATGAAAATTAATCAAGTCAAGTAAGTGACAGTGTAGAATTGAGAGATACAAATGGAGTCAACATTAGCGTTCGAAATGTGGGTAACAACATGCGGCCAATTGGCAGCATAGAGATAACACGGCCTCAGTCAATACAAGCGCTCGCCGGGTATGGATCTCCAAAGATAACTGCAAAATGCCTATGCTGGACATGTCGTTCTGGAAAATATATAAAAAGCAATGGTGTAACCTTACATCGGTTTTACCAATTTCAATATTCGTATAAATTGGCCTTTTTTAATGTTAAAAATCTCAAGGAGCAAATGATGTAGGCCCGCCGGTAACTCGAATGCTCCGGGCCGCGGCGGCTAGCCGTTCGCAGTGCGGCGATGCCGTCCGGTGAGTTCGGTTCACGATTCGAAGGATTCGGATGACACCGACAGCCGCCTCACCCCCTTCCTACTTCACACGAGGGAACAATATTTTACAATGATTTTGCAAGGAACGTGGACTTTATTAATGTACCTTAATGCAGTGTTGATTCTTTTTCGAATTTTATGAATCGAACACCTAATTAACCTATTAACAGGGGGACAAACGTACTAACTTTTTGACACAATGTCGTAACTAGGTTTCCTGAATTATTCGCATTCCTTAAAAAATATCTATATTCCTATTTCAGAATTTCCACGGCGTTTTGTGCCGCAGATACTTTCATACAGTAACTGGGCACTCGAGTATGCACTCAAGGCTTGCTTATTGTTTACTGATAATTTCTCGCGATTCTTGGCATGTATGCTAGCAACGCAACGCAATGTTTCTAAACCTTTTCCGACACAAGCAATATTTCCCGCTTAGTGTTGTGGAAGCAGAAGGTTTTCAAATATCGTCAGGTTATTCGTAACCCGCTAACGTTTGTCTTTCTTTAAAAAATCAATTAATATATATATTCAGCCTCACACCTCAATCTGTTTCTTATCGAGGGACGAATCACATTTAGGAAGATAAATTTTAATCAAATCCATGTTCTGTACCACCCATCAAAAAATTTGCTTTTCCTTTCATATAAACGAGCAAGAACATAAATCTCTATATGTAAAAGTGAATGTTTGTCTGTCTATCTGTCCTCGATTTTCTCGAAAATTACTCGACCGGTTTCGCTGAAAATAGCATAATTTGTTCTCATTGGTGCCGGGAAGGTTTAGACAGTAGTTTTAAAGAAACCCAATATGTAAAATTGTTGCTATAACGTTTTAAAATTAGTATGAAAAACATTAAACCCGCCATGTTGAATTGAGGTTAGCCCATAGATATACCACTCTGGTTAGCCACAGATTACATATTCAAAAGCAGGTTTGTTTGGGTATAATATTTTCAGAATGGAAAACACAAGTAGGTACCTACTTAAGAACTTTATTATTTAGATATGTTTTGAAAAAATAAATGTTTGTACCCAGCTAGTAATTAGTAAAATAAATATCAAGATTTTATAGTATCTCCAATATTATGTCCTCTGAGTCCAAAACGGTGTTAATCTCAAGTGACCTGCCGGGTAAGTATGATCCTGTATAATATTATCTGCCTGTACGTGAAATTAATAACATGTATATTTTAACACGGCATCACGTTGATTGGTCAAACGCTTTGTACATGTAGTTTGGTATTACAGATCGTTGAACTGGTGGATGCAATGTCTTTGCCATAAATTGTAATAATATATTGTCTGTAGTTAGTGGTATTGGAAACAAATATCTGTACAGCGAAACGGCGCTACACAAATCGTTAAAAAATATTATTATGATTATTTTATATCTCCATGGAGTGCTATACTTTTAATTTTTTCAACAAAAGTCCTAATTTCTTAATATACATGCATATAAATTTAAACATTGTTACTTTGTGGGTTTGAGAATTTAAAACTGTTTACGATTTACTTGTAAAGTGGTTCTTTGTCTGAATTGTTGAAATATTTTCCGTTTTGCCCCCAGTTTGAGAAGCTCTGTTACAGGACATTGTTTACATTAAAAAAAAATAACTGATATCTGAACTATAAATGTGAGAATTAAAGGAAAAATGTGACATGAACATTAGAAAAGGTGTGAAAATAAATTCGGCAAGGCTTCTAATATATCTACAAAAAAGTATAATACTTAAGTATAAAGAGATTATGTATACTCGTATGTGTTTGATAGGTATGAGGAAAAATTATCATTATAAAAATTATTATATTGGCGCGATAAGGAAAAAAATGCGTTTAAAATTGAGTACAAAAAAGATAATATTTTTTAGTAATATTGATAAGATTGACTTACGTCTCACTCAGCTTTATGAGCCGACGGCGAAACTCAGGGATGCAGCCTGAAGAGGATGCAGCAAATAGGTTGATAACATATTAAATATATTTTATTCAGTAAGTACAAAAAGTAACTTTAGTAAATTGTTTTTAACCAAATGTTTGTAATTTTTCCTTTCCTTTGTTAGGGTTTTTAATAGAGTTAAGATCTTTTCCCAAAGAGCACAAATAATTATATTCTGTTGTTATATTCTATGTAAAAGTCCAGCTAGGCGTAAAATTAATTAAATAAATACATTTGTCCATTCAGCTACGAAGCGGTCTAATGATGTCGAAAAAAAAAGAAATTAAATGTCTTATCTTCTAAATTGTCTCAGATATAAAATAAAATGATAAAGCAATATCTTTGCCTTTTTCGGTAAGCTGATCTAAAGACTGTATGACTACTTGTTAGAGACATTTTCAAGTACATATATGTTAAGTAGGAACCTAATCTTCACTGATTGACAGATGACGTGTTGGGTATTTTAAAACGGAGGATGAACTACTCTTATCTTCAAATATTAATTCTGGTTTCAGAAAATATCTCATGATTTAACATTTTCAGTTTTTCACTTAGGCGGCTATCAGTAGAATCTTATGGAAGGGTATTGTGAAGAATGTCGATATTGTGAAGAATGTAGATATTGTGAAGAATGTAGATATTGTGAAGAATGTCGATGTTGTGAAGGATGTCGATATTTTGAAGAATGTCGATGTTGTGAAGAATGTCGATATTGTGAAGAATGTCGATATTGTGAAGAATGTCGATGTTGTGAAGGATGTCGATATTTTGATGAATGTCGATGTTGTGAATAATGTCGATATTGTGAAGAATGTCGATGTTGTGAAGGATGTCGATATTTTGAAGAATGTCGATGTTGTGAAGAATCTCGATATTGTGAAGAATGTTGATATTGTGAAATTGTGCGTTCTATTGCGCACAAATACGGGGAATTGGAGAATTTATCCTAAGATTGGTCCTGCATGCGGGCAAATAAAAAAAATCCGTTTGTCGGGTTGGTCTGACAATTTTTATATGCTCGTAGTTGATGAGCTCTGGCTATTCCAGGCCATTATTCATAATTTTAAACAACAAGATTTG
Organism: Halesus radiatus; assembly: GCA_022606495.2. Lineage (NCBI taxonomy): Eukaryota > Metazoa > Arthropoda > Insecta > Trichoptera > Limnephilidae > Halesus > Halesus radiatus. The sequence continues at coordinate 175,112 of JAHDVE020002765.1, forward strand.
ATTTATGTTTGTTGGATTTGGTTTAAGTCTGCTAATCGTAACCAATATTGGCATGTAATATAATAATTAAAGAGCATCGTAGGAGTCGACCTATGGCGTTTCTCGTATATTTTATACACTGTAAACGTAAGCAATCGCCGCCCATGCAGAAATACCAAACGTAATTTATGATTAGAAATTTCATTAAGTACTGATTTCGAAAGATGTGTTCCAACGGATGGTGAGATAAACAGATGAAAGTGTATTGCGAGCGTGTCCTTGTTTCCGAAGTAAACCCATTTTCCCCTATTTTTTAACATTTTCAAATTAATTCTTCTTTCAAATCTTTTATTTTTATTTTTTACTGGCTGATGTGTACCCGACTTTGCTCGGGATTATTTATTTATTTTGGAGTAAAGTTACGAAGTTGTGAATTCTTTTGGTTTGGGTGCCATAATTGATTTGATAGCGAAAGTGATGTCTTGTGTCGACTGTTACTATCTCTAAACATAGAAACATTCATTTGAAAATTTTGTTTCATTCCAAACATTTAATTTTTTTCAAAATATAACTAAATAATAAAGTTCTCAAGTAGGTACCTACTTGTATTTTCCATTTTGAAAATATACACCCAAACAAACCTTCTTTTGAGTATGTGATCTTTGGCTAACCAGAGTGGTATATCTATGGGCTAACCTCAATACAACATGGCGGGTTCAATGTTTTTCCTACTAATTTTAAAACGTTATAGCAAAAGTTTTACATATTGGATATCCTTTAAACTACTCTCTTGACCTTCCCGGCACTAATAAGAACAAACTGCCCTATTTTCGGCGATACCGGAGGAGTAATTTTACAGAAAATCGATGACAGATAGATAAACATTCATGTTTATACGTTAAGATTTTTGATTTATCCTTTTTTTATAATTGAGTCAACGGTATGGCTATATTCACAAATATATCCAATTTCCGAACTGCCAGGAAAAATTCTGAAAAACTGTCAAACTTTAGACGGGTTGTCTTCCTGTGTATAGGTACATGGGTACTGCTCACACTTTGATAGTACCTACCTAATTTCTTATCACTTTTCTACTTTCCAGTAGGTACGAAACACAGCTTAATTAACTAACTAACGAATTAACCATCACGCCGTTTCTCCGCAGGGGTAGGCAGAAAGGACGGACCGCCAAACAACTCGATCTTGGCATACACTTCTTGCTTCATTCACATTCATACATCGTATCATGCATTCTCTTCTATTATTCCGACTTCTGACATGCCCCGACTCAACCGAAGTATTTGATTCACTTGATCTTGCCATGTCTTCCTCGGGCGTCCCGAGGTTCTCCTTCCATTCACATTCCCGTCATATATCCTTCTTACACTCCTTTCTTCGTTCATTCGCTCTACATGCCCAAACCATCTGAGCGTCCCTTTCTTAATCTTGATTAGCAGCTTAATTAATAATAATAATATTAATAAGAGTAATTCGATGATTTTTATAGCACCGTTTTGTTTTTGACAAATCACCTTAAGGGCGCTGTACACTTTTTTATCTTATAATAATAATACTGTTTTATTATCTTCTTTTTTTATAATAAATAATGCAATCCTCAGTGAGATTTCCCGTTCTGAGGATTTCTTTTACAAAATATTAAATTACATTTTATTAAATTGATGTGCTTGATGTACTAATTGTAAGGTGAGGTGTTTTAAGTGCAGCTGGGTGGTTTCGGTGCTAGTCTGTATTTGGTGTTAATATATTTTCTATTTCAGATCTTCCTATGTAATGTATCCAGTGTTTTATTTGATAAATTTGAATTTATGATTGTTGTGATTAAAAGATAGTGGAATTTTGTTGTAGAGTTTAGTACCATAGTATAAGAAGTTTTTTTGTCCAAATGTTGTGTTTGTAGTTCCTCGTTGTATGTGTTTTTGACTCTAGTCTAGATCTAGTGTTTCTTAGTAATTCTTACTATCTACAAACAGTTGCAGAAACATACCCACCTGACTCACTCCAAATTAACACGTTATATTATAAAGTTTTTGCTTGGGAAGATGTGGCTTTACATAGAAGATACAATATTAGAAAACACCGCTGCATGATATTGCAGTTACTATTACATGTATTAGAAGTTCAGTGGCTAAAGAAGAGTTGGTATTTATTTTAAATATTAATGTGAATAATCTTATAATATGACTCTGGCTTCCCGCCCATAAACTCAGCCTCCGTTTGTTTACCCAGCGAATTAACATGTAATCTCTTTAATTTACATATCGCACAGATGTGTCTTGTATGTAGCAATACACTGATGCTTTTCAAGGCTATTAGGTCTACTAAGCGCCGGTATTCACTTCACTTTCCAAAGAATGCACTGATTTCTGGCAAAACATCTGGCAATTATTTGGAAACTCTCCAATTTTTTAAAACGGTTTTAATCATTCTGTAGCGCCCCGGAAAATTCGATTGTTTGTTTTTAATGGAATTTAATTTCGACAAAGTTAAAAGGTTATTTTATTTTATTTAAAAAAAGGTTGCATTATTTACCTCAGTGATGCACGACCCGCGGCCCTCGAGCCCATTTTGTGCGGCCCGCGAGCCTTTCGTACCTCTCATTTGGCTAAATAAAGAGTTTGCAACATGTAAAACATATTCAGTTTCTGTTTTGTTTAGCAAATCGTTTTAGAGGAAAAGTTTTGAATCCGCCGCTTAAAGCAACAACTTTTTTTTAATACATAATATGTATATATGTACTCGTAAAACGATAGAATTTTATGGTTTGAACTTAATTGTAGAACATTATGTTGGGTTCTATATTTGATAATTATAATAACCAAAAGATTTCTTAATTAAATAATTTTATTTGGACTTTGACTTTCCGAACGATAAAAATCAACACCATTTATTGGTTTGACCTTGAATCTACCAAATTTTTCGCCTGCGGCGCTTTTTCTCTTAATCGCTATGATTGAATGTTTTTTTATGAATTTCATTTTATAAGGGTAACCATCCAAATATTATTTCTGACAATACATATGTAACAGAGGAGATTTTGATAATTCTTATTTAACAGCTATTGTTCGGAGTTCCGGAGATTTGCCATAATAATAATAATAATATTAGGATGACTTGTATAGCGCCATTTTTGTGAAAAATCACCTTAAGGGCGCTGTACATGTTTAAATTAACGGGATGGCTCCGGCTTACCTATCAGAACCCTGAAAATTCCATTTCACGACAATCAACTCTTAGATCAGCGACGTCATCAGCTGTCGGAAGGATGAAGGAACCAAAGCGCACACCAGATACTAAGTTCGGTAGGCTTTCAGCGTGTCAGGCGTCCAGACTTTTCTGGAATAAACTGCCATATAATTTAAGATTGATTAAGGTTTCGACAGAATTCAGAGCAAAACTCATCTCTTCGAAAAGTCATATCCATGAATGGTTCATTTGGATACCCAATTTACATAGCGAAGCTAGCCGTTATTACCCACCTAAAGCAATTAACGGAAAAAATTTAAAAAAATTCATATTTCGCGACACTGTAAATAACTATAAATATTTGAAAATCTCAAATAAAGTAATGTTTCAAATAAATACCTACTCTTCTTTTGCCAATAACCTTCTAATAAATATAATATCTATGACAAAAAGGATTTAAACAGTAACTGCAATATCATGCAATGTGCAGTGTTTTCTGATATTGTGTCCTGTGCGTGCAAAATCATATCTTCTCAAGCGAAAACATTGTAATTTTAACTTTTTTATCTGGAGTGACCTACCAGGCTTACGTTTCTGTATCTAATAAGATAAACCCTAGTAAGTAGTATTTGTACAGCCCCCTTGAGGTAATTTTCCACAAAAACGGCGCTATACAAGTCGTCCAAATATTATTATTGTTAAATATTCAACGTTTCTGTTTTACAAAATACGAAAAGTGTCGCGACATACTTCTGTCTATTTTAAATCAGCCGGGTAAAATTGTAAACATTTCATTTCCAATGATAAAAATCGACAGCATTTTTTGTTTTCCCATTGGAAAATTTCGCCTGCGGCGCTTTCTTGCTTCCTGTGATAAATGTATTAAAAAGTTACCGTTTTAGTAGATTAAGCGACACCACCGATTGCAAAGTTAACCATGTCAAGCTGTGTGTACCCTACCCCTTGCTGGCCGCAAACATATTGAAAATGGATAAATTAACTAACTAACTAACCATCACGCCGTTTCCCCGCAGGAGTAGGCAGAGAGGACGGACCGCCAAACAACTCGATCTTGGCATACACTTCTTGCTTCATTCACATTCATACAATGCCTCATACATTCTCTTCTGTTATTCCGACTTCTGACATGGCCCGACTCGAGTATTTGATTCACTTGATCGTGCCATGTCTTCCTCGGGCGTCCCCGGCTTCTTCTTCCATTCACATTCGCGTCATATATTCTCCTTGCACTCCTTTCTTCGTTCATTCGCTCTACATGCCCAAACCATCTAAGCGTCCCTTTCTTAATCTTGCTCACTACGTTTACATCAGCCTTGCATTCTTTACGAATCTCAACATTTTTCACTAAATTAACCTGCGAGCTAAAAAGGTTGTGCATCACTGATTTAGCTAGTGGGTATTAAGTATTAACCTTAACCTAGTCCTGGCTCTGTAGCACAGAACATCGATAAAGATTTTATTTGATAATGTCGGCAACTTGTCATCGTTCCTGAGCAAGACTGCAGATTGCCAACGAACAAACAGTTCACGTCAACAAAAGTAAGCATGTTTAGTCGATGTGAACTGTTTTTTTGTTTGTTAGCGATCTGCAGTCGTAGTCGGGAACGATAATAAATTACCGACATCATCGAAACATTGGGCCACACTCTTCGAAAGATCGCATTGCTTTTGACTTAACGTATTTTATATTTGTTAATTGAAGAGAAGGGAACTAACGGATTTTAAGAGATGGAGTAGTTTCAATTCGTTTCAATAAGAAATAGTACAATAATTGTACAATGGTATAGGCCCGCGATCGAGCAAAAATACCTTCGCGATCGACGTACTGGCCATCCCTGACATATACGAGTACATGCTCGATTTCTATTTTATTTTTCAATGTTATCTCATGATATAATGACAAGCGATATCAGTCGGTCGCCCCAAAAAAAAGTCCAAAACATCCCTCTACTCCATCACCTCCCCTCCCCACTCTCTTGAGATACGCAACATGCCTCAATTGTGGATGCCAGAGTCTCTCTCCGGATAGTTGAACTGGAGGGTCTGTTGAACAGTATTATTTAAAAAAAATGCTCCTATTTTTGAGAAGGGTAGAGGCTCGACCTTGTAAGCAACTTGGATGTGTACCCAGAGGACGCGGACTTATATCATAGCCTAGGAAAATAATTAACTTTTTTAATTTAGCTCGATCCAAAGTTGTCTAATGCGATCCTGAGAGTGTAGATACGAGTATATAATTCAAATGATTGATCATCATGATCGGTTAGGAACCCAGTCGTCGATGTCGTAAGATTAAAAAAATGTATTTAGGCGGTTTTATTGCCTATTGGCCACATCTACCAACCATCCCTTATTGGGAAAATAAATATGGTATAATCATAGTTATTGCAGCTTTCTCCACATAGTGTGTCTTTTCCCATGTAATGTGTGTGTGTCGGGAGTTTTCGCCTCTCCAAAAAACAATGTTATGGCTACAATGTTTGCGCGGCCACTTGCTTATTTGTAAGGGAGTTGGGTCATACCGAAAATAAATGTTATCTTTGTTCGCAAATGTCCTCTCAGACAAAACTCACAGCCTCATTCTGTATAATGTATACTGCACGGTCTGTAGGAAATGTGTTCCCGCCGATCGCTTGAAATGTGGAATGACTGAATAAAAACGGTGCGAGAGAGACGGGAGTACTGGTTTGTCGGACATGCGCAGAGCTCGGTAGCTCTGCGAGTTCCGATATTCTAAACGTCGCGCAATCGACGTTAAATAGCCTGCGAGAACTGAAAATAACTAGTTATCTTACAACCGCCCGCTCGACAAAAACCCCCGCTTCTCTCCGCCTACTTCCGCTCCGACTTCTGCTCTACTCGCTTTGTTTCTCTCTGACCATCGACTCACCTGGACCATCGGACTACCGCCTCTTACTGTACCCAGACCAGCCATCGTCACATGGACAAGGCCCCGACCTCTACCCATAATTCTGCATAAATTGGGTTTTTGTGCAGAATTATGTTTGTGCATGTTGAAAATCTTACAAAAGTCGGAAATAAGGTCTTTCCCCCCTTTGCGAGGGATCGACACAGGTTGTGCTTTATCCCCTCCCAGCCCTCCCCGCAGATCGGGATCAGCTGCCCCCTACAGTTCGCCTGTATGCCTTACCTCTGGTGCAGTTGAAAAGTAGATAAAATAAATATTTTAAAATAATGTCTCGGGTAGGAAAGGGATAATGGAGAGAAGAAATTCTACACTTTAGCTTTGAAAATGGGTTTTGAGGGAGTATTTCGTACGTCAGAGGGCAGTTCGTTCCACGGACGTGATGTGATGCTTGTATTGAAAATGAATGAGTGAACGATGTAGCTTGGTAGATGGGAATCGCAAGGGTTCTCTCATCACTTGAAGAGAGAGCCCGTGTTCAGATAAATAATAGAAAACGTTTTAAAGATAATTGTGTGAATTAACAGTGCTTAGAATGTTGTAGAGAAGGGAAGGTGTGTGTATTTTGCGTCGTATTTTGATTGGAAACCATTGAATTCGTTTTTGATATTCAGAGGTGCGTGCATATCTGCGAAGGGTTAGGGATATATCTTATACAAGTATTTTGTAGTTGCTCTATTTTGTTCATAAGATCACAACGGGTTCAATTCCTCTCCTGGCTAAGCCCTTCGTCATTGCGAAAGAAACATTTTCCGCTTATAATGATCATATTATGAGGAATTCAAATGTTGTCATATTATTCGTAACCCGAGAATGTTTGTCTTTCTTTTTTTTTTATTTAAATGCGTCAGCAATTTTTTACATTTATTTTTTCTAAAATACTACCCGGCCTTGCTCGGGATATATATATTTATTTTTTTAATAAAGTTATGAAGTTGTGAATTCTTGCTTGTCGTTTGGGTGCCATAATTTATTTGACAGCGAAACTAACTATCTCTATTCATTAGATAAATTTATTTCATTTCATTCCATTTATTTATTTTCAAAATATATGTAAATAAGAAAGTTCTTAAGTAAATACCTTCTTTTGTTTTCCACTTTGAAAATATTCTACCCAAAAAAACCTTCTTTTGAATATGTGATCTATGGGCTAACCTCAATACAACATGGCGGGTTTAATGTTTTTCATACTAATTTTAAAATGTTATAGCAACAGTTTTACATATTGAATTTCTTTCAAACTACACTAATAAGAATTGTGCTATTTTCAGCGAAATCGCTCCAGAAATTTCCAAGAAAATCGAAGACAGACAGATATTCATTTTTATATATAGAGAAATATTCGTAGCATTTCAGCTGTCTGGCTCTAGTCCGTTAACGCAAGCATGATGGTCTGTTTGTTTAGCTGACCTATTTAACATAAGAAAAACCCACCGAAGAGTGTGTGAATTCCAAGTCTAGCTATATGTTATTATCTATACAAGCTTCTAAAGAATCTGCAAAGGTATCTATAAACTAAAGCATTAACATATCAAGAAGACTAGACAACTAGGCGCATATTCGCGAATTGTTGGCATTAGTAGGTTAAGATTTTTGGCACTGGTTTTTCTCACTACACCTGCGTCATTTTAAAAACCGCGTTTTTTTTGCTTCACTTTATCTCTTTTTAAAATTAACCGCAACCAACCAGTCATGATAAATAATTTATAGTAATAACAATATATTATCTTTCATATATTTTTTATATTTCAAATATATATTAACTCTCTGATGGACTTTTACATATTTTAACATTTTACATGATTTTGTGTACAGAAAGAAAAAAGTTTTAAAAAAGTAGGTATATAAGTGTAACATATTTATGATATATTATGTATGTATAATAATGTGTACTCGTACGTGCATAACACAGGGAAGTTATGAAGGGAAAAGTTTTTAAGTTAGTATAGTCTGATGTGCATCATACGTAATATGAGTTGGGCACTTTTTGTTAAATAAATTTATACTTTTTTGTAACTAGCTATTAAGATATATCTGTACTATTAAATATTTTTTATTTATTTATATTAAATAAAATAAAATAAAACATATATAAGTGCATAATATAATATGATTGCATGGCAGAGTGCAAAAAAGTAACGTGTTTTTATATTTCGGATGATATAAAAATGTATCTTACAATATTAATATCATAGAGTCCTATGTTAATCGCCGCGTAGACGCGAATAGTAGAAATGGTAATTTCCCCACATACGCAAAAGATTCTGCTATTCAATTGGTACCACGATGAACATACTGTGGCCTTTTTATGTGTGTTCTAAACAGTTCTGTTTTATTACCGCGGAGGTTTGGAATGTCAACAGCAGCGGGTTTTTAATATACTAGTGTAATTAATATATAGCATGAAATTGCGTGTTACACAATATATAGTGCATGATTGATTTCTAGGTTATGTTAATCAAATTCTCATTTTCCGCCTCACTATTCAAAGCTTTTCAACTGAATATTAATATTATGGATAAAAATAAGGTACATAAATCATTTTTATTTGACCTTTCCTGCTATATAACAACTTTCAACTTTGCAATATTGCAATAGATTGAGAGAACTCCCTCATGGATATTGCAGTAGGTAGGTATTGCAGGCTATTATTACTAAATTTAAATGATTCGATCGTTAATCTTTATGACGCTTTAAAATTGGCTGCAATAAACCCCCAATCTTGCAGGAGGAATAAATATTATTCCTCCAAGCCCCCAATACTAATTCAAATTACCTTTTATACGGTCTCCGGAAACTAGTGATACAAACGGGAAACTAGTGAATCTACATTAGCGATGGGTCATGACTCATTTTGTAAGAGCGGGAGTCACTGTACCAGCTCAATATTTCGACGAGATTCCTGTCAGGAGACGTTCACGTACTGTACGGTGATTTTATATAAACAAATTAGAACAAAGGATCTTATTTAAAGATGCGTCATCAGCGATATGTTTATCTTTTTAGATAAATAAACAATCTATCTTTCGTTGTTCCGAGGTTTGTTAAAAAGAGTCACAGTTCAATTGTGCCGTGGTACGGTTTATCAGGAGTCATGCGCTCACGGCTCATCTACTTCACATGGATAATCAAAAAAACTTTATTCTTCTTTTAATTTTCTTCTCTTTATTCGGCAACTAAAGGATTAAAGAAATTTTGAAGCTCCTACGCTTCGACATATTTTAAAAGACAATAAACAGCTGATAGTAACCCTGTAGCGTCCGATTTTTTTTCTTCATATTTGACGTAAAAAATTCTAACTTCGGAATCAATTTTCTACAAATGTGATGTGGATTCACCAGTACCCCGCTTATGCCAGTAGTTTCCGGACACCGTGTATAGTTATAGTGCCGTATAATTAAAATAATATATATGTAATCAAGTTTTTCGATTCATTTTACTGCTTTTGTCCAGTAACGATTTTTGTTATTTCTGATCGTCTAACGATTCAAAGCTATAAACTATGTCTTTATCACTGACAAAATTAATAGACTTTCCTTAAGTATGATTTGGATGGCTGGAGGCAATGGTCACATGACACCCATTTTGGCACCAGCTTATTTCATAGCCGTCCACATTTGTTTCGCGTGATTTGAATAACCTGACAATATCGGAAGATGTTGCTTGTGTCGTGATGGAGGACTTTTCCAGCTGAGGAATTGAACTCATGACGCCTGGGTGAGACCCGGACGGGATGCCAACTTAGTCACTTACCCGTATTTTACTTAAGACAGCTTCGTCATATATTATTCTTGCTGCCTGTAGGACCAACCTGCCAATGGTTCTCCCGGCGGGGAGGAGTATGTTGCTCCCGAATGAGATCTCACAGGATGGCGACATATTTTGAGTCAGTGAGGAGAGATTCAAAATGGAAATCCTATTGATTATCCCCATTGACGTGATCTTCACCACTGCCTTTCTTTGTACTTGAATATTTGCAAATCTTCTTGTCTTACAAATATTAAGTAGATACATGTAATTTCTCATAATTGGCGGCATGCCTAGGTCGCCCCCGCCCCTCTTATTTTGATTTCTTCCCATTGCGTGTTAGGTTATCTCTATGTATTATTTACTCTGAGGTCTTTGTATATTTTTACACCATTCAATGCCATCTAAGTATATATCATCGAAGGTAAAAAATTCTGAATCAATATTTTTTAAAAAGTTAAATTTTATTGCTTATAATGTTTATTTTCTTCCTACTTTTTTATAAACAGATTATTTGACCTAATAGTATATATTTATTGGCATTCCCTTTACCGTCGAGCCCTGTTCGTCGTTGCATTTTTTTTTTAAATGACGCGTTGCCCTAATCCGCCCCTGGCTTCAAAGTCATTCATGTTTATGAACGAAGTGAACTTAATGCGTAATGTACGTTAATATTATGTGTATACACGACGTGTCGCTCCCCGTTTACAAGAACACGTGTTATAGTTAATTCACACACCACAGGGTGGCACATGATAATTTTCCACCTACTTTTCTTTCTTCTTTTTTAAAATACAGGATAACCGGGTTACCTGACAATATTTGTAAAACTCCTACTACCATCATTATAAGCGGATAATTTTCCTTATGCAATTATCGTAGAATAAAGAATACAGAAATACCTTCTATTTAAATTTGAATGGAAGCCGAGATGTGCCTTTGATACAGTACTTTGGTTTTAGTCCCGTGAGAGCCAATGAGAATACAGCGCTTTGACTTTCTTACACTGCCTCCGTTGTATATTGCCATTCATTTGTTCAAAATTAAACGATGATGCAATCGTTTTTGTATTAGAAATTTTAAGAACCCAATGCCAGACTTTTGGATCACGAAATATGCTCACATCGCATTTCTTGTATTTATCACGTCGGGGTCACCAATGTGGTAGTGATAGTATAGGGTTTTATTCTAATCAAAGAGATATCATTTTAAATACTTTTATTAGAACACTGTAATAATCTATTTATTTTATAACTTTATGAGGGGAGCGAACTGTGTATTCCAGAACGTAGTGTAACAATATGCCACGATACTTACAGCCATTCTTCCCAACTTTTCGAATGATCAATCTGGGTCACCGATCAGCCAAGTGTTTTGTTAAGTATTAGCTCTGTTTGCCTGTTTCCGACCATTTTTCTTCCTAAATTATCCATGGAGGTGCCTGCCCACTATAAAATAGTGCCCGCCCACTTCCATACACGACGAAATAGTAGCCGCCCACTTTTAAGACAATATAGAAACTTTCAATGTAAAATTAACATGGGCAAGTTAATATTGTATTTATTTTGAATACATATCATTTATTTTAAAAACTAAAATATAAATTAACATTTTATACTTCACAAACGCGTGTGTTAAAAATATGTTGAAAAATAAAGTGTTAACCTGACTTTTGATAATGCCGCGAAGCACAATGTTCGTTTTGTACAACTTCTAATTACTAAAATAAGTTGGGTTCTCAGCTCTATTTAAAACATACAATAAATATGTTTAGACATTCGAAAACGGAAATACATATTTGTCATTCGATAATCGAATCGCGTAAAAAGATCGTAAACTAATAATGACATTTGACATTTCGGTGACGTTTGTTCACTCTGTTGACACTTTTTACAATTAGTTTTATGCTGAGGAGAACTTTAATCCACAAAAATCGATATCGGAGAGGCCGCCGCGGCCCGGATCATTTGTGTTACCGGCGCGCCTACTTCTTTTGCCCCTTGAGTTTTTTAACATTAAAGTCAATTTACACGAATATTGATTATGGTAAAACCGATGAGAAGTTATGCCATTGCTTTTTCTAGCTTTTCTTGAACGACATCATCGTCATTGGAGATCCATATCCGGCGAGCGCTTGTGATCGACTGAAGCCCGTGTTATCTCTATGATGCCAATTGGCCTCATGTTGTTGCTCATGTTTCAAACGCTGATGTTTACTCCATTTTGTATACCTCAATGGTTCAAACTGCGTAATCTTGTATTAAATTAAAGCATAATGTATTATAAATGGAGTACCTATATTTTATATGATTTAACCTTTTCAGTTTTTCAACGACCATGACAAAACGAATTTAGGACAAATTTTTTTACGCTCGTTTTTTGCTTGCAGAAAATAACGGATCAGTTAAATCTGTCAATAGCGAAGGCCATCATTACCGCTTAACGACAGATTGGCAAGGTGAGGCAAGAATTCGGTCAATTTTCAAGAATTAGTCCTCTTTTAGATATGATACCACATATACCTCTACAACAGGTATCCCTTTACAAATTTTAACTGCCGGTACTTATCTGATATTTAGTATTTTTATAACAAGTTAACTAACTAATATTGACTTTATTTCTCCATAAAGACATGCAGAGGAAGTCCGTATTAAAAAAAATTACGTATTTTACAAATCAAAAAGTTTATCAATTCGGGAGGCGGGTATGGGTACCGCCGCCGCGGGAACATTCATTGGATAACCAACACCTCTGCCATAGGTCACCCCAAGTGGTTCGCTACGTTTGGTGACTTAGCAGAGGTGCCCGGGTTCATGCGGTGAGCTTTGCCCAGGTCTGAGCGGCGGATGTGGCTGCCCACCAACTGCGTGGCGGGTCAGATCGGGAGGGGCTGGTTGAGGGAGACCCTTTGATCTCTCCAGCCGGACTCTCGACCCATCGCCTTGCACCGAAATGGGAGGGATGGATTCATACTTCCAACACTCCTGGACACACTCCAGATCCCTACCCACCCCTCATACCTTTTTCCTTCCCAGACCTACCTCTCCAACCTTTTCTTTAAAATACCTTCCACAAAACATCCCCAAAGATGACATTCGCCATAAGGGAAATTATTTTCCTCATTGCCTCCTGTGTAGAGTTAATGTAAAAAAAAGTTCATCAAAACTTTTTGTTGTAATTAAAATTATTTTTTCTGGAAAAAAATTGTATTTAATAACATGAACATTATTTAAAATAATTTAAAATGGGTCGTTTTTGAGAACATGTTAAAATTTAAAAGTCAATATTTATCTTATACCAGCAGATGTGTGCCCAGCCTTGATCGTGATTTTTATTTTTTTTTTTTTAATATAGCTATGAAGTTGTGCATTCTTGCTTGTCGTTTGGGTGCCATAATTAATTTGACAGCGAAGTTAATGCTTTGTGACGACTATTACTATCTCGAAACAAAGAAAAATTCATTTGAAATTTTTATTTCATTACAAACTTTTTTTTTTCAAATTATATCTAAATAAAATCGTTCTTAAGTAGGTACCTACTTGTGTTTTCCATTTTTAAAATATTCTCCCCAAACAAACCTTCTTCTTTTGAATATGTAATCTGTGGCTAACCAGAGTGGTATATCCATGGGCTAACCTCAATACAACATAGCGGGTTCAATGTTTTTCATACTAATTTTAAAATGTTATAGCAACAGTTTTATATATTGAATTTCATTCAAACTACTCTCTAAACCTTCCCGGCACTAATAAGAACAAACTGTGCTATTTTCAGCGAAACATTCGTTTTTACATATAGAGATGTTGATCATTTCAAAACTACGTAATTTTTTGACTTGTGCTGGTAATGGAATACCATAAAGATAATAAAGGGCTATTTATAAATTGCCACCCAGTATGGATATTCTTACGTACATACACACACGTATGCAATTTGACAGTTGCATGTTCCGTGCATAATGACTTCCGTTTAGATTCAGTTGCGGGAGCGTGACACTGAAACGCTTTTCGCGGCTTCACTCAACGTTTAGCTTAATGACATTCCGTATACTTTATACACCAATCCTACCATAGGGTTATCTCCGAATGGGGGAAATCAGGAACTACGGATATCAGTATTATTTTTATAATTTCCAGTTGCCCTTTCATAAAGAATAAAGTTATCACCAAAACACACAGAAAATATTCTATAAATGTACTTAATTTTTTTTTAAATAACTGATTGAAGCTTATAAAAGCTCATTGTAATATATTTTTATTCATTGAAGATGATATTATCTGATTTTTATTTATATGGGACATTTGTTGACTTTTTCTGCAAGTCTAGGATTGATATTCAATTTCTTGGAATAATTTATTACCTTTTTCTTTTCTGTGTCTTTTCGGTTTCATGTTTCGTTTTAGAGTTGTTAATATTATCTCCAATGATTAATAAAATAAATATATAGTCATTGTTTTTGTGGTAATAAGCCAAGGCATATTATTGGAAGAATTACGGCAACAAAAAAATCAATTTGTGTTGGAACTAGGGCAAAGGTAAAATTCGAACGAAATCACGCACTCCTTATGCAGATGGCGAAAAGGTTGAAATTCCCGCTTAACAATGACAATATCCGAAAAAGGGTTCGTAAGTGGGAGATATTGCTCTTTAAATCTAGTTTTTTGTCTTATACTCCTTTTCTCTAGGCTTATCAAAAGACTGACCAAAAATACCCCGTTAAACCAAAGGTTAAGGTGAGTTCTACTTACAGTGTTTAATTAAACCATCTATGATGTTTCTAGGCCATCAAATTTTCAAACCAAAAACTCATGATTTTCCATTATTTCTCATTGCATCACCTCACCTGTAAGTTCAAATATTAAAAATACACACTTGAAGCATGAAAATCTAACCAAAACCGTTTAAAAATAAACGTATTTAAATTGAATTTTTTTGATTAAAAAACCTTTGTAACTTTTTTCCACTTATTCATTTTCGACCGGACCGGAAATCACAGGGAAATAACAAAACTAGAAAGAACCATCTGTTCAAATAAAATCTGACGAATGACTTTATATAATTTAAAAAAAACATAGATTCAGTAAATAAACACAATGTAATCCGTCTTCCAGGGGGTAATAAACCACCCCGAAAGTAGTTTTTAAAAACATAATAAACAGTACCGTCAGCAATAAAATAAATTTCAAATAATAAAAAACAATATTAGAAAGCAGGGAACTCACTCCCGACATCCATGCTATATATATATACCATAGATTTAGTATGCATTGTACCAGTCTGAGGATGCCCGTGATAGGGTGAAACAGGTCCGGTCGAAAATAAATAAGTGGAAAAAAGTCACAAGTTTTTTAATAACAAAAAATCATTTTAATATGGAATTCCACCATGAATTGACAGTTTCAAAATTAGAAATAACGTATTTAAATGTTATTAACAGCTTTGGAAAAGATTAATAATTTTGAATAAAGGCTATGCAAACACTGCACAAGAGTTTCAACTTCCCGGAGCCAGCGTGACCATGGCAACCTCGTTAAGAAGCTGTGAGGTTGAAGATAGTAAAGGAGTGAAGGAGAAAGAGAATGTAAAGGCCCACCCTTTACATTCTCTTTCAGATCTGGCTATTCAGATCTGGTCCCTTTACACATCTAAACCTATTTCAAGCAACGTTTTGATAATTAGTGGCTGTCTCTCAACAGGATGATGGTAAGGGAATCCTCCACTCTAGAAACTCGATATTCTAAATTTTTTTAACCGATTTTGATTCCACGATATGCGAGTGGTCCGCTTTCTGAAAATGCGTGGTGTAATTTTTAGACCTTTGGATTTTTTTGTGCTGGTTTGGGATAGCGACTAATCAGGACAGAAGACCAAAAAACCAGCACGACTGGTCACCTTACATATCCCTCACCAAATCATATATGTATGATCCCCCCCCCAAAGTGCTTTTAACTATCAATCGCCCCTCACAAGTTATTCAATATTGACCAGGTTGGGAATCACTATTCTAGGTTAACCCACAGAATCTTTACGTAACTATTATAATTTCTTTTACATTAATGATCTAATTTATTGTTCAGGTAAGGATTTTAAGTATAATTGCATGTGAATATCAATAATAATTTCGTATTCCAAATTAAATTAATTTCTAAACACTACTAATGATAACCATCTTAATGACATTTAGGCAAATTTAAGCAATAGTGCCACCGATCTTCTAATAAATGTAATATCAATATAGGAGAAGGATAAAATAGCAACTGTAAAAATCATATCTTCTCTGAGCTTAAATTTTCTAATAAAACTGTGTTCATCTGAAGCGACCTGCTAGGTAAGAAAATTTTATCCGCGTCTGTACATAATTAGAGAGATAATAATAGGAAGTATTATTTGTACACGCCCTTGAGGTGATTTTTCACAAAAACGGCGCTATACAAATCATCCAATTATTATTATTGTAATTATTATAACCCTTAAGTAGGGAAACTTAACAGTGTAATAATCGTTAAAATAGCATAACCGCATAGGTAATTAAAAATGAAAACATTTTATGACCTTCAATATTAGTACCTACATAGAAATACTATAAATAAATCGTCTGTAAGTGGCTTCTCCACAGTTTGATAATGCCTTCGGAAGGCGAAACATCCGTCACGCGTAATACTAATTACCTAGAAGATTTTTTTTAATAAATACATCGTTTTTTAAATTGAATAATAAAAGTCATTAAATTTTAAAAGCTTTAAATAAAAATGGAGTTCTAAATATTTTACTTGAATGCAATAAATAAATTAATATTCATTTTAGCCACAGAAATTCAGCGAAACTTATTCGCTGCGTTATTCTCCGAATTTTCCTGTTTATATTTCTTTGCCTTTCTCGTACCATCAAACTGGAGTTCTCAGAATGAATGCAAACAAGGATTTCACGGAATACTTTGAATTTCGCGCAAAACCCAAAATTCTGCGTATGTCGATTTTATCGCCAATTGGATGTCGGGCTATATGATTTTCAAGGTTTAACTTTTCAGTATCTGACCTTTAAAGTCCGCTACTCCCGATATGCCAGTGTAATTGTCTATCTGTTCAATTTTGAAATTTTATTATTTCCACCCGAAGTAAGATACAACTGACCCTACTTCGAGCGGTGACCGGATAATTCAATACGAGTATGAATCGACTCGCTTTTTAAAGGTGATATAGTGATTAAAAGAACGGATAAAAAAAACTAACCCGAAAACCTAATATAACCTCCAACCTTAAAAATCTTCTTTTTTTCATAAAAATATTATAATAATGGTTAATTAGGTTAGGCTAGATTAGTTTTACTAGAAAAAAAATATTTTCGTACTTTTAGTAACCTTACATCACAGAGCAAATTATACACAGAGATGTCCTAACACGCAAGGGGGGAAATCAAAATAAGGAGGGTGAGCTTAGGCGGGTCACTGTCATTTGATTTGAGAATAAATGCATCCCGACAGTCTCCAGGCAACGTGCATTGCATTGCAAAGTATTAGTATTTACTCTTCGAAAAGTAAATCTGCTAATCATCAACTCGTCATTTTTACAATTGTGTGGAATTTATGGCAATCTCCTCTATTCCCGTACCCGTGGAACAGATTCCAAACTAACCCAAACAGGCAATAAGTAAAACAGTAAATAAAAAAAAACAACCCGAACCTTTTTTATTAGTTTCTATATAATTTTGACATTTTAAGGTAAGACATAAATATAAAAAATACATGTAAATTATAGATTTTTTCCATAGTCAGAACACTAGGAATCCTGTGCTTAATTTCTGTGGCACGCCTAGCTCACCCCGTGCCCCTCATATTTTGGTTTCTTTCCCTTGCGCGTTAGACCATCTCTATTTGTTATTTCCTGTGTAATGATGACCTATCAATAAAGATTTATTTTTTTAAATTCCCGCTAAAAGAATGTATATTTTCACTTATTGTGATGACCTGTATGGTAGATCTCCAGTTATTCCTAGCTAAATGCCAATATGAGATGTCGATGTTTACAGTATTTATTGTCGCAATGTTACAATGGTTGTTCTAAGGAATGAACTACATGCTAACGCTCCTATATATTAACACTGACTTATGCTATCTCTTTCATAGTCGGTTGTCCCTTTCATACTCCCATAAGGTGATTTTCCCACGAATGCGGCGCTATAGAAGTAATCCAATTATTATTATTTTTATACTCTTATAAATACGTTCACCACACTAACTAGACTTAAACTGACTAACTAGACTTTCATTATTTTGTTCATTTAACTTCAGAAGGAGCAACATGTTGCAATAGATGTTGGAGAGAGAATAATGTCACAACCACAGATCAAATAATACGTAGAAATGCCCAACAAGTAAGGGGTAGAAACCAAATTAAGGAGGGGCGAGGGGCGAGCTAGACTTGCCGCCAATTCAAGTAAAACGGAAAATAAGTAAAAAAATATTCGACTTTTTAGAGTTTTTTTTTTAAATTTAATCTAAATCAAATTTAATAATCTTATTATTAAGTTCTGTAAGTATTTTTAGTTTTTATTATTGTGACAGCTGTTTCGGCGTTCAAGGCCATTTTCAAAATGCGGTTAATCCACATTGTGACGTCTTTTTTATATGATTTTATTCACTCCCATCCCATTCTAATTTGGACCGGTTTTAAAAAAATTATGATTTATTATCGGTAAAACCGATTTATTCTGAAAATAATTAAAATTCTCTATTCTGTTTAGAATTTTTAGTTTGACTCTTTTCATTAATTAATGTTTTGTAATTTGCCTACCCCAGTCAACATGACGAGACATAAGCGCGGATGGCAGTGAACTAGGCTTGTGTCAAAATGGGTGTCACGCAATAGCAATTCATAGATTTTACTTAGTTAATTTTTTAACCGATCGCTTAACAGTTTTTAGCTTGACCGAGTTTTTAGCCGAGTAGACGCATACCCGCAGTCTACCTGTGTAACGTTTAGCCGTGTTATTTGCGGTCTGCGTAGATCGGAAACACAATGATTATTTATAAAGTGTTGACCGCGAGTTGAGGACGAACGATAAGCAGACCTGGTTAGGGCCTACGCGAAACCGCCAAATTAGAATCACAAACACAATTCAAATAGCTCTTCTCGTTTAACGGCTATCAAAACAGAAGCAGACTGACTGACAGAATTTTTGCGGTGGTCCGATTGGTCTGAAATGTGCGGTTTCAATTTTGCCAGAGCTCGAATTCAACCGGAAAAAGCCGGAACACAATTTGATTGTTTCCACAGAGCAAATAATACATAGAGAAGATGCCCTAACACGCAAGGGAAGGAAACCCAAAAACAGGGGCGGGGGAGAGCTAGGCGTGCCGCCAACTTAAGTAAAACAGCAACTGAGTAAAAAGGTTCGATTTCATTACAAAAACCGAATATTTGTTAGAGTAAATTATTTAAAAAATTACTTTGTATTCACCACTTTATTAATATATACAGGTTTCGAAAGCGATGCTTTCTTCATCAGGAATATATAGAATACTTAAAAATAATAATCTGAAGTATAGACAAATGATAATTTTTTTGGGTATATTTATAAAGTGGTGAATACAAAGTATTTTTTTAATTAATTTATTAACAATGACGCCACAAAGTGAACACCAACCTTTTGAAGAAATTGTATTTTTTTCCTTTCTTTTTTTTTTTTTATTAAGAAAGACAAACATTTCCAGGATACGAACAAACTGACAATATTTGAAAATATCCTACTACCATCACAGTAAGTGGACGATGTTGCTTGTGTCCTGATGAAGGTATTGACCTCACGACGACTGGGTCTTGTTAGTTTGATCTTTTTAGGAAGGTTATGAAGTGTTTTTAGGTGGCCAGCTGAGGTCACTTGCCTGTGGTCAAGTCTAGCCACGTGACACAAGCGTGCGTGTCAAACTGCAGACAGGCCAGTTAGTCCGGGAACCCACACGATCGTGCTGTTTGGCCCCGCTCCTGTCATTACACTCTCAGATTTAGTCGCTTATTGTGTGATATATAATGGTTGTGGCCGCCAGAGGTCAGCTGTCACGCCCACAGAGGTCTGTGTCCTGTCCTGTGTTGTGGTCTGGCGTCCTAACTCTCAAGTATTATAAGTGAAGTACTTCACTTATCTCCTGAGAGGTCGTTAGCGATGACCCGCTCTGTGATGAACTCTGTACCAGTATTGCGAGGATCACACGTCAAAACTAAATGCTTCAATGCTCTCGAGGAATATATCGCACACATATTTAATCATACCAACACATCAACAATTTAGTAATCAGAGCATACAAGCTTCTAGGCTTCGTAATTCGAAATTCATACTAATTTCACAACTCGCAAACACCGGGGTTATTATACAACACGCTAGTATTAAGTGTATTGGAGCCGAATTCTATCATTTGGGCCCCACACGAACTAACTTACATTTTGTGCATTGAAAGAGTTCACAAGAAATTTTTAATATTTTTATTTTCGCGTCTCTGCGGATAATACCATTGGCTATACCCATCTATCTATATTTTGGATATGACCAATTAACACTCCTTAGAGACACGTAGAAGTAATAGTCTACTTAAATATTTTTCTTTTACTTAACGGTAACATATTTTACAGTGTTTTTTCTTGTTTTGTTTTTTCTTCGATTTTTTACAAATTTTTTTTTTGGGATTTTTTGAAGAAATGCTGATAACGACACAGAAAACAAATCAAATCTAAAATTTCACTTCAATCGGACTGATGATGCCTCAGAAAACAAACCTAAATAAAAAATCGAAGAACACCCAAAAACGTGACTAACCTTTCCAGTTGTCAAAAACAAACCACCGATCCAAAATGGCTGATAATGCTAACATATGATAAACATATGTGTACCAACATAATGAAAAAATAAATCGATAATCGAATGTACACAGCCCGCGAAAAGTCAAAATACACCTTTTCTTTTGAACACACCTCGTACACTTCATAAACGGTATAATAAATATTTATACAAATTGAATAAATAATTTTTTAAAAGCGTTTGGTAGTAGGCAAACACGTTCGAAAATCTATTTTTTTGTTTTGATTTTATGGATTCTTTCACAATCCTCTAACTAGCTGGGGCTCATAGTAATAACCCTCATGTTTCTAACTCACTAGTACTGTGGCACTTTTGGCCTTATTACTATCATCAACTGATGGTTTTCTTTATTTAACATTTGATGAATTTTTAGGGAAAATATCGTAACTGATAAAAAAAACCCTAAACAAAGAGAAGGAGAAAAATCAAACATTTATTTCTGAACTATATATTCATTTTTGATTTTTTAACTTTATTGGTGTTAAATATTTCATTTGTAAGCTACGTTTTGTCTGGAATCTGCTGCCACAGTACTGTGGAAAAATATTGGGAAAAAAGCATTTTTCGTTCATTGGCCGCATCCTCTTTTGTTTAAGTTGACCTAAATTCCTAAGGGAGGAAATAGGGAACAGATTTTTGATATTTTATCCGTTGTCCGATTCATCTTCACTGTCGTGATCATTTTCATGGAACTTCATAATCATTTGTATCGGTATCCCGTGTTTGTAGTGGAACGGTAGATCGTCGGGCGAGTTGTCTGCACCCGGTTCTCTTACGAGTGGATTGTGTTGAAAACCTCAAATAAACGTGGTTACTATGGTAAAATAAAACAATTTGAAGACTTTTTTGCTTGAATTCTGCAGAACTGCAACAGTATACATACACACATATTTAGAACTCAAAATACTAGATGTAACGTGGAATTAATTCATCATTCCTTAGCTTAGGCCTTGCAACCCTACGATTTTTTAACGCGCCGGACCATAATCACGGTGCGGATACTCTGGACGTCATCGCAGAGTCGCCGGAGATATTGTGCAGTGTGCGGGACTCCATCAAACTGTTGAAATAGATTTTAACGGTAAGTGCCTCACAGAATAAAGAATTTCAATTGTCACAATTGATTTTCTAAGTAAAAGGGTATGGGTAAATAGAATCATATAAATAAGTCGTCACAACGTGGCACAAGTTTGAAAATAAATAGCCTTGAACGCCGAAACAGCTGTCGCAATAATACAAAACTAAATTACGTGCAGAACTTAACCATAACATTATTAAATTTGATTTGCATTAAATAAAAAAATATATTATAATTTCAATATTTTAAATTATTGTGTTCTAAAAGTTAAAAAAATATATATTCAGTGCGCATTGCGTTTCGTTTACCTTAAATTGTTTAATACGTTATTTCCCCGTTTATGAAAACGAATTCATTGTTTATTTTTCGGACTGGAGGAAGTATCATTTATCTTTACGATATTATGTATAGGTACTGTTTGTACGACGCAGCAAAAACTCTCAAATGGTGACCTCTGGCGTCATGAAATTTATGTTTTTTCTACGTCATTTTCATCATAATTACACCTACATACATACATCTTCTTCCCCACGTCCTACTCGCGTCGGGATCACATCGCATCGACAATGCGCCTCCAGGCGTGCCTGTCCTGTGCTACGTCAACGGCATACGTCCATAGTAGGTCCAGCCTCTGCAGTTGCTTCTCTCACCTGTGTCTGGGGCGGCCCACTGGACGTCTTCCCTATGGAATAGCACTCTGAGTTTTCAGTGATATTCGACCTTCTGGCATTGTTAACACGTGCCCAAGCCACCTCAGTTGCGACTTTTCCAATTACACCATTTTTATCGTGAAAAATCACCTCAGGGGTTTTATTTATTTATTTTGACATATACAGTACATTTTATTACAAATGATAAGGTTAGTATATTAAAATTTACATTGTTAAAGTACCTATTACGTATGTCCATACAATATCTTCAATTTTGTCTGGGGTGAGAATGCGTATTAACTAATGAATGCATGTGTGACTAATATTAATAAAAAAGACAGAAAGTGCGTGGAGAGATGATGTGGTGAAGTGTAGAGAAGTTACGATAGAACTTATGAAGAGATGAAAAAAAAACAAGCGTTCAAACTTAACACCACCTTAAGCTTGAACGTTCTCCATCAAAGATTTCTAATTTACTAGCTGATGTACCCGGCCTTACTCAGGATTATTTTTATTTTTTTTGGAATAAAGTTATGAAGATGTGATTTCCTGTTTGCCGTTTGGGTGCCATAATTGATTTGATTGCGAAAGTAATACCTTCTGAAGACTATTACTATCTCCAAACAAAGAAACATTAATTTTTTCAAAATGTATCTAGATAATACTAGTACTAACTTGTGTTTTCCATTTTGTAAATATTCTACCCAAACAAACCTTCTTCTTTTGAATATGCAATCTGTGGCTAACCAGAGTGGTATATTTATGGGCTACCCTCAATACAACATGGCGGGTTCGATTTTTTTCATACTAATTTTAAAACATTATAGCATCAGTTTCACATATTTGGTTTCATTCAAACTACTCTATAAACCTTCCCGGCACTAATAAGTACCAACTGTGTTGGTCTAGTGATTTTCGAGAAAATCGAGAACAGACAATCAAACTTTCAGAGGTTATAATGACTTGTTAATCATCCCAATAAAATATAATTTACGCGATTAAAACGTTGTTTTCCTGGAATCCACATTTGATTGATTGCGGTCAATCAAAATGAGTAAGGCGGTTTTTCGATGCTTCCTGCCAAGATTAATTACAATCACCCTTGATAATTATAACTCATTATTAGCCAATTTTAAAGTCACTGATTTTAAAATTGGTTCCTACTTTGCTGCCTTAATTTCTTAGAAAAAAAAAAGAATTAATATTTATGAGATAAGCTATCCTGTACTCGTACATGTACTTACAGAGTTACAATTTACAGAGAAATAAACAGGAAAACCGATCTACCGAACAGGGAATATTTTAATTCTTAGATATCAAGAATTCTTACATGGATACGGTTTTGGTTTTAGTCGGTTAAATAGAAACGAGATAAGTCGTATTTTCTAAAGACTAACATTTTTTCCCACTTTGCCCATTCTAATTTTTAATTTGAACATATTTCGTCATGCTTTTTTACGTTTTTTTATTTATATATATATATATATATATATATATATATATATATATATATTTGTTTGTTTTTTATGTTGAGGTTAAGGCAAACAATAGCTAGGAATTCGAGAAATAGGTAGACAGATGGGTAGGTACATAATATATGTACAGCCTGGCAGAATATTGTAGACAAATAATAAATTCTGAATTGAGCATTTCAATAAACACTAGAACGAGGGAAGTTATTTACTGTGTATTCCGACGCTGATGGAAACTCCTGTCTAACTTGAAAGAAGTTTACACACTACTGAAATGACTGGGAAGTTATTGTGGTCTGTTGACAAATTTCATCAATTTCGTACGTATTTAAAAAATATTATTATGGATTTATGTTGATTTTTAAACAATTATAGCAATGTACATTCAGATTTGAGATTAGGCTTCACGTTGAATTTGACAGTTTATTGTAAACAAAAACTTCCAGAAGAAAAAAAAGACTCGAGTCAAATTTTGTTGTTTTTTTAATATAATTTAAATCGTGAATTTTGTTTTTGAGTTGGAAACGGGAAAACGGAAACGGGTAGCATGAAACATCGGGAAAACGAGACGCAAGAAGAAGAAGCGAGAAGCGGTGAGAAAAAAAAACCAAAACATAAATGCGGGAAGCTAGAAACTGAAACAAGAAAAAGCGGGAAGCGAGAAATTAAAACCAACGCTTAATCCCTTCCTTTAGTCCTACATTCCTATATTGGCTCTAGACACTACCCAATTAAATGCTATCCTCCTTCTCATCCTTAGAGCATGTGCTCCAAATTCTAGCTAAATCAGTGCCTCCTGATCCTGGTATCTTAGCAACATTTTTTGTTTTTAATAAATATTTTTTTAATTTCTACAAATTACGCATTTATTTCATATTGTCCTCATTCCATCGTTCTATTTACATTTAATAAAACCGTTTGTATAAAATAAAATAAAAATACTTCTTCAATAACTGTAAATTCACTTCGTGGCATCATTTTAAATTAAATACTACAAAATATTCACTTGGACCATTGTGCCTATGATCCATATTCTTGTTTCCATTTAAAACCCTTTGAACGATCACAGAACCCTCTTTTTTTGTCTACTTTTAAATGTCAAACTGTATACGAATATGAAAATGACAAGTGGAACTTTTTTTAAAATTTGAACGGCGCACATGTTTTTGTTTTTATAAATTTCTTCAGAAATTATATTTTTTCAATAATCCGGGTTTAATTCGGATAGGTATCCGGATTTTGACTTTCACGAATTCTGCAAATCTGGATGTTACGAAACGGCTCCGGATTTACAATCTCTAAGTAGAACACCTCGACGCCTGTGTTGTGTTCAGTGTTCACATACAAATTAAGAAAACTCTTTCAGAGACTCACCTACAGTTTTCATACATAGAATTAATTTATTTATTTGTAAGAAATAAACGGCTTTTAATACAAATATATATACAAAGGAACTTTAACAAAAGGTAAGCCAACAAAGTTTCTTGTGCTAACAGTGGTTAAATACATACGTTTTATTTATGAAGCTAACAAGATAAACAAAAAACAAAATATAAGGAAGGGGGGAGAGGAAGAGGAAGATAGGATGGGGACAGGAGATGCTCTTGATACATTTTATACTCGTGGATCAATTTGTGGTCGTACGTATTACTTCGGTTCGATATTTTGAAAGGGTATTGTGAAGAATGTCGATATTGTGAAATTGTGCCTTATATTGTGCACAAATACGGGGAATTGGAGAATTTATCCTAAGGTCATGCATGCAGCAATAATTATTTATCGCCATAACTGAATGATAATTATTTTTTCCCCTTTTTATTGCTTGCTCTAGTGACAATTTAAATTTATTTTTTCCGTGCCCACAAATATATTTATGTTATTTCCGCACGTATTTTACAGGTGGCCAATACTAGCTACACGGGTATTCAATGAATCCACTAGTCATTGAGATTATAATATCAATATCTTATACTTCTCATTTATCTAATTGCCAGGAATCCACTATTTTACTGATGCTAATACCGTCATTTGAATACTAGCTTCTGAGACACGCAATAAAATACGTAATTTTATTATGATGTATCTAGACTACTAGGTGTACTGTAAAAACGAATAAATAGTCAAGAACAAGGAACACCAGTCCAATTTTTAAAAAAATCTTAACAAGGAACACCAGTCCATTTTTTAAAAAAATCTTATCAATTTCCGTTCAAACTTAAATACCAGTATATTTAGTTTTTTTTTTTAAGTTAGTTTTCATAGTTAAAATAATTTTCAAACTTTTAATTTTTCAAAGTCCGCCAAAACGCTCCAAATTTATGGCCGGTCGGTTTTGAGGGTAGAAAATAAAATGTCAAAACAAGGATGAGCTTTACCGTGCATAATTTTATATTCTATTCATAGTAAACCATAACTAAACATAAGTAATAACATTGTGTACCTTTTTAGAAACTTTAATTCGAAGAATAATAATAGTATTGAGCATTAACATTATCAACATATCCATTTTGACAATTGGTTTGCTCATGAATACTCTAATTTCTGTTATTAATAATAGTTTTGTATATTGAACAACAATTATAAAGCAATTTTAGTTTAAATTTCACCAAAGGTAAAAAAAATACGTATTTAAAATACAAAACAAAATCGAAAAATAAAAATGGTCAAACTAATTTAAAAATAGAATACACATGTGACGTCAGATGTTCCAATGCTATGGTACCAACATAACTAGGTGTTTTGATGAGATGATTATTTATTCAATTTTAAGTAACGATTTATAAATTTTACCCATAATTATATATAATAAAAGTTATTTAGAATCGGCGTTTGCTGATCTATATGAATATGTATTTTTAAGGCCATATTTTTCACTGGAGTTCCTTATTAATCAAGCTTTTAACATATTTTTGGATTTTTATAATATTTTTATTTTGTCTTTCAGAAGACATAAGTTTTGAGTCTTCCTTTAAATTCTGACTTTTTTCGAGCTTAGATATGGTGGTAGTTTATTTCTAGATTTGTTTAGTTCCTAGAACTGAATAGCCAGATTCTTTCCAACCTTCAAATAGTTTTGTTGCAACGAACAAATTATTATTTTTAATTGTTTTTGGCCTATTGGTAGGTACCAAGTCTAATCAAGCTCTTTATATAAAAATGAATGTTTGTTTGTGTGTCCTCGATTTTATCGAAAATTACTCGATTTTGCTAAAAATAGCACAGTTTATTCTTATTAGTTCCGGGAAGATTTAGAAGTTTTAATGAAATCCAATATGTAAAAACTGTTGCTATAATATTTTAAAATTAGTATGATAAACATTGAACCCGCCATGTTGTATTGAGGTTAGCCCATAGATGTACCACTCTGGTTAGCCACAGATTACATATTAAAAAAATAAGGGTTGTTTGCTTACAAATTCAGAATCTGCATTTACTGATCTATATGAATATATTATTTATGCCATAATATTTTTCATTAATAAGTTCCTTATTGTCACAAATAGGGGGCGGAATATTGAAGGCTCTCCTTGTCACAGATTGGTATTTGCAACACTCAAGTTCCTGAGCCACCCATCCTTTCCACCTTACAATACGAGAATAATCATACTGTCTACGTGTCTAATGTCTACCTACTCAATGAATTAAATATGTATATGATTCTACCACAATAAATTCCTTACGACCTGCAGGAAGTCATATAAGAGCCTAGTACATTTTAGCAGCAATAAATCTATATGTTGGTCACTCTTAGTTTGCCTTATGAATAGGATCAAATCCCAAGCAATCAGAAAAAAACAGTTTAATGTAACAAACATTAGATGTTATCGTTGTATTGCTCCTTGATATCTGCTGTATTTATGCTATTTCGCTCTTTCTTACATTGTCTATTGAATAAATATGATGGTCTCTTTAATTGTACATCTACTTGATAGCTGATCATAACTTTTACTTGATAACTTTAACATTATTTAGGTGTTACTATTATATTAAGTCTATCCTCACTGTAACAAAACTGTACTGCTTTTTTAAAAAAATATTTCTCAATTCTTTTAATACTTGCTGTTATTTTGATATTTTTATAATATAATTTAAATCGGTATTATGAAATTGAACTCTAGCATCTCTATAACAAAACTGTCATGCTGTTTTCATATTTAATTTTTTTTCCACATTGATCACAACATTCATGCACCTATATTGTTTTAATTTTGCGCTGCATTTGTATGATGATTGTTATTTATTGTTGTATTATTTAATATTGTTGAATTAAACTCCCGCTGACAAGCTACTTGCAGTGGCTTAGCGGGTACAAGTTCCCATTATATGTAATTAATATTATACAATAAAAAATACCGACATTCTTCGCGTGACACTTTTATTCATTTTTTTCACTGTTCATCGGCTCTACATATTCATGGCACCGTTTCTTTATTTTGTTACAGTCCTTTATTGATTTTACATTGACCTTGCATTGTTTTAAAATGTCCTTCTTCCAAGTAATTTCATTCTTATTGAATCCGGTCTCTTTTTCTCTGACAAATTGTCTATTTTGAATAAATATTACCACATAATAAGCCATATATTGAAAGATCTTCCCGCTCTGGAAAGGTCAAACTTTTACACTACAGTGCCACCAGCCTTTCCATACGTTCTTTGTATACCTCATGGCGTCCAGCTTTGGACCTAGGTCTCCCTCAAATGCCTCCAGTTTTGGGGATTCTTGGCAGCCATCCGAAAACGGGAGTTTTTTTTCATATTTTAACAACTCATTTCATCTCTGGGTGACCTGTGCTATTCTCTTTCCCAAGAATTCCATTACATTTCCATGTCATGTGTGACAAATATAATGAATAGTTAATCCTATCCTTTATACCAAGCCCATATTGAAAGAATCGAAAGCATTCAACATAAATTCTTTAATCATATAAATTATAAATTTAATTTACCCTTTACAAATAATACCTAATCCTTAAAATTACATAACTTCATCACGCTTCAAACGTTTAATATTTGATCAAATCTTATTTAAAATTATGAATAATAGCCTGGACTCGCTAGAGCCCATCAACTTTATAAACATACACATACCGTCAAGACCAACCCAACAAACTGATTTTTTTCATTTGCCCGCATGCAGGACCAATCTTAGGATAAATTCTCCAATTCCCCGTATTTGTGCGTAATATAACGCACAATTTCACAATATTGACATTCTTCTCAATACCCTTTCAAAATATCGAACCGAAGTAATACGTACAACCGCAAATTAATGTATCGAGAGCATCTGCTGTCCCAATCCTATCTTCCTCTTCCTTTCCCCTCTTCCTTCTTAATTTGTTTTTTCTTTATCTTGTTAGCTTCATAAATAAGAAATCTGTATTTAACCACTGTTAGCACAAGAAACTTTGTTGGCTCACCCTTTGTATGAAAAGCTATTTGTTTCATACAAATAAATAAATATCCAAAACTCTTCAGTTCAACAATAACAAGATGTAACCCTTATTTCAGATGCAGTCTATCCTCTACCACAACTCCAGTGGAAATCTGGCCTTCACGGGCAAGCTGAAGAAGAGGGAGGTGCACCAGGCCATCACCATGCACCCGGTTAAGGAACACAAACACATGTTCAGGATACACTCATATCTCAAGGTTGGTAGCACTTGTACTTACAGTCAACTATTTAAATAAGGCAATTCATTAGGGCAACTTGGATTATAAATACATTACACCACTTTACTTGAATTATGGGTTTTTACATCACTTACGTGTAAGTTATTGTTCATATGGTAATATTAGAGGTATTTATAGAGAAACACCCCAAGAAAATAATCAATGTCAATGTATTTTTTCACTGCAATGATACTAACTAACTAACTAACTAACTTACCATCACGCTGTTTCACCGCAGTGGTAGGCAGAGAGGATGGACCGCCAAACAACTCGATCTTGGCATACACTTCTTGCTTCATTCACATTCGTACAAGGTCTCATACATTCTATTCTGTTATTCCGACTTCTGACATGGCCCGACCCAAGTATTTGATTCACTTGATCGTGGCATGTCTTCCTCGGACGTCCCCGGCTTCTTCCATTCACATTCTCATCATATATTCTCTTTATTCATTCGTTCATTCGCTCTACATGCCCGAACCATCTAAGCGTCCCTTTCTTAATCTTGTTCATTACGCTTACATCAGCTTTGCATTCTTTACAAATCTCAACATTTTTCACACGATCGTATATGGGTTTACCACACATTCGTCTCAGAGATCTCGTTTAACAATGTTCCTAAATGATTTATTTAAGGGTAAATTAAATGTGATGATCGCTCACAGATTGCGCTAATTCTAATATTTGAGAAAAAAAACATTTTTAGCACCTAATGCTGTTAAATATTGAGATGAATATTTGTTGGCGAGTGTACATACGGAAAATGAAAAGGAATAAATTTTTATTGTAGGTTTAAAGAACAAGTCCCTCAAAACCTACAAAAATACTGTTTGTGTTAAAATAATATATTGTTATATTAATCACGTCAGAGGGCTACCCCATCAAATTGTGGTTTCAACAATCTCCCATTTTTCCAATAAATAAATTTCATCTCTTATTCGAATGAGAATTGGATATTGCTCTGTTCCCTCTCATCTTTTTAAAATTCACGTGCTTGACTAGCCAGATTGTACTTTCTGTGATCTAGATGTGAGAACTTTAGATCACATATTTTTTGGTTCTCCCCTTCTAAATAAATATCCTCTCTTCTCAAGCCTTGGACTTTACTTTCATAAAAAATTATTCCATTTCATATTCCATATGTACACCCGCCAACAAACAATTTATTTCAATATTTAAAAGCATTACATGCTAAAAGTGATTTTTATTGTTGTTTTTTTTTAAATTAGCGCCTACCGTGAATGTATATTACGTTTCGTTTACCCTAAAGTTTTTCCTCTGTTTTCTTAAGTTGCTTCCATACCTCCTGGTTCCTATTTATTTTTATATTATTACTAATTACTAGTATTCATATCCAGGATTGTATTGTTCAACACTTGACCATAGTTTTTTAAATTTTTTTTATTAAAATATTTCCATTTTAAGCACATACAGGTGCTTTGGACACTCCATTCGAGATATTATGGTATATAATTGGCCAGATCCTGTCACATTGAGTTATACACCTTACTATTTTAAATTATATTTTGAATGATTGTATCTACGTAGTTGTTGTTCTCAGTGGAAACTTAACTTTAACCTGCTACAATCTTGCACTCAAAAAATTTATCCATCGCAATAAGAACTAGCACTGACGAAATCTTTAACAAACTTACATTATGTCAATAAAACAATTATACTCTAAAA
Source organism: Halesus radiatus (assembly GCA_022606495.2). NCBI lineage: Eukaryota > Metazoa > Arthropoda > Insecta > Trichoptera > Limnephilidae > Halesus > Halesus radiatus. The sequence continues at coordinate 206,393 of JAHDVE020002765.1, forward strand.
CACTTTATATTCATAGATACAAAAACAAGAAATAACAACAATCACACATATTAGAAACACTAGATCTCAGAGTCAAAAACACATACAACAAGGAACCACAAACACAACATTTGGAAAAAAAGCTTCTTAAACTATGGTACTAAACTCTACAAAAAATCCCACTATCCTTTAAAAATCACACAACCATAATAAATTTTAAAAACAAATAAAACACTCAATACGTTACATAGAAATCTCAAATAGAAAATATATTAACACCAAATTCAGACTGTTAACATACGGATTTGACTGGGAGTAGGAACGCGGGAGAAGGAGAGGAGGAAGGTTGGGAAAGTGCAGTTACGGGAGACAGAGCATTTGTACAGACTTACCCGGTGAGGGGTGTTCCTCCAGGGAGCTCGGCTCTGGACCTTTGACTAGCTCAGTTTCGGCAGGCCAAGGAGCTCTTCTGCAGGGTCGTGGGCCGACAGGCAGTCTTATAATTGGGAACCAGACTCGAATACTTTGTCAAATGAAACTACCGTATGCTTTCAGACTCAGTGGTTTAATTCAGAGGAAGGTACAGACATGGTGAATGTAGTTATGGTGAACAGTAGGCTAACCTAACCTCAAAAGAATGTTACGGGCAAATTCTCTCTGATATTCTCTAAAACGGGCATGTAAACTGGGACTTGAATAAATTACAACACCAACAGAGGGGAAAATGTAAAGACAGCTCACGGTTTAGGTCGTTGGCAATTGGGGTTTCCGTGGAAGCAATTATCATCCATCTTAGATTGTTGCTCGCGTGCTTCTCCTCGGGTCGCAGTTGGCGGCGACCGGGCAGGCCATCTCCAGCGGGGGGCGGGAGCGTGTTTCCAAGGCCGGTTCCGAGCGGTGAATGAATGGTGTTGTTGAGCAGAGCGCGGATGTTTCTTTATGCGAGGTCTTGATTGCGGCCGCTTCTGGCGCTGGTGTCCTTTTACAAGAGGCAAGTACCCCTTTTAGGAGTCTACTGAGGTTACGTAACAAGACTAACACCGAAACCATTCAATGCCACTTAAAACACCCCACCTTACAATTATTTTTATTTTTTTCATCAAACACATCAATTTAATATTTTGTACATGAAATCCTCAACACGGGAAATCCCAGTAAGGATATCAATATCATTGTTTGTTATTTTGTTATAATAAAAGAAGATAATAAAACATTATTATTATTATTAATATGTATCCATAAAGTTTTAAAATTCATCATCTTATTTTTCCAGAATCTGAAAATCCAAGATCTGAAAGTGTCAGCAATCGCCCTCCACCGGGACATCTTCATAGCGGCGCGGGAATTGCGGCTGGATCCCTCCAGCCTCCCCGCTTTCCAACTGGCCGACTCTGTACCCCTATACATCTATCCCCAGGGACACTCTCACTACCTGGGCGACACCAATATACTAGGTAAATTACTGACTAATATAGTCTGAAACTGTCAGCCATCGCCCTCCACCGGAAAATCTTCACAGCGGAGCTATTTAAAATATTTATGCAGGAATATTTTAAAGGACAGTTTTAATTAGTAAAAAACAAGAGATATTTACAACTTTCTGTGCAAACATAACAAAATGATCTCAGTAGTGTCCAATATGACTCTGTAATACTTTACATAAATCTGCATGTCATTTTAATATTTAATTGATTGTACTAATTACTCTCTGAACAAATTGATTTTCCATATACGCTAATAATTATTGGTGTTCAACTATGTATTATTTATTTATTACTTTATTTTAAAAAAATAATGCAACACCTTTAATAATTAGCCAAACTAATTGGAGGACATTGGTGCTTGTTTCTCGATTTTTTTGCAGTTTCGGTTGAAATTTTTCTTAATTTATTCTGAGTTTCGCTTTTCATATCTTTATGAAGTTATGGATGACGTTTTTCCAGTTTTGTTATGGATGACATATTCTCGTTTCTTTATGATATTATGAATGACTTTTTCCTGTTTCGTTACAATGTTATGGTTGCCTTCAACTCGACGGACACGATTAGAACACCCGTTCACAGTTGATGTTGGCTTCATGAGAATGGGTCGTTTTTGTGTAAATCGGCTTGTATGTGGATCGACCTACCGGCATCTGTCTTTTCTCCTACAATTAATCTGGGTTTCTTCAAGGCCCGCATCAATAATTCCCTTCCTACAGCCTCTCCTTAGCCCGCCTCACAATGTTGTTTAACCGGATGGCGATATAGTTCCCTTGTTCCGTACAGAGGCACTCTTGTGAGGTGTCACATAAAAAAATAAAAAATAAAAATGCAATCTCCGTGGCTGTGTGGTAACATTATTGATTTTGAGCCGAGAGCTTGGATTCAAACAAGGGATAGTTTTTTTGATCTGAAACATTGCTTGAAATTGCTGTAGCTATGTTTAGTCAGACTTGAATCATTGGCTACTTCCTCTTTTCCTTCATCTTCATTTCATCCACTTTCAGCAGACTTATTTTTGCAAATGCTATTATCTGCAAAACTTCCTTAGAGTAATTAACCATAAGTTAATCCACCATTTATAGGCTTCAGGCAGTTACAAAAAATTCTTAAGTTTTCGAAAATTACAATTTTTTTACTCTACTAAACTTCTTATCATATTACAGTAATCACTTAACATTAATTGAAAACACTTTGTGATGAACTTCTTCATATCAAATGCTCATATAGCAAATTTAATTGAATACGAGTATAATACAAGTTTATTATGTTTAGTGGTTCAATAAATAATTCATAAACAACTGATTCCATTTGTTGACTGAATTATAATTAGTAGTTTTATCAGGTTCTTGACGCAATTTGTATTGCAATGACAGATTACACATTTGTCCCATTCGGAAACTGGGAAATTCAATTAACAGGATTTTAATGCTGTCGTTTTGCAATTGATTTCTTTAAAAATCATGTTATTGTGTTTGTCCATACCTCCGAAATCAAAGTTCATATGTCACACTAAAAAAAATGTAGGAGAGAAAATCGTTACTTAACCTGACTACTAAGGGCTTTTCAATTCAATTTATCTCATCAAGCAGCACGTTTTGACACAACTTATGTATTTTATGTAGTGTCCCATTTCTACATTTGTAAAATTTATGTTTTATTCTTTATGGGAAGATTTATTGCAGTATTGAATCAGTGCAGTCTGATTCACCTAGTCTTGCGAATTTCTTCATTTAATTCATTCTTTAAATTCATAAAAAAAATTCAAATAACAAAAAATTTTTGCAAATAAATGAAAATGGGAGATTTTTTCATATTGCAAATTGTGCTAGTTTTGAAAATAACTAATATAAAAATAGAATAAGCACGAAAATAACAATCTTACTCAACCAGATAACGAAAAATATTCCTCAATGTAGTAAATAATGGTTTAGTTTTTAAAGACAATATTACGAGCCAAAAAAGATGTTCCCTGCCAGTACTGATTACTTCGGAAATCCTGACCCGACTAGTGAAACTGACGGTTTGGCCACGCTGAGACTAATTCAAACGGAATCGCCGCAGGCATTGAGGAACGAATTAGGATCTTCTGACTAGTGTCTCGCAGTGACTTGACTAACTTGAACCTTGTATGGACTGACTAATATCGATGGACCAGAGACGTAGTGACTACGATTATTTCCTTGAGGGAATATGGACTGCGAAAGGGAATACACGTTGCTCAGAATTACTGACTGACTAGAGGCGGTTTGCCGTTACGGAAAATTACCCACGGGGTTTTATGGATTGCGGCGCGGGATTCTATACATTAGATGGAGTCTTGCACAGTGCACAATATCTCTGATGAATTTGCGATGACGCTCATAGTATCCGCGCTGTAATTATGTTGCCGCGTGTTAAATAATCGTAGGGTTGCAAGGCCTAAGGCAAGGAATGAAGAATTAATTCCGTGTTAAATTGAGAATCAGATTGTATGTGCCGATATATTTCTGCTTCCAAAAGGAAAAAGAGGATGATTAAAAATTAGCACATAAAATGAAATAGTACACTCAACCTTTTTTATTTTGTATTTTTTATAATTTTATAAAAATATCAATCCATCCCTAACGGGATTCAAGAAAATTCTTGCCAGCAGCCACCTCGCTCGCCACCGCACTATGCCACCACCTCTGTCTGTTATTACTCATTTCGAAAATTGATTTTTTTCTGACTTAACGATCTATATATGTACATATTTAGAAATTGTGTTGAGAAAATTATTTGTACGTTATATCAGTGAAGCGTCATCTTTATAACCGTCAACAATTGTATGAAAATAAGCCTGAACCAAAATATCATTGGGTAATTGCTCATTATAGCCGTGAACTTGTTATATCCGTGATCGTTACAACCAAGTTCGACTGTATTATATTACGATATTTTAATTATTTCTAACATTCAGTAACTTACGGTATGAAGGTATGCATATACTTATACGGGCTTTGTTTTTATGTTTTACGGAGACATGATTTTTGTTTTTATTTTCGTAGCAGATGTCTCTTTTTTCAATCTTCAGGTAATGCATTAAACATTTCTGGATTTTTATGCATCTTTGTTATATCCCCGTATACATTTTGTGATTTATTAATGATATACATTTGCACTTCTCTATGCCTAGTAGGGCAGTTATGGTTCACAGGTGTTTTGAATTCTGTATCCAGTGTTAATTGATAATCTGCCCTACTATTCTAGATCCAATGTTAGAATGACCTGTAAGCGCGCATGTCTCCGCCCCCTTACCCCACTGCTTTCTCCGTCTAGACAGTCCACAACTTACTGAATTGGCAGAGCGTAGTCGTGAGCCATACGTGGGGTGATGCGACGAATGCGGGAGGGTGGGGTATGCGTAGTATGAACCTAATTTCGAACCCTAGCGGGTTGTTCTTAGGCTGAATCGAGTATATACACGAGAGCACTTTACATAATGAAAACATTTTTTTTATAGTTTATCTTCTGTAGTTCATATAATTTTATTCATCATCCTTTTCCCTCCACAAACAAATTTTTCTTAATAAAGTTGAGTATTGTGAGGAAATCCATTTTTTTAAGACTGTCTAACTTTATATAATTTTGCCTTAGGATAATCGTATTTATACTTTGCAGATATTTAAAAAAAGTAAAAATAAATACCTCCTATTTGCTATTATTTAGAATATAAGGCATTTGTTATTGTTTGTAAAATGTATTTCATTTGAGAAAGTGTGAATATATACACACATTTAGATTTGAACTGTTAGCAATAACCAATCTCACTTCAACTTTACGACCTTTTAACACCAACGCTTTGGCAGAACTTCTGGCACCAACTTGTGAGGTATCCATAATATGTATTATTATTATCAATTTATGATCTAACTAGCTGCCAAATCAATCAAACTCGCATAAACCCGGCAATAAATTCAAACACCTTCATTTAAGTGCAGTCTTACATTGATTTACCATTCATTCTCTTCAGTAATTTCATAATTACTCATTGTTGTTTTGCAAAATTATGTTTTTGTAAATTGTACTATCTTACCAGATAATGTGTTTATGTATTTATCAAAAATGTATGCATACAACATAAGTAGTTTCCCCAGAATAACTACTTATATTCAGAGAAACGATTTTTTCTACCTCATTCACGAGGGTGGTCTGTAAAATAAGTTTCCCTATTTTTTTCACAATGATAACCATTTTATTTACAACGAGCAATACATCATTGGAAAGCTTAGACTATCTATTTTTCTACATAGTCCACGTTGACTTCGGTGCACTTTTTCATCCGGGTCACCATCTTTTTGATTCCCTGGTCATAGAAGTCTCCCGCCAGGCCGTGAAGGTAGCTTCCCTGTACCTTACCTCTCCTTTCAGCTCCTCTTCGTTTGCAAAATGTGTTCCACCAAGGTGTTTCTTCAAATCGGGGAAGAGATGGTAGTCGCTCGGGGCCAAGTCCGGACTGTATGGTGGGTGTAGGACGATCTCCCATCCGAATTTCTCAATGAGCGCGGTGGTGACGCGGGCTGTATGCGGACGAGCGTTGTCCTGATGAAAATGGATTCCATTCGTCAGCATGCCTCTCTTGTTTTGTATGGCCCTTTTAAGGTTTTCCAGAGTTTTGCAGTAGCGATCAGCAGTTATTGTTGTGCCGGTAGGCATAAATTCGCACAACAATAGGCCTTTCCTGTCCCAGAATACCGTTGCCATGTCTTTGCCGGCACACAGCGTTTGTTTGAACTTACGCGGCGCAGATTGCGGATGTTTCCACTGTTTGGATTATTCCTTTTTTTCCGGTGTGAGGTAGTGGGCCCACGTCTCGTTCCCAGTGACCATGGAGTCCAAGAACTCCTCACCGCCGACTTGGTAGTCCGCGAGAAATGTGGTGGCCGCTTCAACACGCTGTCTTTTGTGGTCCTCCATAAGCATCCTGGGCACCCACCTTGCACAAACCTTAGAATAACCTAAATGTTCTGTTAGTATCTTGTCTATGGTTGTCTTGCTGACATCTGGGATCATCTCACTAAGCTCCCGAACCGCCAGTATTTGATTTGCCAGCATTCCCGCTTCCACTTTCGCAATCGTTTCGTCACTGACCGATGGCCGTCCGGACCGCTGTTCGTCATGGACGTCTGTGCGTCCTTCTTTGAATTCTTTGCACCACTTGTGCACCATTTGAACACTCATGCACGTTTCTCCATACACTTATGTCAGTTGAGAATGAATTTCCGTCGCTGAATGACCTTTGGCACACAAAAAACGAATCACAGAGCGTACTTCACACCTCATGGGCGATGCGATCGGGAGCTCCATTCTTTACAGCTGCCAAACCGACACTGAGCGTTGCAGCGAGTTCAGCCGGGTGGGGATGTGGAGGGGGAAGACCAAGCTATGATCCAGTGTTGCCGGATTGCACGTAACAGCGATCCGCGCGCTCGTGGCAAACAGGGAAACTTATTTTACGGACAACCCTCGTAATATAAAAAAGTTCTCATCTCATTTCTACAATCTTTAAATTTATGCTTTACTCACATTTTTTTTAGTCGGCAAAAAAATTACATTTTCTGGTAGAAAATTTATTTGCTATGGTGATTTCTCACAAAAGCGGCGCTATAGAAATGGTCCGATTATGATGGTCTGTTCAATGAAAGTCTATTAATATTCTTGTTTGCTTCTTCCTTCTAGGAGTGACTCCAAATCTGAACCGATATCGCCCGACAGAACTGAAGAATGTTATATGGTGGGATTTTATTTCTAAAGCAATATTTTCTCCATCTAACGCCAATCCGAAACGAAGAATGGAGATCTCCATGCGAGAAGGATTGGATGATATTATCAGAGAGGTGATTAAAATGCTTTTTTTACAACAGTTTTTTTTATACATAATTGTTATATTTATTAGAGTTTATTTACTATTGTAATAATATAACAAAGAGAATATCCACAATCTCGGTATATTTATTTAAAGGATTAACGATTTTTAATATGTTTTTTTAATAATTTAAAATAAATCAAATTTAATAATGTTAATTAAGTTCTGCAAGTATTTTAGGTTTTTTATTCTTGCAACAGCTGTTTCGGCATTCAAAACCATTATTAAACTGCGGTTAGGCCGCATGGACTTATTTTAATATGATTTTATTTACTCCTGCTCTATTTTTATTTGTATGCAGTTTAAAGTGTAAAATTAATATTTTCGTTAAAAACCGATTTACTTAGAAAATTAATCAATCAATTAAATAATTGAAATTCTTATTCTGTGAGGCACTTGCCATTAAAATCTGCTTCCCCAATTTAGTGATTTCGTAAAATAATTCATGAGAGGGGTTTACCAAATACTTTTTAATTCATTTTCATAACCGGGGTAACACTGCCGTGGTAAGTAAAAACACAGTAATTTCCATGGGAGCCATTCTCCAGAATGAAGGGTCGAGTTTTGTTTAACCTTTTAGCCTATTTACAGTTGGCCTAATGTACTGATTTTTTGTCATAACACTTGTAGGCACATTCTCATTAAAATAAAGCTTTAAAAAATGACAGTATCTGTTGAAAATATGCGTTTTTCTGTTTTTACTGTGTTTTCACTTCCCAATGGTTAATTTATATCATGTAATTGTGGTAAGTAAAAAAGCAGTAAGTACATATAATATTTTACTGTTTATAAGTTAAGGAAGATATTTATCTTATTAATTATTATTGTGTTTAACTGGTAGAACTCGAAGGTAAATAATTTTTTTTTTAAATTTTGTTCATGTTTATTTTGTAGAACTTCACTTTAATTTAAAGTTAATTTTTTTTAAATAATAACTAACTAACCATCACGCCTTTTTACCGCAAGGGTAGGCAGAGGATGGACCGCGAAACAACTCGATCTTGGCACACTCTTCTTGCTTCATTCGCATTCATACAATGTCTCATACATTCTCTTCTGTTGTTATTCTGACTTCTCTCATGGCCCAACTCAAGTATCATGCCTTGTCTACCTCGGGCGTCCCCAACTCTTTCTTCCATTCACATTCGCGTCATATATTCTCCCTACACTACTTTCTTCGTTCATTCGTTCTACATCTAAAAAAAACTAAACAAACCATCTAAGGGTCCTTTTTTAATCTTTTTAAATCTTTTTTAATCTTACTGATTAAAAAAGGACCCTTAAATTATGTGTGATCTACAGACCTTTGTGAGAATGGGCCCTCTTACAGGCACAGAAACAGCAAATTTAGTCAAATCTAGCTTGTCCATAAATGAGAAGGAGGCTGCCAAATAGTGGCGAAACTAAAATTGCTATATGTAGATATGAAGTGGTAGCGGCATAGTGATGGAATTTCGACAATTACAACAATATAAAGATTTAAGACCTTTGAAATGTGAACCTTTAAGAGAGAGCTTAAAGTATCATAAACAGAACACATAACCAACGAGCAAGCATTACATTGAAGTAGAACTTCTCACAACCAAGAAAAGAAAAACTGCAAAATTCCCGTCAAGTAAAACATGGAATATTGAGGCCAGAGGAACTTTAGGAACTGTATCGAAGTGGACCTCTTCGTGCTATACACGACTGATACTTTCTAAATGGTTGTTGCCAACTTTTACCACCAGATGGCTCCACAAGAAGAGGATTTCATTTCCAGAGGGTTTATTGCTGATTTATTTAAGTTTTTGCTTTAAGTTCCGTGGTCAACATTCTCACAAATAGTTTTATGTTTACGCATAATACTCTTAAAATACCTAAAACTTTGATTTATTTTCAGCTTATGGAGAACATTAACGCCTTCTCCAAGCAGAGAGGACGGATCATAGAGTTTCGGGAGATCCTGTACGGGTACCAGAGGCTGGACCCAATCCACGGAGTAGACTACATCTTAGACATACTGCTAGTTTATAAGAAATACAGAGGGAGGAAGATGACGGTGCCAGTGAGAAGACACGCATATTTACAGCAAAGTTTTACAGGTAAACATAACTTTTATTTATTATATTTTAACTGACAGTCATATTTGCATAATAGTTTTTATTGTAATATGGACAAGTGATGTCTGTGTGTTGTGATGAGCTTGATAGACCTTACATAAATGACTGTGGCTGTGCCAATTTCATTCTGTTTTATTTTTGCCCCCTTATTGATAATGAAATTAAGTTTATGCCACCTGCATTACATTTTATATCATGATATACAATTAATAAAAAGGATGTATTACCAATTTTGCATACAATTGTCATTAAATGGTTTATTAAAGGGATTGTTTACGATAAACTTTTCACAAGCACATCAATGATTTAGTAAGCAGAGTGTACAAGCTTCTGGGCTTCGTAATTCGAGATTCATATTCATTTTACTATATGCAATCGCTGAGGTTATTATACAATGCGCTAGTCTGAATTTTTAGCTGTAAATTTATATACAAACTCTCACCTAGTATCAAACAAATTAATTCAATCAATAATTGCATTAAGTCCAGCAAAAATTTGTTTAAGGAATTAACAGAATAAGAACTGACTAGTATTTTTAAATCAACGTCATAGAAATTACTGAAAATACCCTTTCCAAACCTTGAAGTTCAAATATAGAAATCACTGTAAACCGCCTTATTCAAAACCTAGTTCGCCTCAGTGTTGGATCTCCTGGTGAGGAAGATTTAAAAAAAAAATCTGTAATATAAATGTATTTTTTATATTTATACCTTACTTCTGAAAATGTCCAAATAAAGATAGAAATTATTAAAAAATAAAATGAAAAAATCATTGGAGTCGAATTCTATTATTTGGGCCCCACACGAACTAACTTACATTTTGTGCATTGAAAGAGTTCACAAGAATTTTTTAGATTTTTGTTTTTGCGTCTACTAAGTAATATATTTAACAGTTGAGGTTACCCACCACTTACCCACCCTGGTATAATTAACTTATGGTTACTAATTAAATGGACCTATAATTTTTAAAAGACTAAACCCTCAAGTGTCCCTACACAGTTTTCGCATAGAAGGAGGTTACTGACGAAAGCACATCAAATTGGTTAGTACAGATACTGACGAAAGCACATCATATTGGTTAGTACAGATACTGACGAAAGCACATAATATTGGTTAGTACAGATACTTCATATTGGTTAGTACAGATACTGACGAAAGCACATCATATTGGTTAGTACAGATACTGACGAAAGCACATCATATTGGTTAGTACAGATACTGACGAAAGCACATCATATTGGTTAGTACAGATACTGACGAAAGCACATCATATTGGTTAGTACAGATACTGACGAAAGCACATCATATTGGTTAGTACAGATACTGACGAAAGCACATCATATTGGTTAGTACAGATACTGATGATGACAAAATATAGCCCTTAGCAGCTCATTCTACATTCAACATATTTAACAGTGAGATTCTGGCTAACATAAATTTCTTTGTACCAGAATCTCACTCTCGAGGATGTCATCGCAACCCCCTTTATAGTTAAACGAACCACACAAACTTATTTGTGAACACACCTGTGGGGAGAGCTACGTACTTGCTAAATACGGTGGATCAAAAAATTGATCTATTTTTTATATCCTGTAATGCATTTATAGGGTTTTTGGCATTGCATATACACTGCATAAATGGCACATTTATAACGAAACAGTTTAAAAATTTGTAATGTTATAAATATTTGTACAATTTGAATAAAAAAATGCACATTTGGGTTATTATGCAAGCATGCTTTCATGATTAATTGGTTTAATTTTTTAAATTTTATGCTGAAGTCCATTCTTGATTGCGTTTTGTAGCATCAGATGTGTAAATAATTTACTGCTCTATTTGCCTCTTTATTTTTCCATGAACATGAGAAATTTTTACGTAATATTCCAACTTGAAATCTTTTAAATTTTTAAAACTTTATTATTTGTATACAAATTGTGGCTTCATGTGAGAAAAATGTAAATTTAGATAATAATTCTAGCACAAGACATTCTAAACTGGTATTCTGTTCATCAAAAACGCATTTTCTCATAAGATACTGACCTGTAATTTGTTTGTGCTTCTTATATCTTTGATAAGTTTCTAGCATGATCTTAATTTATTACTTATATCTCTTTTTAGGAATTGAAATTCGAGAAGTTCCACTGGGAGAGCCGCCGCTGACTAAATCTGCTGAAGAGGAGGACAAGAAAGACGAAGACTACGGCACTGATGACCTTTATCCCAGCGGACAGTTTGCTGTCAGCACCCAGGCGCCACCTTTCCTCAACTTCAAGAAACTAAATGTACCCATCAGAGTAGCGTTTGAGACTGGAATAAACAAAATAAGCGAAAACTTACCTTATGTGTTCAGAAATCAGCAAACCGGAGATAACTCCATCAAAAGGATCAATTTCATCCTTCCGCTGTCAGGCAGATTCGATACTTTTGTACGCTTCATGAAGAACTACGAAGAAGTCTGCTTGTTTAAGGATAAGAAAACTTCTCTATTTATTCCGCTCTATCAAGACGGTAACGCCCCGGCAGATTTCAACAGGACCGTAGCTTTAATAAGTCTGTTTCAAAACAAGTATCCTTACAGCAAAATTCAGCCGATAAAAATACTTAACGCACAGTTTTCGAGAGCCGTCGCTTTGGAAAAAGGAGTGGAGGTTTGCGACAGCGGAGACCTCTTATTCTTCATAGACGTGGATATACTCTTCACATCGGAATCTCTACAAAGAATAAGATTAAATACCATTAAAAACTACCAAGTATACTTTCCTATAGTGTTTAGTCAGTACGATCCACTAGTCGTGAGTGGGGACGATTACAATTCCATCCAGACCGTGAACAAAGTGACAGACAGTGAACAAACAAATAATAATAGAGTTAGACAAAGTTTTGTGGATCGGGAATTGCGAACGGACGATCACGGTTACTTCAGACAGTTCGGTTTCGGGATCGCTTGTGTTTACAAAGACGATTTTAATTCGGTCGGGGGATTCAATACAGATATTAAGGGGTGGGGTTTAGAAGATGTTAATCTATACGATAAGTTCGTTCAGTCCAACCTTTCTATATTTAGGACTGTCGATGTTGACTTGGTGCATATGTTTCATTCTGTCGGCTGTGATAAAAATTTAGACTTAGCTCAATACAATATGTGCCTTGGAACCAAGGGGAACACGTTTGGCAGCATCAAGCACATGACCTTATACTTGTTCAACCACCCGAGTGTTCTGCCGAATGCCCCTCTGCTTCCCGTCTACGACGAGCCAAATAAAGTGCCTTTGAAGAGATGATTTATGTAACGATGATTAATTTACTTTTATTGATGTATGTATATTATTATGAAATGAACTTAATAAATAAATATTTATATTTTCTGATGTGTAATAAACTCGATGAAATAAAATCAAAATATTTTTTCGCCAAGTATTTTATTTTACTTTTTGACTGCTATGAAATGTATGACAAGTGACAACAACGAGCTTTTGAAATTATAAACACTTGCCTTTCTAATAAAAAAACAATACCCAACCGTAAAACAGTGTTTCAGTTACACATTGAATATAGACTGAATAACTACTATTTTGAAATCATACTAATAAACGCATTTTAGTGACTGTGCAGTTAAAACATGTTGTAAGCAATTTGTACTGGCAACGTTGCTTTTGGCGGCGTGGCGCATGGGTGTTGAATGACAGATAACAGTTTTAAACATTATCACCTCAGAACATGCTCATGCACGAAGGGCTGTGAGGAGTTTAAGTTGTGGAGTTACGGCACATCCACGTCCATCCAATACTATATCTGACATTTCTGACAATCTCCATGATGTACCTACTTATTCGTAAATCTATATTTTGTTTTAAAATCCGCTTCACGGAAGTGTGTAACTTTCCATGAACTCCAAATGGCTGTTAAACATCACTTTAGTCTATGTAACGATTATTAGTAATGTTTTTACATAAACGGTTCGTTATCAGTTGTGTAAAATTTAAAACACATTTATTAGTAAGACTGTCAATGTATAAGTAGTTCGCATTTATTATATTACTTATAACTATTATGTAATAAGGAACTCCAGTACAATTTAAAATAATTTTTTTTATCAATAGTGATGTTCAACTTTTGACGTTGTTTTAAATACCAGTATATTTCGTATTTTTTCTAAAGTTAGTTTTCATAGTTGAAATATTTTTCAAGGTTTCCATTTTTCAAAGCCCAGCAAAACGCTCCAAATCTATGACCGGTCGGTTTTGATCAGTTTTGAGGTTAGAATATCAAATGTCAAAACAAGGATCAGCTTTACCGTACATAATTTTATATTGTATTCATAGTAATCATAACTAAACATAAGTAATAAAATTATGTACCATTTTAGAAACTTTAACTCGAAGAATAATAATAGTATCGAGCATTAATAATATCATAATATCTGTATTGATAATTGGTTTCCTCATGAATTCTCTAATTTATTTCACTAATAATAGTTTTTTATATTGAACAACCATAAGGAACTCCGGTGAAAAATATAATGGCTTTAAAAATATATATTCGTATAGATCAGCAAATGCCGATTCTGAATATATAACTTTTATTGTATATAATTTATACATAGATTTTATAAATCGTTATATAAAAGTGAACTAAAAACTGTACCACCAAAACACCATGTTCTGTTGGTACCACTGCTTCTGACGTCACACGTGCCGTTTTTGAGCCCAACTATAACTAGATAAGTTTTTTTCCGCTCTTAATCTTGCTTATGGCTTATCATTTCGCTGTTTACAGTGTTCATTTTGCCCTTAAAATCATTATGTTTGTTTATTGCGACTACTTGAGAGTTTTTGCTTGAAAATTCATACCAATTTTAACAAATTTGTTTACTTAATAACCTATTCCCCTTGCACAACACAATGTCATTGGCACTTTGGTGATTATTTCTTCAGTTATTCTGGAAGCGGAGGATTTCTAATGATACCTCAAAACTGTTATTTCTTAAAATGCATAATATATTTATTTTTATTTCCAGCCATTAAAGTTACGTTAATTTTTCAAACCGATTCATTTTATTCAAGTTAATATCTATCTACTGCTGTCACGGACTGTTTGTCAAGTCCGCAGATGCTTCACATGCGTCAAAACTGACGCATACGCAGAAAACTGATGGAGGCTTATTAAAGCAAGCGATTCTGATTTGCCTTTCATACACAATTCAAAGCATTAAAGGTTAAAATCGCATCCAAAAAATTGTAGCCACGTGCTGAGAAAGTTCGAGGATGGAATAGTTTTGTATCACACCTGTTCTTTTGTGATATTACCTAATATTGATATATTAGTCTATCAGTATTATGTTATTCATCGTGGGTGTTGTTAAGGGTTTTTTTACGTCATTTTTGCATTAATTGATTAATTCTCCTGCCATTTACTTTCGCATTTTGAATTCTCCTTATTATATTTTTTTTATGCGAATACCGCACAAGAGTCCCAACTGTCCGAAACCAATGGAACTATGACATCCCTTATTGGGGTATGTTGTAAGGGTAAAAGGTATGGGGAGGGGAAGGCGATGGGGAAGAGGAAGGTGGAGAAGTACTGGGCTATTCAGATCTAAGCGCTAAACACAAATAAAGCCATTTCAAGCATGTTTCACTTTGGAACGCACCATAAATATACTATAAATATTATTTTTAACTAATTAATTAAATCAAATTTACATGAGCACGCTTGTATTTGAACCCACAAACTCCGGAATTGTAGTCGAGATTAAAAAAAAAAAATTTTCGACCTTTTTTCAGTTTTTGTCAATTTTGAATCCCGAATGACAAATTTTTAAGGATAAATCATTCAATACTTTTTTGAAGTAGACAAAATTTGCGCACAATTTGAAATTAAAATGGTCTCTGTAGACCTAATAGTGTCTGGGACATAACGGTTTAAAATTTCGTAATATTTTGTCATTTCTAGCCATTTTTATATTTTTTTTCATTGTTGACACCGAAGTAATAATTTTTATTGAAATATCGGCGATACTAAAGATTTATTAATATTAGATAACGATGAATATCGAATGAATCGAGCACGGTCAGTAACGCCAGTACTTATTATCGATATGATAGACTGTCTATAGTTAGTGATAAGATAGACAACATAATATACCACTAGTACCGTTATGCTATATGTTAAATATCCTACATCACATTGTACATTACGTGTATTATATTATGATTTTAACTTCTAAAACAAAATTTGTCACCACGCACTCCATTTTTTCTATTAATTAAACCACCAACTCTGTAATATAATCATGTAAACCATTTTATTTTTATTATTATTATTTTAAGCATCTTATTGTGACACTTTAGGAAACATTACTGTGTAAATATATAACCATCTGAACACAATATGTACACTCCGCTTCTCTGCACAAGCATTGCTTAAAAGAGAAGTATGATATTGCAATGAATTAAATTGTACTAAATTTCAATGATGAAAAAAAGAGCACTGTGAAAAAAAACAACTCTATGTGATTTTCGCCAAAATGGCACTATACAAATCATCAAAATATTATTTTTATTATTATCACATACCAAATCATTATTCAATAGATATGAATACCAAAATATCATTTAATATCTCAGAATGGTCAGAACGCTAATATCTGTGGACCCGGTATCGATATATCAGATATGCGGCGGTATCATAATACGCATTTCTGTTACCAACATGTTAGGTTATAGCCTAGTCTTTCTGTTCAGGTTTTAAAAAAGTTGAATATGGACTTTCTTTAAACGCTGATAAATTGTTAAACAATAGTAACAAGACCACTACATTGTTTCTACAATGTTTCCTTCAATTAAAAGCAGTTAAATTTGAGTATAAAGTTCTCGACGTTTTGTATGGAATTCATACAATATCGATTACTTCCTATTGAACCGCTAATCCGACTGGCTCGTGTGACGTCACACCCAACAAGCCATAGATTTCGTGCGTTTTGGTGGGCTTTAAAAAATTGAAACTTTAACAATTATTTTAACCATGAAAACGAACTTAAAAAAAAAATAAAAAAAAAACAGAAAATTAAGTTAGAATGTCAACATTAATAAAAAAATGGACTGGAGTTCCTTATTATAGAGCTTAAAGTCACCCAAATTAAGTTAAAATTTCGCCAAAACTAAAAAAAATACATATTAAGAATACAAAACAAAAGAGAAAAATAACATTTTTCATACTAATCCAAAAACAGAATGTGCACATGACGTCAGATGTTCCAAATGCAATGGTACCAATATAACAAGGAGCTTTGAAGAGATGATTTTTTACAATAAAAAACACATAAATTTGTTGTAGACCACTTTTATTTTATTAAAACTCTACCGGTTTCGGAAGCACCCTTCCTTCATCAGGAGAAATTAAAACTAACTTATGATATAGAATATTGACAAGACATATAAATTTTAGGTGTTGGAGTGGGGGGTAAGCAAATGGGTAGGGGTAATTGTAGGATTTTACGGGAAGAACAGAGCGATTTATTGGAAAACTATTAAGAATGGGACTAAAAGATAAGGTAATTTGGTTATTTAAAATACTAGCATTAGTATTAAGGGATTTTCTAATTTCGAGTGCTTCTAAGTTATCCAATTTTTTGCCTTTATTGTTACGGTGAAGAATTGTAACCCCTGTGTCCTTGTTAAAAGTGTGATCTTTGGAAATTAGATGATTGGCAAATTCTGAGAAGTTATTATTATTTAAGCATCTTAAATGTTCTGTGACTCTAATATTTATATTTCTAGTTGTTTTACCTATGTAGAACGATGGACAATCATTACAACACAGTTGGTAAATACCTGAGTGACTTAATTTATGTTCTCTATCTTTAGTATTTTTTAGTAATTTACCTAAATTGTTATCAGTATAGAACGCGGGTTTAATGTGGGAAGGAAATTTTTTTGTACTAAGTGAGGAAAAGTTGGATATATATAAGATTCTGCGCCATTGAACGGGATTTATTATTTTCAGGTGTATTAAATAAAAATGTATTTGTTGAAATGAGTTTAAGTTTCTTATTGAGGATTTTATCAATTAAATTTGTGGTGATTTTTTATTCACTTTTAAATAATGATTTACAAATTCTATGTATAATTATATATAATAAAAGTTATATATTCTGAATCGGCGTTAGCTGATCTACCTGTATATGAATACATATTTTTAAAGCCATTATATTTTTCAGTGGAGTTCCTTATTGTACATTTTCTCCGCAGTTGCTGGGTAGGAAGACAGGATGGAACGCCACACTACTCTGTCTTGGTACACATTCCTTGCTTCATTCACATACATCATCTCATTGTAAAACTAATATTTAATTGGAAAATGAAGAGAGACTCATGTATTATATTTAGTAATTAACATTAAAAAAAAATTGGGAATTTGTTTTCCTGCATAAAAATCAGTTTTTTCACTCTCCTGTAAAGTTCAAATTTTCTCACACTGATTTCATCAATATAACCAAAACAAGAGATTGGTTATTCTAGCATCATAATACAGCTAATATCAAAAGCATCCTTTTTCAAGTTTTCATTAATTATTTTGAGTCATTTATGTCATTCTCAGATGTTTAGCAACCATTTGTCTTATTAATAACAGAAGAGTTTCATAGATGGCGCTGCTGTCTCTAATCTGAAACACCTTGTTGCAACTACTGCCATCTATGGAGCAGTTGAGAAAGATTTCTACCGATATCTAATCAGTAGAGCTGGTCACCAATCTATATATATATATATATATAAATCAATGTTAGTTTGTTTGTTTGTCCTCAATGTTATCGAAAATCACTGAACCGGTTTCGCTGAAAATAGCAGTTTGTTTTTATTAGTGCCGGGAAGGTTTAGAAAGTAGTTTGAATGAAATCCAATATGTAAAACTGTTGCTATAACGTTTTAAAATTAGTATGAAAAACATTGAACCCGCCATGTTTTATTTAGGTTAGCCCATAGATATAACACTCTGTTTAGCCACAGATTTGCACATTCAAGAGAAGAAGGCTTTTTTGGGTAGAATATTTTCAAAATGGAAAACACGAGTAGGTACCTACTTACGAACTTTATGATTTAGATATATTTTGAAAAAATAAACGTTTGGAATGAAATAAAATATTCGAATTAACGTTTCTTTATTTGGGGATAGTGACTTTCGCTGTCAAATCAATTATGGCACCCTAATGACAAGTGAAAAATCCCGAGCAAGGCCGGGTACACATCAGCTGGTGTTTTATAAAAACTTTTAATTGTGCAGTCTCGGAAAGACAATTTAATATATTATTCTAGTGCAGTTTTAACCATCAATCTTTTTATAATAGGTTTGCCAACATGAAAAGTAACACAAGTTAATTGTTTTATGCATTTAAATATAACGGCAGGGCTGTTCAATATAAAGAAATATCGCTGAAGACCGTATACAAGTTATTAGATACATACAAGAAATGGCGATTTTCTCTAAAGTGCGTTTGTGCACTGAACTCCCATAAAAAAAATAAGATGATGAGACAAACTTCTATTATAATTTTACCACAATTTTAAACAGTATTCAAGTTCCATGCTATTGATAATTAATACTGCCTGAGAGCGAGTCCGAAATGAACCGCATATGTGTATTATGAATTCAGCACCCATAGGACTTTCCTTTTTAAGTAATACCTCATATAAAACTAATATTCATGACGCTTCAGCGGTAAACTGTGGAAGTGTGCAACTTAGGAATCTGTTAGGTGCCCGGGTGCGCAGCAACGATGAGATTTAAAAAAAAAATTAAAGACATTATTTGTACAGCTTTTTCGGTTTTCAAAGCTATTTTAAATCTGTGGTTACGCCTCATTGAGATTTTTTAATACAAAATTTGTACGGAATAGTATTTTGCAAGAATCAATAGATTTTTTCTGTGATTATCATGTTTTAAGTTGTTATTAAAAGTTAATTACTAAAGATGTCACTTTTTTTAATAATCAGTTTAATGCGTAAATTGTGATTTTCGTATTATTTTTTTTTTTTACCTACGACATTCTATTCATTAGCCATAGACGCTTTAAGAAATCACCAAATTGTATCTGTTGCTAGGTCGAGTTCCTTTAGATATAGGAAAAAAATGTATATATAACTACGGAAAACATCAACATTGATTTTTTTCTTTTTTAATCTTCGATTGAACTCCCAATGAGATATTCCTCGAGCCGCCACTGTGTACAAGTCTAGTTGCAAAATAATTTTTTGAAAGAAAATTCACTCAAGATTCATTAAATTTAAAAACATAATTATAGCCCTGATGTAAAGTATTACAAAATAGAAAATAGTTAGTAAGTACTTACAACTACTAAAGGTCAATTTATGTGGTCGAGTAGGTATACTTTGCTGATGTATGGAAAAATATCTTGCTTTATTGTGGTTGAACATTCTGATAATTATTTTAACTTATCCATACTATACTTCGATGACAACCGTGGTAGAGAAGTTAGATCTTTGACTCTGGGACTTCAAAACCCAACAAAGTGCAAATAGTTTTAAAATTTATGAGTTTTTCACACATAAATTGACTGGAAAATACTCAGTATCTCCCTATTTAAAATTACCCTTCATTCAAAAGTTACTTGAATTGGATTAAGCTGTGATTAGTAGCCAGATATGAAAGAATTCACAGATATTCACCATCTGTATTGGACTCTCACACCAGTGAGATTGACTATGAAAATTGCCTGCTTCCTTTTCAGGGACCTTCGGTAAGGATTTGCAAATGAAACAGTGATTTCACGAAAGTCGTCAGACTACTTTTTCATTTTTTACAGTAACTCCACAACTGGGTGCTTGAACCAGTTGTGTCCCTATTTATTGGGATAAATTGTACAGTATCTACACATGTAGCAATTATTCTTATCTCTACAGGAATGCATGGGATAATAATAATAATATACATTTTGTTTTTGTTTTTTTCTGTAACAAATAAAAGATAATGATATCCTCACTGGGATTTCCCGTGCTGAGGGTTTCATTTACAAAATATAAGATTTAATTAAATTGGTGAGATTGGGGAAAAAACTAAATAATTGTAAGGTGAGGTGTTTTAGGTGTAGATGAGTGTTTTCGGTGTTAGTCTGTATTTGGTGTTACTATATTTTCTATTTCAGATCTCCCTATGTAACGTATCTAGCGTTTTATTTGATTTTTAAATGTATTATTGTTGTTGTGATTTTTGTAGGAGAATGAGATTTTGTTGTAGAGTTTAGTACCATAGTATAAGAAGTTTTTTTGTCCAAATGTTCTGTTTGTGGTTGCTTGTTGGATGTGTTTTTTACTCTGAGATCTAGTGTTTCTAATATGTGTTTGTTGTTATTTCTTTTTTTTTTTATATTTATGAATGTAAAGTAGTATTGTTTTAGAGTATAATTGTTTTATTGGCATAAGTTTAAGTTTGTTGAAGATTTCGTCATTGCTAGTTCTTACAGGGACTTTAAGTATAATTTTCAAGATGGCTTTTTGTGTTGTAATGAGTAAATTAAGAATATTATCACTAGCACTGCCCCATCCGATAATACCATATTCTAATAGTGATTGGCAGAGAGCCACGTAGATCTTAATTAAATCTTTTATACTGAGGATATTCCTGATTATTTAAAAAAAGTAAGTTAATTTTTTTTCTTTGTTTTTTAAATAAATAATGTGGTCAGTCCACTTTAAATTGTGATCAATTTTTACGCCTAGATACGTTATGTGGTTAACATTTTCCAATGATGGATAGTTACATTGTCCATTTAAATAAGGTAAGCTATGAATTTTCAAATTAAGGTTTGCTTTTGAATTTTCACTATTGTTTATTTTAAAAGTGATAAATTTGGTTTTATTAGCATTAAATGTAAGTGAGTGATAGTCTAGCTATGTTTTGATTCTGTTTATAGTGACTTCTGCTTTCTTGAATGTTTCTGCACAATTTTTCCGATTTAATAGAATGACAGTATCATTTGCAAAGAAATCATATTTCGCCTTCACATTCTATGTAACATAGGTCATTTATGTAAATTAAAAACAGGATTGGACCCAGAAAGCTTCCTTGGAGCACCCCGGATTTGACATCAATAATTTTCCTTAGAGACAAACAAAGGACCTTATCAAATACGCGTCATGTAGAAATGTGCAAGAATTATAAACATAAAATCCTTAATTATTTCAATAATAATATTTTGTGTAATAAGTCTGCTGTCTCATACACCATTTTTTCTCTCCACCTTCTTTCTGCCATCTCATGCCTTATTCTTTCTCTGGTGTCCTTAGTGTCCAGCTCATCCATATAAGTTATATTAATATAATTTATTTTTTAGCAAAGATTTTTAAACTTTTTGGAACCTGAGATAAACTTCATATTGTAATAAATTATATATTTTTTGTTTTTCTAGTCTTATTTAAATACCCTTAATCCTCTCAGACTTAAACTAAAACTGGCAGTGATAAAACAAATTTGATGCTCGATAACACCCTGCAGATTTTTTTTCCAATACTTCCAAGAAAATTAGGTCTCTGAGGGCATATTTCACTGAATACAAAAAATATTACATTTTATTAATTAAAAAAAATATACATATATTTAAACAATAAAAACATACCTTCAAACTTACAACCAAATAACATTTAAAGGGTGCGAAGTTGATATTAAACACAAAAATCAATTTAAAAAATATAAATATGACTCTGAACGTCTGAACGAGTAGCTAAATTCGATTAAAAAATAGTACACAAAGCCAGTAATACCAGCAATTGGAAAATGAAAACCGCCAATTTTTATTCGCTCTAGGCAGGAAAAAATTCTGAAATCTATGTATTTTATATATGTACAGTAAGAAAGAGTTAAGCGTTAAAGTTTTATTACAGGCCTCGGTGTCTAAATTGATTAATTGCATTCTCAAGGTGACTTCCCACAAACCCCCTCTATACTGGTGTATGGAAAGTCGTACAAGCGGGAAACTGGTGAATCTGCATCACATAGAAAACCCAAAAAACTTTTTTTTTGTAAATATCTGAATGTTTAGATTTTTTCTTTATTTTTTTGGCAAATAAAGGGTTAAAAAATTATTGGACCGGGTCTACGCTTCTGCGGATTCTAAAATATAATAAACAGTTAACCCCCATAGCGACCAAATATTTTGAATTTGCACACAAAAAATTCTAACTTCGGACTCGATTTACTCGAAAACGAAAGCTCAAATCTAAAAAAGTTGTACTGAAAAATTGACTCCAAATATGACGTAGATTCACCATTTTCCCGCTTGCATCACAATTGCAAGACACCATGTGTAATTGAAGTAATTATTTTTTGACAAATTTAATTGTACAGATATGCCAATTAATGGTATAATAGCTCATAAATTGGGGTTTAGAAAAGGAAGTATCACAGATTAGTACGAGTATACTATCCTGTGATTGATTACCTGCAATTAATCATCACCATGAATCATGAGGTAACGAGTGAAAATGATTGAAATCATATTGATTGTTTTAAAGATTGGCTTAGTGGAATTATGCATATCAATCATTGGATTCTTTGAATAATTCGAGAACAGGGACGCACCTAGTGCGAAAACCTGTTCAAGCACCTAAATCGTTTGTTCGAAAGCAAAAAGTCTTTAAGCTAAGGAAAATGTCTTTTCCTTAAAAGAACCGTAATCAGGTCCCAAGTTCAGGTATGGGGGCTCCATCGAAACTAGAGTCAAGTTGCCCTTTCAGAAGCTGGGCGTACTGTACAGAGCCCGTTGATACGAGTACTTTAATAGTACACAACTGCTGACCCTGTACAAAACGCAAGTGCACCCCACTGTTAAATTTGGCAGCCACATATAGTCGGGAAAATACCAGAAAAAACTCTTATATCTACAGAAACGGTCGGTCAGTTTAATTAGAGCACAGGCGTCAGGTGGAAATGCTGTCCTTGTTCTGCCGATATTTCAATGGAAGATGCTCTAAGAAATTAGCGCCATTGATCCCTTCGGAACCAGTGCACAGTCGGGAAACACGCAAAATGCGGGCCCAACATTTGTATATGGTTGAAATTTGTCACATGATAACGGGTCGTTTCTACGACTCGTTCTTGAGTACACAGCCCGGCTGTGGAACGATTATTTAAATTTATTTTATTTCGAAAATCAACAGGTTACAATACTTATCAAGTATTGTTAAAATATAATAATAACTGAACTAATAATGGGTTTTCACTCAATTAGCCGGCTTTTGTGTTTCCTCCCTCCCCAATATGGGTCTCTTCAAGAGCCATGTTCACACCCTCTTCTCCCCAAAAAGACCCTCCACACAGCATCCTTAAAGACGACATAGGCCCCGAGGGAAGTTATTTCCCTTATGGCCTCTTCTGTGGAGTTTAAAAAAACTGGTTAATTTTAGTGCATATTGAAGTTGCAAGGGGTTCCCACAAGGCTTTCAATACAGTCCTGCCTCTGCTATGTTACGGCTTGCGTTAATTAGTCCAAACGTGATGAGCTACCAATTAGTTGAGATCGAAGGACCTTTCGTCGGATCGTCTGTCACTTAAATACGCCGTATTAAGTAAAGAAGACGACAGAATCGAACCGATCCATACGGTTCCATGCCGACGTTACGCAATACCACTCGAATGACTGGTCGCAGCTAAGGTAGGTTTACCTGGGCAGGTAGATGGGTACTTGACTGCTAATTCTATGTGCGGGTCATCGCAAACGAATGGGCATGAAATTGAAAGTAAATTGAGGAATACAGGGGTCCGAAACTATGACACACAGAAAAATAAACTCTCTGGATACGCCATCACAGTCTGGCATTTTATAGAAGGCAAAAAATAGGGGCGCCGTGATCGTTTAAAATGTTTTATATGATAACACCAAGATTCAGAAATTAGTGGTACTTGCCGAAAGGAGATGATTCTACATCACATTTTAAGACAATTTAATATTAAAACCATTTTTAACGCTTTGCAAGGAAGACAATTTCGGAAAATACGATATTTTGTATTTTGAAATTTATGTTTCGAAAAAACCACTTGTTAGATAATTAAAAATAAATAAAAATCAGATTCACAGGTATTTTATAAAAATACGTGAAAATCGAATTAAAATGTTTTGCATTGTTTCTTTAAAACGAACTATAAAATTCTAATTTGAAATTTTTTTAATGTGATGAACAAATTGTCAAAGCAATAGTTAGCAGCTTGGTTTGCCATAGTAATGAAAAAAAAAATTTAATTTCATAGTAATGAAATTAAATGTCTACTCCTGGACCTTTCACTAACCGAGCAACTGCTCTAAACCCCTTGGTACTAGTTATTCAGATCTGGTCACCAAATGCGACCAAAGCTATTTCAGGCGACGTTTCAAATTTGTACAGAATAGCATTTCGCAAGTCACTATCACTTAAAACACGTTAGTAGTTTGTCTCAACATTACAATGTGCGTTAATCTTACATAATATGTATGTAGGTTATATGTACTTCCAGTGTGCGAACCTGCTATTTAATACAAGTTCTTATAAATTTAAAATATTCTAAATTATTATTAATTTGCTTCCTGAGATGGTAGCCAAGTTTCACATAGTGTAATAGGCAACCTTTGACCCGGCCCGCTGGCCAGACGGACCACTGGGTTGGTGACCCCTGCCGCAGGTGGGATTGCGAATATGACCACAAGTGCCAATTAATCAGCAAGGTAGGTAGCTAAAGAAGATTCCTCACTTCATTGCGCAACCTTTTAATCATTATTATCATCAAAGTTACTCCGGACTGGCGATTGGTAAAAGTACGAATAAAAATATCATTTGCTTTTGGTAGGCGAGTTAAGAAATCGCAAATGAATTGAAAAATACGAGGTTTTTTAATGAGATATATACTAGTATATACATAAGTTACTATCAACATTTCCATTAAAATGGTGCGACGCTCCAAATGTTCACACCCAGCATTAAAATGCTGATATGATTTACGATTCTCACGATCGATGGTTATTTTTCTTCAGTCAAGAAAAGTTTTTATTTATTTAATATCAACGGTATAAATATACCATAAGCAATAATTACATGTCACAGTTAACTACAAGCATATGAATATAGCACAAATAATTTTAAAAGGTAACTATTAAATGTGGCATTAGGTCGTACAATGACACCGGAGAGTATATAAAGAATAAAAGTTCACGACGGATATAAAAGTAAAAGATATGCGTACATAAAAAACATATAGTTAACTTAAGTTATATTAATATTGATTGAAAAGATATGATAGCATAGCCTTCTTGCACTTACTTAGTTAAATAGATTCGCTACATCTGCGTATCTATTACTAACTTCATCTAATCAGGTACAAGCGAGTGTTTGTAATGCTCAGTCGTGTTGTTACATTTAAACAGGATTTTGGAAAGAATAAGGCAAATAAAATAATATAAAAACACGTTCATTAAAAAAGTACACACGTTTATATAAGCAGTTAAGTTTTACATTAATTGATATAAACATATATAATTTTTTCAAACCCCTTTTTTTAATAAAATAATATCAACATGTTTCTAAACTAATGATTCCTCACAGGATACAATGTATACTGTAATTTTTAAAAATAATAATTACATATAACCATGGACAAAATTATAAACATACACAAAAATAACAAAATTAAAAATAAATGACAGAAATACAGTTGGTTTACAGTTAGATAATTTTGTAATTGGAAAAAGCGTTAATAGTCGATTAAATATTATTCTTTAAATAAATTCTTATTCTTGCCTTTCTTAAATTTATTTTCACATTAATATTTATAATCAGAATAATTATTAATAAATTAATTAAAAAATGCTTTGTATTCACCACTATACAAATACAAACATGTTGATATATATATACAGGCGGACCTCGACTTTCAAACATGATTGGTTCCTGAAAATGTGTACGAAAGTTAAATGTTCGAAAGTAGGTATGTAAAAAAAAACACCAAAAGTTGTACTTTAAAATTTTTATTTATCAAAAATTACTAACTAAGTCCATATTAAATAAAAATTATATTATCTTAATAAACTTGTCAAGGGTTAGTTGTATTTTACTACTTTTTTCTTTTCTTCATAGAGAGTTCTGTAACATGTGTTATTACAACCAAGGCACCAATACTAATTATTATTGGTGCCTTGGTTGTTTCTTAATTTTGTTTGAATTTCTAGTTTCTAATATAAATATGATGAATTTCTTTATTTTATACAATTCTTTCAAATATTCTAATCACTTGTTATTATTTTGGTCCATGTTTGTAATTTGTCTATGCTTATATGACATCATTATTATTTTATTTTTTCTGTACCTATACATTGTATCCTGACGAAGGAACCATCGGTTTCAAAACATGTAGATATTTATTTATTAAAACAGAGGTTTAAACAAAAAAAAATATTTTTATCTTCTTCAATTATGTAAAAAGGAATGTCCCGGGGGGCGGTTTGTGCTTGTTTTAAATCAACAGTTTTATTTCGAGCTTGGTGAAATTTTTGCACACTTGACCTTCGAAATAAGAGTCTGTCTACATGAAATTTCTAAAACCACCCCACCCCCCTTTCCTACCCCTTAAAGCAGAATTTTGGTATTTGTGAAATTTTAGCAACTTGACGTTCCTAATAAAATTAAAGTTACTGGGTAGGGATAGGGATAGGGTTAATACATTATCAGATTTTACTCAAAACAGTACATGACTTCGAGCAACTTGTTCATTGGCTGTCTGCAGTCGTGCTCGAGAATTATGATAAGTTAACAGTAGTATCGATAAAACAATTAGGGAGGCAGCTCTAATGTCTTCAAAATGTATTGATGCATTTGAAATTTAGTTGGCACATCTTTTATATCATTTTTACATTCTTTAATTTAATTACAAAAGTACACTGCGACTTTATGGCACAATCTGATATAATATTTTTTTTCGTTTTGCCATAATACAGGACTCGTGCATATAGTCATGGTAGGCGGTAGGAAAAACAGCGAATTAATTGATATATTGAAAAAACTTACCACAGACTGGTTGCAATTACCTGACAGATTAAAAATGTTCAGATAAATGCTTCATTTATGAATAATACAAGCCTACAGAATACACAAAATTTAGATATTTTTTTCGACCGCACAATATAATGGCACTGATTGATACAATTGTGATTGTAGATAATCTCATTGAAAGACCACCAATCAGAAATGAAACGTTGCTTGAAATGGTTCTAGCCGTATTTGGAGACCAGATCTGAATAACCAGGTACTTCCCCACCTACCTCTTCCAAATTTTCCCTTTGCCGTTTCCTTCAGCCAGATAAGATTAACGAAATTAAGGATGATATAGTCCCACTGGTTCTGGACAGTCGGGAGCAGTTGGTACTCTTGTGCTGTATTCATAGAAATTGTCATCCCAATGTAGAGAGTCCGCAGATACTTTAATAGTGCACCCCAATTTTATAGTGTATAATTTGGCAGCCACCTCTGGTTGGGAGCCCCAAAATATTTGAAAAAAAACCCCTAGACTCTATGCAGAAACGGGCGGTCCGTTCGTTAGATTTACCCAGTTGGCCATAACAATCGGCGGAAGATGATAATAAAATGATCATTTACAAATATTCAATTCACAATTCTGTAGCATTTAGACAAATAGGTACATGTCACGACAATTCCGAAAATGATGAAGTTCTTCTTTAAAAGGTCTAAGGAAGATTAGGTAAAGAGATACAGCTCGAGAAAAAAAGACTTTATCCTATATTTCAATAACAAAAATGATTTACTGTAACGCCGATATATTCGTACATGGCCAGCAATGGAAAACAATTAGCAGCCTTAGATTCGAAGAAGAAAGTTGCCTGCTGAGAAGGCGGGAATGGTTTCAAGGAGACTTCCGCCTAGAAGACATAATATAACCTTATGTGAAGTGAACTTGTGCTAGAATCGTCAATAAACAGTTATTTACACATTTACACACAATTATTTGACATTCCCTTGCATAATGAATCAGTTAAAGTGTTACAATATGTATGTATGTATATCATCAAAATTCAAAGTGATTTTAGGAATAAACGTACGAGTATATGTGACTCGTACCAAATTACCTTTCACATTATATAACATAGAAGGAATACATTTAGACATATAATATACCGCTTCGCCTATTTTATTGTAAGCGTCTTGAAGAATCTCTCTTATATGATACTCGCAAGTCTTGAAATAAAGGTTGTGAGATTAGCTTGGTCTCTCCTGAACAATTAGAGAATAGTGACATATACCTCTTTACCTAAATGTCACAGAATTCATACCCGAATTTGAAAAACTAAGCACAGCTTACCCCCGGTCATAAAGAAATACACGCCACTGCCTATTCGGTATTAATAACACCTGATTACCATTAAAGAATTTGTGTTTTGACATTACAGAGACAATCAACAAAAGCAGTTGAAAACCAAAAATTGTTTACCTTCTTGAAAAAAAATTTCATAATATTATTTCAGTAGTAAGTAGGTGCGTAAATAAGTTTAGCGTGACGACAATCAATCTCTCGACCTCCACCAGGATGTCAAATGCTTTTCCAGCATTCCACCGAGGTCGCCCATTTAATCTATCTGTACACTCCACAGTCCCAAACATTCGCTACAACGATTTCACCATCAGACATTTCCTCATTATCATCTATTAATTTCTAATGTTTGCATGGCACTCAAAACACTTTCGGCAAGGTTTGCATCCGCAAACTTAAGTTTTCTCAACCAAGCGGATTGCGGAATTAAAAATGCATTAAGGATGGCGGAGATAAGACACTGGGCGCCACAGGTTTCCGTCCTGATAAACTCTAGATTAATATATCTTATCTACAAATAATGTAAAATGCCGTATTTTTGAGGATGGAGCGTAACCTTCTCTGTACTGGAACACTTTTTGCTTCTACCACTATAATCGTTCGTGTTTTTATTTATATCAGCTGAAGCAGGGAGCAGTTGGGACTTTTTTGCGGTGTCACTTTAAAAACAAAAATCATAATTTCTCTGCCACCACTCAAAAATATAGTTTACTAACTTAAGCAATACTACAAATGATTGATACGCAAATTCAACGGAAAATGAATAAGGTTTCAAAAGACAAAAAGCCTCAAATTGTAATAGTTTAAATTCTATGAAATCCATGTTGATAGTAATTCAGTGAGTAAGATCACACTATACGTTAGACCCAGAGGTACAAGAAATTTCGATTTGTTTTGGACAGACATACACCTGAATAATAGATATCATAATTTTATACCAAAACGTTAAGATTGAACAATGAAATAAGTAAACATCACAACATTGACATTTTCTCAAATTCCATAAACGCATTTAAAATCTCAATACAAAAGGCCATAGCTAACGAAATTTTTTATGTCTTCATAAATAAAATTAAATTTACAGCAACTAAAATTTTTGGACCTTTTTTGGTGACATTATTTTGCCTTCAACATTTTAACATCTTCGTTTCTTTGGCCATCGTGCAATCAAACAATATTATACCGTGTTTTTGCACGCACCGAGTTTCAGTGAGATATGTAAATAAACATTGTTATTTGTAACCGTATAATTTATAAACTTTATTGCGTACACCACACATGTTGTAAACACATTTATTAGAGATATTTACATGACGATTGTATATATATTATGTATGATGTTTTTATGTAAATATTATCTTTGTGTTTCTAATAAATAAATAAATAAAAAAAATACCAAAATGTCTGAAAATAGGTGCATTTTGAAAACCTGTGAAGGTAATTTTGAACGTTTTACATAACTAACTAACTAACTAACCATCACGCTGTTTCCCCGCAGGGGTAGGCAGAGAGGACGGACCGCCAAACAACTCGATCTTGGCATACACTTCTTGCTTCATTCACATTCATACAACGCCTCATACATTCTCTTCTGTTATTCCGACTTCTGACATGACCTGACTCGAGTATTTGATTCACTTGATCGTGCCATGTCTTCCTCGGGCGTCCCCCGGCTTCTTCCATTCACATTCGCGTCATATATTCTCCTTACACTCCTCTCTTCGTTCGTTCGCTCTACATGCCCAAACCATCTAAGCGTCCTTTCTTAATCTTGCTCACTACGCTTACATCAGCCTTGCATTCTTTACGAATCTCAACATTTTTCACACGATCATACATGGTTTTACTACACATTCGTCTCAGATCTCATTTCTACAGCATTCAGTCTACTTTCATCCTTCCTCTGCCAGTTCCATGCCTCACTGCCATACATCAGAGTTGGTATTAGCACTCCATTGTGGACTGCTAGCTTCGCTTCTTTGGACAACTTTTTGTTAACGCCAATCGTGTTCAGTTCCTGCATTCACCCTTCTTTCAATATCCCTATCAGTCTTTCCAGCTCTCGTAAACATACTTCCCAAATACACAAACTCATCGACCTGCTCTAAGTATTCATCATTCACAACTATATTGAACACTGTTTTCGTACTGTCTCTTTCGAACACCATGACTTTAGACTTACTTACATTCATCATTAGCTCAATCTTCATGCATACTTCGTTCATCCTAGATACGAGGTACTGTAGATCTTCCATACTGTTAGCAATCAGCACCGCATCATCAGCATACAACAGGCAACATACTTGTAGACTACTCAACGTTTTACATAAAATTCCATTATGTATTTCGCATACAATTTAAAAGATTACAGTTTGAGGATTTTTGTCTTTTGAAACTATATACATTTTCCTAACTATCCGTATTGAATTAAAAGATAAGTATTTCTTGCATTAGCAGACTACAGAGTGTGCATTTTTGTGTACTGACCATTAAATGGTAAGCACTTTAACACAAATAAATTAATATTTATTATTTTTATAAACAATAATTATTAGCCCGAAACACTCATCCAAATTGAAAAAACCTTCCGAGAAAAGATAAATGTCGCCGACAGGACTCGAACCTGCACCCTTCTGATGTCCGGTCAGATGCTCTACCGTTGAGATACGTAAAAAAATAATGATGACATCCGACCGGACATCAGAAGGGTGCAGGTTCGAGTCCTGTCGGCGACATTTATATTTTCTCGGAAGTTTTTTTTCAATTTGGATGAGTGTTTCAGGCTAATAATTATTGTTTATAAAAATATTTGTTACCCTTTGCGCTATGCACAAAAATCTTGTCTTAAAAACTTTAGTTTATCAATTAATTAACATATATTATTCTGAATCTTTACATCATTCGCAGCATGTCTTCTTCGAACGTTTCCGACGTATTTCATCTAATTCCATGTCACACATTCATCATTATTTTTTTCGTCTATCCACTCTAACTGCTTGACTAAAACTCTGACCACCGTTCTTCCCAACTGAGCAACTGTTGAGCCGAAATTTTGCCTGAACACTGTTCACAAATACGATATGTCAAAAATATGTATTTGTATGTTTTCAATAAAAATGAAAAGAGCCTAACTTATTTTACTTATTACAAGTTACGTTTTGTTCTATTTTCCACGAACGAGACAAGTGAAATGTCAAATGTAATTTTATTGTTTGTAAAAGTGGGCGGGCACTATTTTACTGTCTATGAAAGTGAACGGGCACATTCATAGACAATTTAGGATGTTCAACGATAAAATATATTTGAAAATAGACAAACAGACCGTTGCTCAATAAAACATTTGGCTGATCTGCGCCTCAGATTGATCATTCGAAAAGTTGGGAAGAACGGCCGTACGCTTCATAACGATTTCATCAGCCTTGGATCTCTATGATATTCCCCATATATTCGTACGTCCCTAAGGATTTAATTTCTACTGAATTCTCTAAATTTATGTTTTTACGGTCATCGCGAGTTAATTAAGTAGATACACTTAATGTTGAATTATTAGATAACTTAAGACAGGCGAATTCTTCTATTCAACAAAATTGATGGTTTACACCAGTTTAACTCCAATTTCAACAACTATACGAGTATACGATATGTTATATATCGTATACATCTATACCAGCTTGCAAAATATTAACGTTATTATTTTCGAGGCACAGGTTTCGCTTTGAGGGAGATGCTTTCGTTGATGTCATTTCGGTGCTCGTTGCAGAATTAATTAAATAGGAAAGTGCATAACCTTCTGCGGTGACGCCAGTAAGAGCTTAAATAAATATTTTGAATAAACTTTATTAAAGAGACGATTCGTTAATTCTTTTTTGATTAGGAGAGGCTGGGAATACTCGTTCCATTAGGTACCTTCGTTTTATGAATGGGGAATGTTGCGTTGCGGGGGAAAATGGAATAATAAATAGAGGAAGTAGCTGTATGACGAAGCTGTATGTATGATAAGGCTTACGCCATTTAAATGATATGTCAATTCTATGCTGCATAAGAGTCGCAACTGACCAGGGGCTGTGGGAAAATGGTATTCTTATTTAGGGAGTGGTGTGAGGTGGAAGGAAGTCAGAAGATGAAAAGGGAAGAGGAATGTTAGGAGGCACATACCTGGTCATTAAGATCTTGTCACTAAACACAGGTATAGCCATTTCAAGCCACCTTACAATATTGAATGGAGGTCTTTCAAATAGCATATTCAAATTCAACTAGTTTTTATTCTTTGTGCCACATACCCTTATGAATTAGCGGTCATCACCCAAAAATACACACTTTGCGGGTTGCTAACTCAAGAAATACTACGAATGATTTATCTGTAAATTATATACGAGTAATTAGGGAAATGTATAAGGTTTCAAAAGACAATAATCCTCAAACCGCGTTCTTTTAAATTCTATATGATATACGTACTGAAATTTTAGGTAAAACATTCAAAATTGCTTACACTAGTTCTCAAACTACATAGAATTCGGGATGTATTTCATAGAATTTAAAGATTACAGTTTGAGGATTTTTGACTTCTTAAATTTTATACATTTTTCTAACTACCTGTAAACAATTTACAGATAAATGATTTATGGTATTGCTTGAGTTAGCAACCTGTAAAGTGACGTTTAGGTTTATTTTTTAGTGCTGGCCCTTAAATAAATTCTTATTTGCGCATTTGGGTTTTGACCAACTTGTGGGTCTATTATAGTCAAGAAGTTATCCCTCCGGAAAGGAGGTCGTAAGATGAATATGAAAGTATTTACACTTCATTATAAATTTTCATAAATCACTCGCACTCGAACCCGCGACCTCTGCGCCCAGAGTCAAGTGTTATGCCACGGAGGCCGACAACCCACGATTTACCTACACAGACTCTTAAGTAGGAACACATTGATGTAATTTCTTATGAAACATGAACGTGAGATAAAAAAATAAAACAAACGACCACAATATGCAACCAGACCTAATCACAAAGATGCAATCCACATAAAAATTCTCTCTAATTACTGTCTGAAACCATTTCCTTATTTCTGAAATTTGCGTACCGAAGTAGAGTAATCATTTCAATGAACGGTTACTTCTTACTTCAAACACTACCTGGTGATGATGGCAGTTATGTCATCCAATCGGTTCGCACCGATTCACCCGAACCCGTTGATACTAACAGGGTAATTAATATAAGGTAATTTGGCAGTAGTTTTAGAAAAAATGACTGCTATGATTGCTCGCTGACCAAAGGTAGGCTGTGCGTAGTTTGAGTATGAATATTTTAAAATCTTCTGCTGATTGTTGTGGCCAACCGAATAAATGAGTGAATGAATTAAAAATTACATTGTATTCACCACTTTATTAATATATACATATCAACATGTTTCGAATCGATGCTTTCTTCATGAGGAATACATAGAATACATCGCTTTACATTACATTCTATTTGTACATTCTTAACATATTACATACACTGTTGCTTATTCTTAATATTACTTCTACAGTACTGTCGAAACATGTAGATATTTATGTATATTTATAAAGTGGTGTAAACAAAGTATATTTGTAAAATAATTAATTAATAATGACGCCACAAAGTGAATACCAATCGTTTGAAGAAATTATTTAAAAGAAAACATTTCCTGCGGTGCACACAGAAAATAGTTAATGACCAACTTGACAAGTTTGAAAAAAAAAGATGACTTCTTTTGAAAACTTTGACAAAGTTTTGAAAGTTTGGACAAGTGTAAAGGCTTGGACAAGTTTACAAGTTTGGACAAGTTTGAACAAGTTTGGACTTAACTAAAGGTAGTCTAAACAAAGTCAACGGTTATTTACGGTATTTTCTCTGTTAATTCCCCAATTCATGTGAATTCACCGTAAAATGATGTAATTCACCGTAAAATTATGCAATTCACCGTAATTTATAAAAAAAATAATCTAAAAAATAATAATCTAAAATAATCTAAACTAATCTATAGATAATCTAAACAAACTTAACGGTTATTTACCGTATTTTGATTACAAATTCCGGAATTCATGTGAATTCACGGTAATCCACAGTAAAATACCGTCATTACCCATAATTTCCTTGTACTAAAAATAATCTACACTAAGTTATGGGTTATTTACCGTATTTTCTGTGTGATTTCCTAAATTCATGTGAATTCACCGTAATCCACCGAAAAACAGCGTAATTCACCGTAATTTATATTCACTAAAGATAATATAAACAAACTAAACGGTTATTTACCGTATTTTCTGTGTGATTTAATAAATTCATGTGAATTCACCGTAATCCACCGTAAAACAGTGTAATTCACCGTAATTTATATTCACTAAAGATAATATAAACAAACTAAACGGTTATTTACCGTATTTTCTCTGTGATTTCCTACATTCACGTGAATTCACCGTAATCCACCGTAAAACGGTGTAATTCACCGAAATTTATATTCACTAAAGATAATATAAACAAACCAAACGGTTATTTACCGTATTTTCTGTGTGATTTCCTAAATTCATGTGAATTCACCGTAATCCACCGTAAAACATTGTAATTCACCGTAATTTATATTCACTAAAGATAATATAAACAATCTAAACGGTAATTTACTGTATTTTCTGTGTGATTTCCTAAATTCATGTGAATTCACCGTAATCCACCGTAAAACAGTGTAATTCACCGTAATTTATATTCACTAAAGATAATATAAACAATCTAAACGGTTATTTACCGTATTTTCTGTGTGATTTCCTAAATTCATGTGAATTCACCGTAATCCACCGTAAAACAGTGTAATTCACCGAGATTTATATTCACTAAAGATAATATAAACAATCTAAACGGTTATTTACCGTATTTTCTGTGTGATTTCCTAAATTCATGTGAATTCACCGTAATCCACCGTAAAACAGTGTAATTCACCGTAATTTATATTCACTAAAGATAATATAAATAAACTAAACGGTTATTTACCGTATTTTCTCTGTGATTTCCTAAATTCATGTGAATCACCGTAATCCACTCATAAACAGTGTATTCACTGTAATTTATGTATTCACTAAAGATAATATAAACAAACTAAACGGTTATTTACCGTATTTACTCTGTGATTTTCTAAATTCATGTGAATTCACCGTAATCCACCGTAAAACAGTGTAATTCACCGAAATTTATATTCACTAAAGATAATATAAACAAACTAAACGGTTATTTACCGTATTTTCTGTGTGATTTCCTAAATTCATGTGAATTCACCGTAATCCACCGTAAAACAGTGTAATTCACCGTAATTTATATTCACTAAAGATAATATAAACAAACTAAACGGTTATTCACCGTATTTTCTCTGTGATTTCCTAAATTCATGTGAATTCACCGTAATCCACCGTAAAACAGTGTAATTCACCGTAATTTATTTTCACTAAAGATAATATAAACAAACTTAACGGTTATTTACCGTATTTTCCTTGTGATTTCCCAAATTCATGTGAATTCACCGTAATCCACCGTAAAACGGTGTAATTCACCGAAATTTATATTCACTAAAGATAACATAAACAAACTAAACGGTTATTTACCGTATTTTCTGTGTGATTTAATAAATTCATGTGAATTAACCGTAATCCACCGTAAAACAGTGTAATTCACCGTAATTTATATTCACTAAAGATAATATAAACAAACTTAACGGTTATTTACCGTATTTTCCTTGTGATTTCCCAAATTCATGTGAATTCACCGTAATCCACCGTAAAACAGTGTAATTCACCGAAATTTATATTCACTAAAGATAATATAAACAAAGTAAACGGTTATTTACCGTATTTTCTGTGTGATTTAATAA
Organism: Halesus radiatus; assembly: GCA_022606495.2. NCBI lineage: Eukaryota > Metazoa > Arthropoda > Insecta > Trichoptera > Limnephilidae > Halesus > Halesus radiatus. The sequence continues at coordinate 243,068 of JAHDVE020002765.1, forward strand.
ATTCATGTGAATTCACCGTAATCCACCGTAAAACAGTGTAATTCACCGTAATTTATATTCACTAAAGATAATATAAATAAACTAAACGGTTATTTACCGTATTTTCTCTGTGATTTCCTAAATTCATGTGAATTCACCGTAATCCACCGTAAAACAGTGTAATTCACCGTAATTTATATTCACTAAAGATAATATAAACAAACTAAACGGTTATTTACCATATTTTCTCTGTGATTTCCTAAATTCATGTGAATTCACCGTAATCCACCGTAAAACAGTGTAATTCACCGTAATTTATATTCACTAAAGTAAATATAAACAAACCAAACGGTTATTTACCGTATTTTCTGTGTGATTT
>JAHDVE020002766.1:0-41717 GCA_022606495.2 Halesus radiatus
TAATGGAAAATATTTCATTTCACACAGCCTTCCGTGAACCTACCGCAGGAAGTCCATTAATTAGGCCCAACGATGATTGATGAAGTGGGAAGAACTGGCATCTGACTGGAATATTACCATCAGTTATGATTTATCAAAGGGCAATGTTTCTCCTCGCAGCGTTCAGTATTCTACGAGAATTTCAATAGGCTCTCCTCTCCTTTATTAATTCCTGAATGAAAGTGGCCAAGATATCAATTGATGATTTATTAATTGTAATTCACACGGGGTATCCCATCGCATTGATTGATTCAATTACTGACGATGTTTCATTAAGACACAAATTTCCATATACAATACCTTTGGAAAATTCATGGTTCGTGAATAATGAGATATCTAGTTATAAATTACGTTGAAATAGATAGCACGGCGAGTGAGTAGCATTATTTCAATTCTAGAATGATACTTATATAAAATACAGAAGTTGTTGCGGAATACATCTAATAGATAAATAAGGAGCGCTGGTGGAAGTATTACATAACTTTTCTACTATTGATCTACTTGTTTTCTAATAATCTCCAGACTAACTCGTCTGATAACCATTTTAGAATATCATTATCTTCTAATACAACAATCAGACATGGAAAATTACTCTACGTAGCTGCCTATTCTCCCGGAATAATCATGTTGATTATTTGTTACATTGTAAAGTCACGTCAACAGTTTCTAATAAGTATAATTTGTCTTTGTCAACAGGATTAATAGGGCAGCAAGCGAGTCCTGATAGCACATCTCCCGCAGCATCCGATGTCCCCATGGCTTCACTGGGACCTCCGAGAAGACCAGACGAATCCCTCGACGATGACCAGGAAGACGATGACGAAGACTTAAACATGACAGGACAGATGCAGGCACACAAAAAGCGGAAGCGACGAGTACTTTTCTCAAAAGCTCAAACATACGAATTAGAGAGGAGATTCAGGCAACAAAGATATCTCTCAGCACCTGAAAGGGAACATTTAGCCAGCCTGATTAGGTTGACTCCGACACAAGTGAAGATCTGGTTCCAGAACCACAGGTACAAGACTAAGAGGGCTCACCAAGAGAAAGGGATGCAAGAACAAGGGTCTCTGTCTTCACCTAGAAGGGTTGCAGTCCCTGTTCTGGTGAGGGATGGAAGACCCTGTGCAGGAGCCAGGGGTCCCGGGGACATGGCACCTCTCCTCCTGCCACCCTGCCAACCAGGCATGCCACCACAGCCTAGATGCTGGTGGTAATGTAGCAACTAAACATTCCCTGATGCACAATAAAGTTCCTTAATGAAACAAAATAATATATTTATGTTCATTCGCGATAATATGTCGCGAAAAATAACTATGTTAGTAGTGGAGATATAAAGCTAAGATCGAATCACTTATATTCATTTAATTGTCATTGTGTGTAAATATATAATTTACAATTTGCAAGTGTAAAATTTTGCAAGAACTCTTGAGGAAACAGCTCAATGATTTTATGCAAAAACCGGTGAAGACTAATAAATAATGTTTGTAGGTTGTTTTCTGCAATACTATAATGTATATAAGAAGATTTGACACAGTTCAATGTCAATATAATAATATCCTTGTATATAATGTAAATATTAGTGTAAACTTCATTACTAATAGCCGTTGGTGCGTTATACTGTAAAGTAAACTGTGTACAATTGTTCGTTTGTGTTAAATAGGGCTATGACGATTATTACATTAATAGCTAGGAAATATAGTATGCAACGATAACCAGTGATTAGCAACCGGCACTTAACTTAGGCGAGTTAAAGAAATTACAGTTTGAAATAATTTAGAGAAATAAAAATAAAATTTCATTCACCCATAAATAATAATATCGTATCGTGTGCATTCCATATAAATTAAAATCTTTCCATTCATCTTAAAAAAAACTAATAAATATCGACTTGATAAAATCAATAAAATTATTAATATTCTACTTAATATTATAACGTAAATAATAATAATTAATCAATATTAATGATAAAGAATTCTTATCACCAAGAAACTTGAGTGTACTTAATAATATTGTCATGAAAGTATTAATTCGAAGTATGATTAAATGTTCGATGTTTTTTTTATTAATGTAAGGATTGAATAAAGAAATGATTATCATTTACCGCTGATTTTTTTTATCGAATAGCTTCTGAAGTGTTTGACATTAAATTAAAATAATCTTATTTTACCACTTCAGTAATGTAAAATGACATAAATTATATAATATTCCACTAGAATTCCTATTAAATTAAGTTGTTAACTTCAAACCGGTGAAAAATGGCACAGTCCGTTGGTTTTCTGAAAATACAATCCACGTCGAATTGTTCCTAGGTACTATTATTATATTACACCTAATATTACAATGTTAGTACAAATTGTATAATTAATTTAATTATATACCAATATATCCCCGAATACACTTTTTTTGCTAGAAAAAGGGTGTTTTTGGAACCCTTAAGTAAGTATAACAGTAACTTTATTATATATATCAAAAGCGAAAAGAATTCAGTGCTCGAAATAAACCAGAATGTTGTTCCAAAACGTAAAATTTATTCAATTTATTTTTTTTATAACTTATTCAAGTTTGTAAACCTCATTGTAATATTTTAATCATTGAAGAAGATAATATTAATACATCCCAAATGAACCAAGAAACCGAAAAAACAACAGAAATTAAAAATATTTCAGTCGCATCTGGGACTCGAACCCACGACCTCTACCTATCCGGGGTAACAGCTTAACCAACTTAAATAATGAGACCAGTTCAATTTACGCCGATTACAATTGAGTTCGGGATGAAACTTTGCACTCGCACTTGCAAATAGGTGGGTACCTACCTAATACAAATTTTTCCTTCGATTTATAAAACGAACAATCCCGTTTGCAAAATTATTACGTTACATCTGAGCGCTGAATAAAAATACGTTTTTTTTGCGATTGGAATGAATTCACCCTTATTTGTTAATTAAGGGATGTGTGGTAATTTTAACGTTACATGAAGATATGGAGGTAATAATAATATAATAAATAATTACTGCCAAAACACATGCAGTTGTACGTTGACGTCTCCAAATGTTTTGTTTAACCAAAGTGATAATAGTTGTAGCGATAAGTAATATATAATTAGGTTATATCCCTATAAGTGTATAGACCATGTGTAGATGAAATTACCTATATTATTATTGTAGAGAGATGTATTATTCTAAATATTTCAATTTATTGTTGACAAAATCCAAATACTATTTATTTCTGTGTGTGAATATTAGTTTATAGTTGAATCTGTTGTATATTTTAAATAAGCAAAATAAAACATTTATGTGTCACAAACCTTCTTTCATTTTCTACCAAAGAATTCATCATTTGATGTGTCTGCCAATAGAAAAAAAACATCATGACTCTGAAAATGAAAATATCTATTCAGATTATCGTTTAAAAAAAATCACAATCTTTTCGAAGAATTGGGTGTAAGTAAGTCTGTATGATGACCTCCACGACGACAGAGTGGTTTGCTCTAGACCCAGAGGACGCGGGTTCAAACCAGGGGGGGGGGGGATACAAGAAGATTATATATATGTACATAGTTACTCGTATTTATATACTATTACCCATTAAGCCTAAATCAATTCTACAAATCAGACAATCTGTATGCTGATGTAGAAATTACTATCGAAAGGTAAAATCTGCGTCACGAAATTCATAGTCACAGTTTAGAATTTCTAGGTCAACGCAATTATTTCAGCTCATAACGATATTTCTTTCGAAATATCATTTTAAGGTGATGCGATTCAAAATGACGCAAAATCTTCTGTTTATGGTTTAAAAATTTGATGACCAAGACATATTATCTATAGGTAAATAAGAGATGTTTTTATTGAATAACGAACTAATAATAAAGAAAAATATATACTTAAATTTCAAATATTTAAAAAAAATACCACAAAACATATTCATAATATCATATTGCATTAATTTTTTATTACCTCATTTATTTAGTATCTTATTTAAATGTAATTAAAACTACCGGGGAATTAAAATTATTTTAGTTTACTATACGTAATATAGTTTTATAAAACTGTAAAATCGGGAGCCTCAGCAGTGGGAAAGCATACGGTGAGGCCCACATCGAATAATGTAAAAAAATGTTATTGTAACTAATATATATATATTTAATACGCAAGAAGAACGCGTTGGCATCAGGTTTAATGCCAGCTTTGTTAAGTAGTCTTTTATAAGTCTACAGAAAAAAATAGAGTAGCAGGCCTGTAAACAATGCTTTAAAATCTCCCACTAACAAATTACCAACTCTTTTTAATCGAAAGTCGACATCAAGTGCCAATTTCAACCTTATCGCCACCAGCGTAAGGAGTGCGTGATTTCATTCGACTTTGTTCAATTGGATCGCCATGACTGTCAAAAACATGAAAATGCAATATTTTATTTTTCATACTCATTTAGAAAATTGAGTGTCGAGATTCGGACAAAACCAACTTTATTTGAAATATTCATGGCCAAAATAAATAACTGACAATAAATTCACGCAGCATATTAAAACTGTGGCCTCATATATAATAATCAGGTACCTACCGGGTATGTCTATTTACCCACTGGCAACACAGTTATCGTAATATAAACGATCGGCGTCTTTATTTTTAAAGTAATATTGATACGCGATGTTGTTGGCCATATCGCATTATCGCCTATCATACGCTGATAAAGTTGGTAATCAATAAGTAAGCATTTATCGAGGTCATAAAGCCACTACACGGCTATGAATTTGATTTTGTGATGTATCATTTTCAAGCGATTGATTTTTTCACCATAGACGATAACCTTCCTACCTGCTTATATACTGACATACCTACTACCTTAGTCACTGTGTCCCAATTTTTTAAACCTCTGAAGTTACTTAACCAAAATCAATAATGATTTAATAATGGTCTATGAACATTAAATACAGGATCGGTACAAGGTGTAAGGAACCGATTGCTGGCTCATTTTCAAGCGATTGATTTTTTCACCATAGACGATAACCTACCTACCTGCTTATATACTGACATACCTACTACCTTAGTCGCTGTGTCCCAATTTTTTAAACCTCTGAAGTTACTTAACCAAAATCAATAATGATTTAATAATAGTCTATGAACATTAAATACAGGATCGGTACAAGGTGTAAGGAACCGATTGCTGGCTCATTTTCAAGCGATTGATTTTTTCACCATAGACGATAACCTACCTACCTGCTTATATACTGACATACCTACTACCTTAGTCACTGTGTCCCAATTTTTTAATCGTCTGAAGTTACTTAATCAAAATCAATAATGATTTAATAATGGTCTATGAACATTAAATACAGGATCGGTACAAGGTGTAAGAAACCGATTGCTGGCTCATTTTCAAATGAATAATTTTTACCTACCTACACGTAAGCGATTCTGTCTTTTTTTAAACCGCTGTTGTTACTTCTTTTGGAAAGCCGCGATTTTAAAAACCGGAGCGTTTTCCGCGTTTGCCCCGCCGTGCGCCAGCTGAGTGCAATTTCGTAATTACTGACTTGTTTTTTGCAAAATTATGTTTTTGTAAATGGTAACCCTTATCAGGTAATGTGTTTACGTATTTAAAAAAAATTGCGTGCATATATAATAAGTGGTTTCGCTAGAATAGCGTCATGTATTTAGAGAAATTCGTTTTTCTGTCTCATCTTACCAAGTTTTACTATATTTTCCATAAAGTTAAATAAGTGCCTATCGCAATAAATGAATAAAATAATGCGTACTAGGTTATCCTGTAGATAAGTACAGTAATATGACTTTAAAAACGAGAAATATTTTTTCCGGTGACATTATTTATTTTTTCAGAACAGGCGCGCGCGTGTGATAAACGAGAAGCGAGAGTATTTCAATCGTTTCCATTTGCCAATCGATAAAATTTATTTGAGGGTTGTACAAATACATTTAAGGCTCAAAAAAAATAACGTAACTATTCCGAATCTGCTCCATAGTGCGCGTTGGCGTCACACAGGTTAATAATATTCACAAGGACGCGGAAGGAAATTAGACTACCAAAAAAATAACAAAGTCGGTTAGCAAAATACTTTATTCTATAAGGGGATAAAATATTTTAATATGCTGCAAGAAACCATCAAAATTAACCCAGTTAATTAATGCAAAAGAGATTGTAAGAACTGCATTAAGTTAAGCAAGAAAAAATTCAATAAAATTTTAGATACAATTACTAAATTGTAAACATAAATGTACAACGAACCACGTATATAATAATAATGTTTATTACTTTTTTTTTTTTTTAATAACAAATAATGATATCATCACTGGGATTTCCCGTGCTGAGGATTTCATTTACAAAGTATTAAATTACATTATATTAAATTGATGTGATTGATGAAAGAAAGAATATAATTTTTAGATGAGGTGTTTTAAGTGCAGTTGAGTGGTTTCGGTGTTAGTCTGTATTTGGTGCTAATATATTTTCTATTTCAGATCTATTTAACGTATTCAGTGTTTTATTTGATTTTTAAATTAAAATTTATTATGGTTGTTGTGATTTTTAAAGGATAGTGGGATTTTGTTGTAGAGTTTAGTACCATAGTATAAGAAGTTTTTTTGTCCAAATGTTGTGTTTGCGGTTCCTTGTTGTATGTGTTTTTGACTCTAAGATCTAGTGTTTCTAATATGTGTGATTGTTCTCATTTCTTTTTTTGGATTTATGATTGTAAAGTAGTATTGTTTTTTTTTAATATAATTGTTTTATTGTTGGTAGTTCAATAGAGAACTACGAGCATTGGACATAGAGCCTAACATAGTATTTAATTATTTATGATTTCTGTAATAATTATGACCAATTCTTAATGTTGTAACTGCTTTTAATAGTAAATAAATTGTTATTGTGATTATTGTAATTGTAAACTGAATTCTATTTACGTGACTTATTTAATTGTGTTATATTGTTTACACTTTGTGAACATACTGAGAAGTGGTGAATAAATAATTTCCTAACTTTATAATTTCTTTTTTACAATTACTCCACACAAGAGGCTCCGAGAGAAATAATTTTCTTCAAGGCCTATGTCATCTTTGGGAATGGTGTGTAGAGGGTCTTTTAGAGGATAGGAACTATAATTAACCCCCTTGATCACATTGAACATTGTACGCGACATACTTCGGCCCGACATTAAATTTCAAATAAATTTGCTGGTTTTCAATATATCCCTAAATGAAATACTGTTTTTGAAAGCAGATAAAAGACTCAGTTAGATTTTAATATTCCAAAGGGACATGTATACGAGTATTTAAAAATATTTAAATTTTGAATGCAAACACGTAAAAATAAAAAATTCCTGTAAGCTGTAACAATACCACTTTTTTACCACACTAAAAAAGTAATTATCGTAAACAAATATATTATAAAGGATAAAATTACTTCACTATTTTTACGTTTCATACAAAAATAATTCATTAAAAATCAGGAACGTCAACCACACTTTCACGATCTGGGCATTTTTTCATGTCAGTTGGAACACCTTTTGAAAACGGTGTTGCCAGTATTATAAAACGCAATTAAAGTAAGAACTGATCAAAATACATCAATTATTTTTTTACATAATCAAAATTATTTTTGATTTTTCGCTAGAATATAACCTTAAAGGCGTTTGACAGATCTTATACAAATATCGTGTAAAACCTTAATACACTTTAGGTTAAACGTATACAAAACATATATTTTTAATGAAACCTTTACATGTTTTTACTGTATCATTAGAAAATGTGCCTTTATAAATCGCTATGACATGATAACATTACAAAAATAAACGGTTAAAAACGTCTTTCGAAATTAAGAAAATTGTTCCAATGACGCGATGATTGTATAAACCATGAAAGGTTCACAAGAATAAATTACGCATACGAAGAAAAAGTATCACAAATGAGTAGTTAATATATTGTTTTTAACACTCTTAGATCACATATTTAACCGTAATACGAAAAGGAGACTGAATTCGCTCAGTTTGTTCCGGAACTGGAAGAGATGAATGATACTGTTTTCGATGTGCGGTTCGTGTTCGGGAACTGATTTGACTGTTTTATTGGGATTTGAACGCCGAAGGAGCTGTCGCAATAAAAAAAATACTGAAATACTTGCAGAACTTGATAATAACATTATTAAATTTCATCTACTCAATCATAAAAATAAAAATAAATTAAATGGAGTTCTACGAATTAAACACAAAACAATTAATATAATATCAGAGTGTAATCGAGATATTCTTGATAGTTGTTTTTAATATCACACCTACCTACCTATATACCCCTCTAGAACAAATTAAGAAGTCTTGTTGGGTTTGAATGAATACGAGTAAGATCACATACCTACCCCTTTTCAATATGAATAATTAAAATGCCCATACATTAAAAAAAAACATAATTTCATAGTAGAATATTGAAAATTCCTGATATCGACTGCGTTATTCCCATTGCGTTGGTAACATTGTTATAAATACAAACCCTATAAAGTTATAATAAAATCAATAGATAACTAACCGATAAAAGTAGTTACTGCCTCACAGAGCTAAACAGAGATTTTATCTGACTAATAAACGACAATGCGTACTGAAGCGATGGCGAGTTTTATTTTACCGGCGCGGTTTTTTATTATTTTTGTCGCGTTAACTTCGTTAGATAGCTAGGGTTCAGTTCCAGTATTTCTAGGCTATAAGTGAATAGTTAAGATACTTAAGTGTAATATGTAATAAATGTTTGATTAATAATTGTCAAAATCACATTTGTTGTCATAAAAACGCTTTGGATCTGGTCTGGTACTATTAAAGAAACATATTCAATGTGAGCAGATATTTTTAATGTTTAAAGTATATACAAAATTAAAGAAAAAAACCAAGCGAAGTAACTTTTAGCCATTTAGCGTATATGTAAGGCATTTGGAACAAAGTTGACACAAAAATACAACAAGGAACTCCATTGACAAACATTATGGCTAAATATGTATACGTATTTATGAAGATCAACAAATGCTGATCGTGAATAGGTATATAAGTTATATTGTATATTGTAAATTATTGTATGGTCCTGACAGAATTTAGGCAGCTACCTCACGGGTCGGTCGGCGGTGCGTAGATGAGCATACGGGTCACCACTGATTGCAGTACACAAATAATTTCTGAAGTAACCATGGTTTTTAAAGTTATTTTAATTATTTATTTTGGGAGTTGTTGATTTCATACCTACACGTATGGGAGCGGCCTTACTGTTAAAGTAAGAAGAAACAGCTTTTAATACACACATATATATACAAAAGAAGTTAAAAAAAGGGTAAACCAACATGCATCCGTTACCTTACGCCAGAATAAGGACATGTATATTTATAAACAATCAAATAACCATGGAAAAAAATGCCCTAGGTTAGAATCTATAGAAAAATTTTCAAATAAGAAAAAAAACAATTTTACGAAGGTGGGGTGGAATCTCCGCAGCGTAATTAAAATTGCCCTTAATTAGGGAAAAATAACGCCTCGACGCGATGCTTGTGGCGGAGAATGCTTCAATTAACCCCCATCCTTCACCTTCACTTTCTCCCGGAGTCAAGATTCTAATTGAACTTTTACAGTTCACCTAAAGATTCTTTAGAAAACAAAAAAAAAAATTAATTTGTTTCCGTTGTGACTAATCTCCTTGTATTTTGTTGAACTACTTTTGTAACTTTTATTTTTACGTGATTCAAATGTCCCAACTACCCGAAGCCGCACTACGATATTTCTAGTTTTAGGGTTTTTGTGAAGGAGGTAAGTCTTCTTTTCAAAATAAGCTAAAAGACATGAACTGAATGACGTTAGATTTTTAAATTAACTATATTATGGTAATAAACAACATGATTAAACAAGAGTTTCTTTTCTTTCTAACCAAAAAAAATTATGTAACTATCTTTAATAAGAAGAAGATAGTATTAACATATCCTAGATGAAACACGAAACCGAAAAAAACAACGCTACTGATACCTTTTTATTTTCTGTTTTTTTTTCAGCTTCGTGTTTCTTCTAGAATATGTTAATATTATCGTCTTTAATGATTAAATCAAATTTAATAAAGTTATTATTAAGTTTTGCAAGTATCACTTAACCGCACTTTGAAAATGGCTTTGAACGTCGAAACAGCTGTCACAATAATAAAAAAACTAAAAACTTGCAGAACTTAATAGTCTTCTTAACATATAAAAATGAATGTTTGTCTGTCCGTCTGTCCTCGATTCTCTCGAAAACTACTAAATCGGTTTCGCTGAAAATAGCACGATAATTTCTTATTAGTGCCGGAAGGTTTAGAAATAGTGAAATCCAATATGTAAAAATGTTGCTATAACGTTTTAAAATTAGTATGAAAAACATTGAACCCGCCATGTTTTATTTAGGTTAGTCCATAGATATAACATTCTGGTTAGCCACAGATTACATATTCAAAAGAAGAAGTTTTGTTTGAGTAGAATATTTTCAAAATGGAAAACACAAGTAGGTAACTACTTAAGAACTTTATTATTTAGATATATTTTGAAAAAATAAGTGCTTGGATGAAATAAAATTTTCAAGTGAATGTTTCTCTTTTCATTGTTTAGAGATATTAATAGTCGTCACAGGGCATTACTTTCGCTGAAAAAACAATTATGGCACCAAAAGGTTTTGCCTAAAAACTTTAAAATGTTAAATGGAGTTCTATTAATTAAACTCAATAACAAATAATAGATACTTAATTTTTTTGAAATTATATTTAAGCATTTTTTACGTAATCTTAATTTTTTTAATTGATACCCTTCTCAGAACAGATATTTTCTAGTGAGGCGGATAGAGTACATGTATCAACTTATTTAATGGGAATAAATGACCGGGTTGCCGGCAATAAAATTAAAATTAAAAATGTTATCAATAAATAAAACAAGTTCGCCTATTCCCCTCAATAGTAGACATAGAGGATGAACCGATAATTATTGGTAAATATTTTTGGCATCTACTGTTTTCTTATGTAACTACTATTATTTGACATAACCCGACTCAAGTATTTGATTCACTCGATCGCGCCATGTCTTCCATTTACTTTCACGTCCAATATATTCCCTTGAAACTCCTTTAACGTCCATCCGCTCTAAATGTCCACATTTGATAATCGTCATTTAAGTAAATATAATCATGAAGTTAATAATAAACTTAAATGTTGACTTTGAATAATAATTTCTCACAAAAAACAAAAACAAAAAACAATATTGATGGCCCGAATTAATTAAAAATATTCAACTGTCACTTTCAGTGACTGTACGCACTTCCATTGTTTGTAGCTTTTTCATAAAGCGATATTAAAAGCATGTCGACGGCCGGGAAGACTGATATTAATATTGTTACCTTGTGGCACCCCCCCCACCTTTCCCCTACACCAACCCTCCTAACCACTCCCCCCCCCAGCCCACAGCCCTTATTGTTTACTCTAGCCCCGTGTTCACTTAACTTCCATAGCTTATTCATGATGTGAATCGAGAACAGTTGCTTGCTTTGTATGAAAATAGCATTTCAGGTGAGCGGAACAACCAATTGTGAAATTTGTTGTTAAGATTGCTATATTTTCATAAATACACAATAGTACCAGTGAAGTTGTTTTATTTTTTTTAAGAGAATGTATTATATTTATAGAGTTAATAACGACAGTAAAATTAGTTTTCGATTTCTCCAAAAATGACGAAGCTATAAGCTTTTCAAGTGAACTTGGTTAAACCGCCCTTCGTGACGTCAAGAATCACAATTCATTACAATGTACAAATCGAACGGCAGTGCCGCATTCTGTCGGGCCTATGATATCTATGGCCGCGCCAGTCATTTTATGAATTATAACGTCACGCGCTTATCGTCCGAGATAATCTTTATTTTGACGACATATCTTCGGCACGATTCGGCATTTTCCAAAAAATTCAAAAAGTTCTGTGTTCAGTATGCTCTAATTAATATCATACATCTGTAAATCATATGAAATTTCGTTGTAGGAAACCTCATTGCCCGGAACCACTGGGACTATGTCATCCCCAATTAGAGAAGGTAAAGGGAGCTTTGAAGCTGAAGGGAGTGGAGAGAGAAAAGAGATAGGGGGTAGTTAGGAAGTAGTTGACCATTCAGATCTCATCACTAATCACGGCTAAAACCATTTCAAGGAACTTTTCGATTCTGAATTGTGGTTTTTCATCAGGGGGCCGAGTCTGTATCTATTGCGTTAATTAACACAAGTTAAATCAGTCTTAAACGCCACATTTTGACGGTTTGGTAGTCCGTATCGCGCTTACAAGTTAAGTTTGGGTTTACGTTAAGAGAAAAATCTGTAACCCAAACCCAAGAAACGACGCTACGTTTTGAAAACTATCAAAATGCGTTGTTTATGGCCGATTTAGCTTGCTAACCTGGGCATATAAACTATTTAAATTTGTATTGGCCCATGGGGTTACGAACCCGCAACTTCTCCAAATAAGTGTTTTTTCTTTAGTAGATGTATTTAAATATGTTGGCAACACTTCGTAAAGAAATGTCTACTACAAATTAATTATATTAAATATCGATGTATTTTTTGTCTAATCGAACGTAAAGGTGTTCGATCACTGGTGAGTATTGCAAGAAGAATATGATAAAGAAAGATTCTGAAAGCTGGGATTTATAGTGATGAAAGAAAATCCTTAATTTGTACGTTGTACACGGGAAAACAATTTACTAAATAACATTTTTACTTTTCTTTAAGTAGTCAATGGTTACAGGTAAAAAAAAAATGATACAGTAAGTATTGATACATAATGTACCTGAATAAGAGAGGGTTTTAATACATTTTAACAAACTATGGATACCGTTAAAAGTGTGTGGAAGATTTAAAGTTAATATTTCTCTAAAATGTGTAATTTTAATATTTTCATTCATAATTATTGTTGATATCAAAAACGTTCTGAAACTACACATTCCGAAACGGTTTGAACTGGCTAAAACGTCATTATGATGTAGATAGCGCCACTGGCTGGTAAGACGGCTGTCACCAACGTTTGTCGGCGTGACGTCAATAACGCCATATTCAAAAACAAAAACGAACATGTCTTTTTGGCGGCAAATCTAAAATGTCGCATTTTATATCATTATAGAAAATTTATTCGTAAACAAAAAATAAAATAATCGCGGTTCTTCGACAATATAAAACTAGTGAAAATAATCTATTATAAGTAGGTATATATATCCTGAAGCAACTCAAGTACCAACTAATAATACTAAATGTAAAGTTTTATTAGCCCTTGAGGTGATTTTTCACAAAAACGGCGCTATACAAATCATCCAACAATTATTATTACCAACGGTATAATTTTAATTGACTTTTATTGTTGTGAACTGCGCCTGGTCTCAACCTCTCAACCTGGTAAGACAGGCGCATCACTAGTGTTTTAATGAATAAATGTTTTGTATTTTTTTAAATTTACATAATATAATATCATGGAATAACCTATCGAAGCTTATAAATCTCATTGTAATATCAAGAAGATAATATTAACAAATCTCAATGAAATATGAAAACTGAAAAATACACAAAGAAAATAAAAAAGGTAACGATCCCAACTGGAAATCGAACCCAGATCCTCCATCTTACTGGGACAACACTCTCCCAATTAAGCTATGGAAATCTTATTATTTTCGTTCAATTTTATCGATATCATGTATCAATTAAAGAATTACTAATATTTTCTTCAAGCCATTCCCATATTTTTGACTGCTGTTTTTTTTTATACGATTGCAAAGTTCTCCCAGAAAAAAATAATCTCCAATAGGAAGAAGAACTTTTTTAAGTTAGGGTAAATTATCGATTTAACGCTTAAATCACTATACGCCGCATGTCCCCAATATAGCCCGATCATTCTGAGAGCTCTCGACTTTGCAATTGAAGAATCATTCGATTCAACGACGCCATTGAGTCAATCACCAATAAATCAATATTTAAGTGGATTTGTACAAAAGGACCATAATAACAATCACGCATAAGAGTATATCAAAATATTTCGAATTTGGAATAATAGGACAAAGGCTCCATCTTTTGTTTCATTTTACCGAACGCTCCATTTTTCAAATGGATTCCAGCTCAAACAGAGGGCGACCGGAAGACGCCCGGAAAGTAGTACAGGAAGCGCCGCGCGCGTCACTCGGCGCTCGTCGGGTATTTCCGGTCTGTGACGTCATGTCATCCAACATTTTCTGATCGAATGACTGAAAGGACAAATTTGTAATGGAAAAATGAATGTTTACCCCCGCCGAACCACCGACCGGGGAGAACTTTACTTCAAACATTTCATCAATTAAATTATTAGTATTTTGTGATAAATAATTTACATTTGAAAGGTAAGTAGGTAGATCTAATTAGTCTATTGGGGTGGACCTAGCAATTTTCTGCAGAAAGATTATACATCAGCCGAGATTCTTCGATCTTCCAACAACAACATATTAAAAAACGCGGCCGACTTTTGGTGACGGGTCCAGATATTAGCAAAACAACATGCAATGCAACAAAGGTGGAAATGTTCCCAGAAAATGTGGATGTAATGAGTATTTACACACATTCCAAAATTTTCGAGCATCTGTAAACACCCCCACCCCTAAATCCCTTTGTGTTCGTCTGATAAACGGAAAATCGACGGATCGCGGGGCGCACGCAGTGCAATGCTCGTGGCATGCTCGTAAGGTGCGCGTTTCAACGTATACACTATGGAAATAAAATTAGTTTTAATCTCATTGTTTTGAATTTTGTGTTGCTAATTAATATCTGGACTCGGCATAATGAAACTTCAAACACGTATCACCCTTCAAAAATTCATTATTAAAAACCTAATAAGGTAGGTACCTATACCGAGCAGGCATTTATGGATATTTGAAATGTTTATTGTTTTAACTAACACTGCAAAAGCATGATGAATAGTATGTAAAGTTATATTGTTATGATTTTTCTACATACGTCTTTATGTGCAGTAATTTGTACCTTTATAACCCATCAAAGAAACGTGCGTATAGATTTATCATTTTGCCGCTAAGACTCCATTGTGAAAACCTATCCGCGATTGCATTTTTCTTGTACAATTACTGCAAATCCATACAGTTTACCGAATACCCAGAAATAACACGCATTTTACACGTTATGTCGACACAAATTGAATGGAAATCGACAAAAAACGTAATATTTTGGCATCCCACGTTGTACAACATGGAATACAAAAACAGGCTTAGTGTAAACACGGAGCATTCATTACAAATTAAAGGTAAATCAACCGACGATGATGAAAGGCAACTGGATGTTTCTATTTAAACCTAATCGTTGCATTCAATCCTATGATAATACCAACATAATACAACTATTTCGCTGAATTTGCGCAAAATGGTGACGATTGTCGTTTCATCGACTGACGCGTTTTTTGGAAAGCTCTTTGTGTGGATGGGTCATAGATTTATTTATTAAAGATGTATTTTGGCAATTTTATTTGTACCTACCTACCGACAAACGGCTTTTGTGATTTTATTATAAACAAATCAAAGAAAAAGAAAAATATTAAGAAGAATTTTTCGAAATAAATTAAAAGACACATTGTTTGAATTCACTTTTATTTTGATATAAATACATCGACTAGTTTCGATTTTACTGAATCATCTTCAAGACTTAACATATGCAATGTTTACTAACTAACTATCTAAGCATCACGTAGGCAGAGAGGACGGACGCCAAACAACTCAATCTTGGCATACACTTCGTGCTTCATTCGCATTCATACATCGCTTTATGCATTCTCTTGTCGACTTCTGACATTTCCCGACTTAAGTATTTGATTCACTTGATCGTTCCATGTTTTCCTCGGGCGTCTCTGGCTTCTTCTTCCAAACACATTCGCGTCATATATTCTCCTTTTACTCCCTTCTTCGTTCATTCACTCTACATGCCCAAACCATCTAAGCGTCTCTTTCTTAATATTTCTCATTACGCTTACATCAGTCTTACATTCTTTAGGAATCTCTACATTTTTCAGACGATCATTCATTGTTTTACTACACATTCGCCTAAGAGATCTCATTTCTACCCCAATCAGTCTACTTTCATCTTTCGTCTCCCGGTTCCACGCCTCACTGCCATAGATCAGGGTTGGTATCAACACTCTATTGTAAATAATGTTTAAATAATGATATTTAATTAGTACTTACATTTTATGTCCTGAAGATGATTTAGTGGTATCGAAACTAGTCGATGTATTTATACCAAAATAAAAGAGGATCCAAACAAAGTGTATTTTCATTTAATTCATCATATCAATCCACAAAGCGTTTACTCATTATGAAAAAAAATTGATTTGAGTATATAATTATTTTATTTTACTTATTCATGGCTGTACATAGCAGTGGCGTGCATCGCTCCTTGACTGAGGATAGGCTGTAGGTTTTCAGGTGTGATGATTAATATCATTATACAAAACAGTATTGAAGGATAAGGCGCTCGAGGTCAATTGCAGCAGCTGGCAACAAGAACCAGCGAAAGGTGATAACGTAATGGCTATTTTCAAATAATATCCAATACACAATTCTTACCTGAACTTGAAAAACTACGCACTGCCTACCTTTGATCATACTTATTTACATAAAATAAACAAATAAAACGTTATTTTGGACCGAAACGAAGTCTTGAAGTCTCGAAGCGTTGACCATTAAACTATTGAGGTCGTTATACAAGACTGAATATTTTTCAGGAAATATAATAAAATATTGCACAGCGTGGTTAAAAATTAAAATAGTTTTTCTTATAATTTCTTCAAACGATTGGTATTCACTTTGTGGCGTCATTATTAATAAATGAATTTATAAATATACTTAGTATTCACCGCTTTATAAATATACATTGATATCTACATGTTTCGAAAGCAAAATAAAAATGAAATAAAAAGGGAAATAAAACCGCTTTAGAATTAGATAAATTTGAAATTTTAGGAATCAGAAAAAGCGTTAATAGTGAATTTAATTTAATAAATAATCAAAAAAATATATTTTCATATTAATATTAATAATAAAGTAATTTCTTTTTTAATTTCTAATATAAATTTGTGATTCAATGCTTTACAATATTTTTTAATAGCATTTTTGATTAATTACTTACCTACTTTAATCAATTTTTGTTTATGTTTATAATTTGTCTATTTTTACATTATTGTGTTCTTATTTTTATAATTTGTCTATACCTGAAATTATTTTTAGTATTCCTGATGATGAAAGCATCGCTTTCGAAACATGTAGATATCAATGTATAAAGTGGTGAATACTAAGCATATTTTTTAATTAATTTATTATAGTGTTTTTTTTTGTATATTTCTGTGTACGTACTACGTACCTACCTTTATCTACCTTTATTTTGATCACCTGGATCGCTGCTTTAGTGAGAATACAACAAAGGTTACGTAATATTCATAAAAGTCAACGATTGGATAGGATAAGTGAATTATTGAAAAAAAATTATTGCTAATGATGATTTAAATAAATATTTTTCTCACCAAACATAATAGAAGATTTTCAGAATCTTCCTAGTGAAATATCACCTTGCGCTCCTCGAATTGGTTTTAGCATGTTTCGTGTTTGGTGATAAGGGGTCCGAAGGGTTGAAGACATTTTGCTTATCTGCCGTTCCGATTCCATTTCAATGTCAAAACATTTTTAAAGGAGTTTATGGTTTAATTATGACAGTATTATTACAAATTATATTCACATCACACATACTTAACACGTACAGTTTATTGTTACTTACTTTACACGTGTAGTTTATTATTATAATTAGAAATTAATTCATCTTTTTTCTGACATTTCGAACTTTTCACACCTACTTTACAAACATCGCAATTACGTTAAATCGCTTCATTTAATAGCATTGATATGGGACAAATAACTTATTTATAATGTAAAGTTAATACCGACAAAATTGAGTTTTTCTATTGTTAAAAATAGGCAAATATCGATATTTTCGTAGTTAAAATAAGATAAATAAAATAAGGCTTTTATTTCGAAAGAAAACAATATCGCAAAACTTATTACTATAATATAGAGCCATGAGGATCTTTCAAGGAATATCGGCCAATATAAAAGTTGAGTTTTAAGAAGGATGTGATGAAATATGTATAGGGCAATTTTTACAGTCGAAATTTGTAAAGTTTAATTGTATATTGTGACTTAAATTGCAATGTTTTTGTGTTTAAGATGAAAGTTTTATGTTTATATTAGAATACATGTAACCGATGTACATAATATGTTCTATTTTATGTTAAGTTATATAACATTAAAATAAATAAAACATTTTTAAAGAACGTCATTCGCTGAATGACAGCTGTCATTCGAGAAAACCGGAACCGCAATTATGCAAAGAGTCTTTAATTCTAAGAATAATAGGCCTTCCACACGACTGGTTTGCCCAATACTCAAAATCGTCGTCCAATCCCAAAGTCAAGCCTACCAACTTTAGAAAGGGACGATCGGATGATCGAACCTTTCGACGCCAAGTTTTTTTTTTAGTATCGGCCAAACCAGTCGTGTGGAAGACGTATAAGGACAACGTTTTATCCTTAAAAATAACCGGAATCGGGCCCCTGGTCGGAGTTCGGAATACCAGGATTTCCATACTTTACACGATCTCCTCCATGTCACAGGTTACAGGACACATTTTTTCTAATATCAAATATACAGTAATAAAAATTAGGCAGGTATATAATAATCAATATACGATATACGTTATTAATTTTAATATTCGTTATTTATTTGATAATTATATTATATTATCCATTGTATATTACGTATCATACTTTGACGGCCTCCATGGTCGAGGGGTAAGACTCTCGACTACGAATCCGAAGGTCGCGGGTTCAAATCCCGGCGTGCGCAAGTAAATTTTATTTAATTAATTTCTGTTGTTTCGCAATTAATTAATTTAAAAATAATATATAGTATGTTTGCGCACGTTCCAGAGTGGAAGATACTCTCAGTATCGCCCTGGTGAAAGACCACCATTCAGAATTGAAACGTTGCTTGAAATGGCTTTTAGCCGTGTTTGGTGGCCAGATCTGAATAGCCAGGTATTTCCCCACCTCCCCCTTCCCCTTCCCCTTCTCCTTCCCTCCCCAATACCTTCAGCCTCACAACATTCCCCAATTGGGAATGCCATAGTCTCACTGGCTCCAGACGGTTGGGAGCAGTTGGGACTCTTGTGCGGTATTCATGTAAAAAAAAATATATATATATCAGGCTATTACTATTTTTATCAAGTATCATTTACAAGTTAAAAACCTTTCCCTTTACCTTACCTTTACCTTTGTAACTTCCCTGTGTCATGCACTTATACATAATTATATATAAATATATGTCATAAATATGTTACACTTATACTCGTATACCTATTATGTATCATGTTCTTTTTTGTTAACTTAAAACCTTTTTTTTTCTGTAAATAAAATCATTTAAAATGTTAAAATATTTAAAAGCCCGTCGGGGCGATAATAATTAATAAATTAAATTAAATATACATATCTACATAACCGTCTGCGTAATCATAAAACCCGAATTACCGTATTGCCATATTGGTGGATTGCCGCTGACTCACCATTTTACCACAATAGTTGCGTATTAGGTTGCAATAGTCCCCTGTCTCCTGGTTGAGATTATTGGAGGTCACACATACTCGTAAAAGAAAATCCTATGAGAATAACTAGTATTCAGTCAATTCAGCCGCACAGATTTGCGAGAGATTCCTTCCCCTATAAATATGATATTTCCCCACCGTCCATCATATTCCCCGTCCCGGCGCGGATAAGAAGCCCGGCCATTATTCTTGGTATCTTTTCATGTGATGGCACAGCCTGTAGCCAAAGCCTGTTTGATGGCCGAGAAGTAGATATATTATGAGAAAAAACCGGCTATTTGTATAGTGTTCGCGAGATATTTCTGGTTCATTTGTCGATCTCCCCGCATTACCGCGCCCAGGGGAGGACAATCATTTCATATTTTTACTTAATGGTCACGATCTTATAATTATAATTTGATCAAAAGCTGAAACGGGTCGAGAGTCTGATTTTACCGGGACCGTTCAAATGCAAGCATTTAAAATGACGCTGATCGTCGATCAAATGCGACGAATTACTAATATAGTTATAACAATTGGACATCTTTTATAGCACCATTTCTTGAAAACAGTCACCTCATGGTCGCTTGGTCATATTAAATATGTTAAGAGCGTTGTTGTAATTCATCGTTTTACTGCTTGTCTCTTTATTTACACAATAACTCAAATAAATTTTTAAACATCATTCTAGAACATTCTCCCAAATAGCCCACAAACTCGTCTTTATTGGTTTATCACAATAGAAGTAGACGTAATTACTAAATTATACCTAAAATGTGATTTTTTAATGTCTACTCGATATGTGCGCCCCTGAAAATTTCAATATCTACTAGTCCTGGTCCATTTCTCAAGATATTCGCAAGATGGAACGAGTAACAACACCCAACAGAGTGTACAGGATCCCCACAGTTCAGTGGTTCATGACTACTGCACAGAAAATTCCTAGAAGTGTGACCAGTACCTACTGATTTGGAGGAAAACCAACGTTAGACATTTCGACTCCTAGACCCAATATTCTAGATAGATAGTTTATTTGGATAGATAGATTATTTACATTATTTACATTAATTAGTAAGTTTCACAAATAATGTTATAAATATACTGTGAATTAGATACAATTGTTCCCTACTTCCTACGGTGGCTTGGGCCATGTTATAGTAAGTAGTCCATTTCGTTTCGTATTAATACAAATAAGCTGTTTTGTGAACATATGTGTAATACACCTTACAATATTTATTTTTTTAAATAATAGTAATTTACAGATACCTGCACTTAAAAAATAAAAACTTTTTGTATAATATAAATAAACACACTCATCACAGTCTAATATAAAAACAATACAGAAAAAGCAAAACAACGCAGGAATAAATCTAGAAATTGAACATAGAATTTTGATATTAAAAATGTTAGAACAGTTTTACCAGAAATAAATACTTCCGGCACACGCTCACGCCCATACTATCGATATCGCTAAAGGTATAATATTATAGTAATTTATAAAAAAATATTAATATAATAATGTTAAGACAAGATTTGTGTTTTATTAAAGTTATTTTTTACGATTTTACGATCTCTATAATTTGTTCACTTAAAATATAGAATATATCTACATATTACACACAATATCCATTAAAATACATGAAAGAAAACCAAAACGTATAACTCACGTCGCTAGATGGCACTAATTCGTATGTTGCCATCTCTATGTAAAGAAAATGTCAGAAACTGGTATTATTAAGTAAGTATTACCATGACACGAATTTGAATAGAAGAAGAAGCCAGAGACGCCCGAGGAAGACATGGCACGATCAAGTGTATCAAATACTTGAGTCGGGCCATGTGAGAAGTCAAAATAACAGAAGAGAATGTATGAGACGATGTATGAATGTGAGTGAAGCAAGTTTGCCAAGACCGAGTTGTTCAGCGGTCCGTACTCTCTGCCCATCCTAGGGGGAAAACGCCGTGATGGTTAGTTAGTTAGTAACCTATGGTATTTGCTCGAAGTAATGGAAACCTGACCTTACTTTGTGTGAAATTGATAATTTGCGTAAGACCTTTTGTGTCGGACGTGTACCCCTCTCCCCCAATGTTTGAACGCGGCCATTTGATAAACATATTTATTATATTCCACTCGCATAGAGTATGTCTATTTTATAAGGGAGTAGGGTCGTATGGAGAATAAATATTATTTCGCTGTCCGCAAATGATCCCGACTCCCGATCCCTTTGTGAACTGTATATTGTGTATACTGCGCGGTCTGTGGGAAATATGTTCTTGTCAACCGCTTAGATTATGAATGACTTGAATAAAACGTCAGAACGGTACGGCGGTGCGAGAGCAAAGGAGAGACATGCGCAGAACGCGGTAGCTCTGCGAGTCCCGAACCTGCAACATCTCGTAAGCCACCGTAAGTAGGTTTAATCAGTTAGCCTGCAACCGCCCGCTTAACAAGACGTTCCGCTCCCTTGACTGCTCCGCCCGCTACAACTTCTGCTCTACTCGCATTGTTTCTTCCTAACCACCGCTTACCCTGGACCCCCATCGGACTACTGCCTCTCACTGAACCCAGACCAAGCAATGTCACACGGACATGGCCTCGATCTTTTCTCATAATTCTTCATAAATTGGGTTTTTGTGCAGAATTACATTGCAAAGTACAAAAGTCGTTAATGACGTCTTGTCGTCAGTGTCTCTTCCCCCTTCGCAAGGGATCGACATAGGTTGTGCTTTCTCCCTTCCCGGCCCTCTTCGTAGATCGGAATCAGCTGCCCACTACAGTTCGCCTGTGTACCATTACGTCTGGTACACGGGCTTTCGACTCTTAGACTTCCGACACCAGACAGGTAAAAGAAGAAAGAAAGAATTTCGGTATTTGAAAAAGTTGGATCAATTTTATCCGAAGTAAGGGAAAATTCACCTTATTCATCAAATTATACGCCCATAACATACTTCTCTCGATACATATCTTCAGTGTCCAAGACACACAGCAGGCCTGACAGCCGGTGGTACAATGGACAGTTTGGTTTCTTTGGAAGGCGTTGAAGCGCGCGGGCCCTTTGTTAGGGGACAAAGAAAGCGTTTAACTAAATGTTTGCTTAAACAGATTACCCACAACGGGGGCATTAAGGCTCATATTGCTTGTTGAATGTTACTTTCATATTATTTATAAAGGTTTGGAGATAAAGACTTCGCTGGATTAACAAGCTATATGCTATGCGTCCAAATAAATGCACTTTACTTATATAGAGTATAGCATTATATAAAACATGCTATTATGTATATGACGGCAGGTAGGTTAAAGTGACCCAAATAAGTTCTTTTTAGAAAATTATTGATACAGCTTGGCAGAATATTGTAGACATGTAATCAATTATTGGAAGTAAAAATGTTCATTATTCATTACTATGACAACTCCAAGATTTTTGACGTTTTCAAGCGGTGCTTAGCAGAATTTCAAGCGAGGAAGCTTGTGTTCAAATTAGAATATGTTTACAAATGATTCATGAATAATAAATGTGGATTTATGCCGATTTTTAAACAATTATAACCATGTAGGAAGTAATACTTGTACAACGCCCTTGAGGTGATTTTTCACAAAAACGGCGCTATACAAATCATCCGATTATTATTATTATTATTATGTACATTTGGATTTGAGGTTATGCGTCACATTCAAATTTGAGAGTGTATTATTATTTGTAAATAAATAATAATATCTACAAGAAAAACATCATAACTAAGTTTTTAAACGTTTCTAATTAAGATCCGTGGATTTTATTTTGTTTTTATTTAACATATACGACAATTTCGATAGATACATTTAAAAAAATAATAATAATTAGAAGTGACCTTTCCATGTAGTTGTCTTCCTTGAAAAGCGTTAATTAATAAAAACGTTCAAATATAAAATTACCTTAGAATGTGATATAGAATCGTCTGTTTTCGAAAATTACTACTCATCTCTGAAAAAAACGTGATCTAGGATCATTGTGATTTTTATAAATTATCCATATTTTCTTATGAGCCATCTTGGTGTTGTCATTTTAAACCATTTTTAAAAGGTCGCAGCGCCATGTCAGACTGTATGTGATCGTTTTTTTTTATTTCACGTAGGCAGTTGCGTACACCACTGTGTGACCAACGGTAGGCTGTGTGTAGTTTTTCAACTTCAGATGTGAATTGTGCATTGAATACTTGAATATGGCCGTTTTATCATCATCTTCCGCTGATTGTTAAGGCAAACTGACAAAATGAGCATACAAGTTCCTTGTCAAATGGTTAACCGACTTCTACAAGTAGGAGGATTTCAATTCAACCCATTCTTTTTTGTTTTGTGTAATTAACTTATATTGTTTGTGTGTTTTATTAGAAATGTAATGTAAATAAAATTTTATAATGTTATTTAAAGTTCTGCAAGTATTTTAGTTTTTATTATCGTGACAGATGTTTCGGCGTTCAAGGCCATTTTCAAACTGCAGTTAATCCACATTGCGAATTACTTATATGATTTTATTTACTGCCACCCAATTCTAATTTGGACGGTGTTTAAAATAATTATTTTTTACCGGTAAATCCGATTTACTTCGAAAATAATTAAAATTTTCTATTCTGTGAGGTTTTTAAATTTATTATGTGTTTTCCACGTATTTAAATGACAATGTGTTCTTAATTGATTTCTAGTGCAGTACGTATTGAAAAATTGCCTTTTTGCTTCTGATTTGATTGTATAGTGATTTTCTCAGTCGTTCAATATCTGCATCATCAAAAACTTAAAAAAAACGAAAAAAATTGATGTTTTATAAAAAAAGTGAAAGATGAAACAAAATAAGCGTAAACAGTCATAACTGTCATACGTAAAGAATTTCAACGATTGTAAAATACGGAACGGATTATCTGGAGTAGGTGCCAAAATATCGCATTATGTTATGACGGTTTAATGTACGTTTAACTAGAAAAATAACAAAACCCCAATTAGCGTAAGGTCCCATAAATCCACCAGCTCCTTGCAATTGGTATGGAAATAACAATAATAAGGTAAATTTAATTTTGTTTATGTTAAACATTTACTTTGTGTTTTCGCGTTTTAAGTGGTTTGCGTTTTAGTTCGCTAAATCGCTCGACCAGAACTTGATATTTCATAGAGAATGTGCCATGATTATAACATCTCAGGGCTGTCCATAAATCATGATTTTAATGAGAGCTTCCGGTATCTATCCAGTGAGGATCCCCCCACAGTCCTCATCCCTTCTCTGACCAGTTCACACCCCTTCCCTCGATTTGGATGAGGAGGTGCGGCGCTGGAAATCAACCCCAAAATAATTAGTTACTATTTTTAACAATGTATTATTGTCTCGTTTATTTTGTTTTTAATAAATTTCAGATGCCCACACCTTATTATAAACAAGATTATTGTTTTTCATTGGGAGTTTTAAAATAAACCTTATAATTTTTTTGTCTTTATTGTAAACAGAGATAATTTGTTATCTTTTTATAAAACGATGTCGAAATGACACAGCTCTACGAGTGGTGGCAGTCGAAGAGCTGTTTATTTGTTTTTTAAGATATTTAAAAAAAAATTATTTGTACTCACCTAATCAAGGGGTTAAGACGTTTTAATGCAAAAAAATCTTTTTAATCGGAAACAAAAACAGGAACAGGTCAAAATATTTACTAATTAATATTGCCACAAACACTCGTCGCACATTAATTTCTTAACAAAGCTTGTTATGATTTTCCCACGAAAACGGTGCTATGTAAGTAATTTATCACATGAGAACGGGTCGTTTCTAAGACTCGTTCTTGAGTTAAATAGCCCGGCTGTGGAACGAGTTGCCGGCCTCTGTGTTTCCTCCCTCCTACAACATGGGTCTCTTCAAGATCCACGTTCACTCCTTCCTCTCTTCCAAAAGATCCTCCACAGGGCATCCTCAATGATGACATAGGCCCCGAGGGAAATTATTTTTCTCAGGCCCTACTGTGTGGATTTAATTTTTAAAAAATTAATCCCTACTAACTCATTCGATTGAAATTCAGTAGATTATTCAGAAATCAAAAACTTTATATTACCTCACCTCATATTATTAGAGTTTATTCAACCTTTATAAAAACACAAATAATAAAATAAAAACTTTGTGAGCCACAACAACGCGAGGGACTTCGTCCTCACAGCTTGAAACGTAAATATGTTAAATAAGTAACACATGTACAAAAATCTGTTTACTATTATTATTAAATTGAGAGATTTCTAATATTAGGGAAGTCGTGGTAAAAGGGCTTAATTTATTCATTTACTCGATCCGAACAGCTGGTAATTTTTAATCTTTTCATTTCTCGTTCTTCTTTCCGTTCCATTTCTAACCACCTCACAACATTTCTCATTAAGTCGTATTAGTCTGACAGGCTCCGGGCAGCCAGATTCTCTCACTGTATTCGTATATAAAAAATCAATTCTAGGTATGTAATATATATAATTAGTTTAAATCTATGCTATATGCAACGTTTTGTACGAATAAACAAATAAAGATTTAGGTGGGGTTTTCGCTCGTTCTAAAAACGTTCCCTCACCATTCAACGCCAAATATATCCAGTCGTTGACGGGGTAGGTAGGTAGGTACTCACTTCTAAAACATTATGCTCTTCCAATATGTAGGGCAATAAGTGGAGTTATGACGTAGCATATTACATCTACAACCCCTAGCCCTAAACCCCTACAGCCGTAATCACCCCATGCTATGGGCGCCACAATCGACGCTAACAAATCACGTCGTAAGGGTGATTTTGGCATGATAAATTAACAAAATTTGATTTATTTTGGTTTGGAACTTTGATATATTTTTGTGATTCCCGAAATATGACGTGTGTTGAACCGGCTTATCTGTAATGTAATGCCATCTATGGGTCAGTTTCGGTTCAGCCGACCTGAATGAGGAAGATAAGGTTCTATGGACTGTGGGGTGTTTGGATGTTCAGTGTTGCCACTGTAAAAAAAAGCACTCAATTTTCGACGCAGGCAATAGTGATTCGTGTTTTCATGGCATGAACATTTAGAATAAGGGACGAAAATCATTACGAATCCCACTGATTGATAATAATTTCATAGATTTTATTCGACACTTTTAAACGTGATGGCGCCTTTGAAACTTTTTAGAAATGATTTTTTTTAATAATTTTATATACCAATCCCATGAGACACAAAACTCATTTTGGGACAAGAGAAAAGTTTACATTACACGAGTGATGTAAAAAAGATACAAAACTGAGTTGAAATACCAAATTAACACAAAACAATAGACACGGATATACAGTAATAATTCATACACAAAATTTTACAAGTTCAACATAAAAGTGCATTAAAACCATAGTGGCTTTTAACAAAATATATGTATGTAAGTTTTGTAGAAAAGCATACATAGATGTAAATAATAAAGCAGCAAAATTAGTTTAAGAAAAGTTTATGGTTATCATATTATATTTTATAGTATTCGAAAGAAATAAAATACCATAAGTGTTTATACAGACGAACGTAGTCAAATATACATTTACAAAAGCAGTTTATTAATTAAAACTTACTAGAACGAAAAGAAAAAAGAAAAGAAAAAAAAAAGAAATCCAAAATCCAAATAGGTCTAGCGGGAATATTGATGTTTAAATTTGCGGTTTTTAAACTCGTCTTTACATTTTTCGTTTCAATTTTTTTTTCGACAGATTTTTAGGTACAAAAACACGGGGTGTCAAAAGGGTTGATAATAAAATCTATAATCAAATGAAAAATTAAATATAATTTCTTCAAATGATTGGTGATCACCTTGTGGCCTCATTATTAATAAAATAATTGAAAAAATTCTTTGTATTCACGACTTTATATTAAACACAGATATCAACATGTTTCGAAAGCGATGCTTTCTTCGTCAGGAATATATTTGATATTATTTTTTTAATTAATTTATGAAAAACCGAATAACTATCACGCAATTTATAGCATTGGTAGGCTAGGCATCGAGTATGGAACACCACACAATGGTTTGGCACACTCTGCTAGCATGTCAACTTATATCTACAATAAATCATCCCATACCTGCATACTCCTCCGTTATTCCTCCCATACTCCTTCGTTATTTTTTTAGCTATCCAAGTGTACCAAATTTTAAATTAAAAAAAAAAACATGACTTATTCTGAAAATCTAGTCAAAATTTCGTTAAAATAAGAAAATGCCAATAAATCTACAAAATGTAGAAGCGATGCTCGAGAAAACACGACAAGGAAAAAACAGAAAAATAACTCGTCTCGAAAACTTGTGCCCATTGTGTTGCTTTCAATTTGTTCCTACTTACTTCTGAATTTCCATTCTCCTTTCAATCTGTTTCGCAATCCCTACTTACTACTTGTGGAATTGTATTTTTATTCTACTTCTTCGTACAGTAGTTTCCTCTTCCAACACAATTGTGGAGACGTCTCTCTAATGCTATTGCAACCGGATATCCGCCCAGCTTCCGGCGGGTAAGTCCCAAAAAACATGGAAGGCTTTTCCGCCTTCCTTCCCGCCTTCCTCCCGCCATGCCATGACATGTGACTATGGACTATGGGGTAGAGAAGGCTGTATGATATCTTCATCCCCTAGTAGCGGAGGGTGGAAGTTTTTTTTTTATCACGGTCGACTTTGCCTCCATAACTCAGCCCTGACAATAGAAAAGTAAAGTATCTACCCGCGGCCCATTGTGCAGAGTAAGGGATGGATTTCGATTTGTAATCAAATTGAAACTCTAGAATAAAAATGTATATCATTCTCAAGGTCTTTATATATTAGGCTTTGTAGTGGTTAACTAAATTTAGTGCAATTCCAAAACGTTAAACCAGCGGTAAATCTATTAGTTTGATTTACATGGTCTGCTTTTAAGTTGAGAGATTACGGGTTCGATAGCCGCCGCAGCGTTTGTTTATACAGAATATAGAATTTTTTACACAAAATATATATTGGAGCGGCCAGTCTGGGTGCATCTTAAATGAATAAATAAAATTTTATTATTATATAATTATTATTTTACGAGTGATGGCTTTCTTCAGTATCTACGTACCTAAACACTGGAATTTGTCCAAAAATTATAATTTTGTTGTTTTTCAAGATAATGTGGATAAGATAATGTGGATTGCTGTCAATGTAAAATTGTATGTACTATCTCCTACTTATGTATTGTAAATTCCTCCCGTCCTAAAATGAGTTTTGAAACTCATCGGGATTGCTTTAGCAAGAAATAAATATATAATAAAAAAAAAATAAAAAAATAAAAAAAAAAAAGACAGTTTAATAACCATTATTTGTCTACGGTACGTTCAATTTTAAAATTAGCAATAATATATTGCGTGAATGTGGCAGGAGACTAAAGTATTTTTTATTATTTAAATGAAAGTTTTTTGTTTGTTTTAAACCAATTTATTTTCTTTATATTTATGCATTATCGACCGGTTTCGGTTGAACTCAACCTTCATCAGGATTGTACATATATAAACTTTTTTTATTATTAGTTTTCCAAATGCCTCCAAAGCGGCGATGTCCACTTGGGATCGACTGCAACCTTATAAGTTTGTCCTTTCCACGAGTCCTTGACTCATTTATCAAATAAATAATGTAATATTTTATACTCAACTATAAGGTGGATAATGATGTGTGTGGGATTATAACGGGATAAGCTATCTCGAAAAATCCTTCAGAATACCTTCTCAACCAACCCACTTAGTTAAAATACCACTTTTATAATATGAAAATAATGAGTTTTTTTAAAGTACGGAAAAGCTTAAAATAAAGAAAATTTGTTCCAATCCTGCTCCAGTAATGGAGGATGTACGTCACGACACGAGAACTCCTCCTGTCAACGTTTTTGATTGGTCAGAAATTTATTGTTCGGAAATTCCGAAATGTCCCTAATATTTCCGTTCCTTTATTCTGCCTTCCCCCTCCCTTCTTCCGCGCAAATAATCCTCCGATTAGAAGTTTTATTCGAATTGATAAAATAAATAAAAGCATATCAAGGACCATGTAGGTACTAACCTACTGCAAAACCAACACTTAAGTTAAAATCCTTATTTCGCAGGTAGCCAATGATACCAACTAAGGGATGTTGTGTATCATTGGAAACATCAAAACTGTTTGCATCCGTTGAAAAACAAATGCATACTGTGGAAGCTAGAATGGACACTGTAATTAGACTTACATAGTAACATGTTACATCTCGCCACATCGCATTTTGACGATTACGTTTGCGCATATCTTAAAACGTTACCATTAATAAAATCTCAGTACCATAAGATATAGCAGTTGGAACTAAAAATAACAATTAAATAGGTGACCTAATAGCTGTTAATCGTGTTGATAGTGCATCTATTTTATCTATGAACGTGTAGAATATAACAAATGTAGGTGACTAGTAAAAGTAAGTAGGACATTGTTAATCACAGAGCTACGTTGGGAAACAAACGAGTATTTTATTGGGAATGTGGCAATAATAGTGGCCACAAAAGCTTTAATTTATAAAGCTCACATACGAGATAAATGTAATGATGCGAAAACGGTATTAATATAAATTGCTTGGTTTGTAATAGTACCTATGTACTAAATTTTCCAATTCATTTAAAGGAACTCAATTCGTCGTCCAAAACGCAAAAGGGCTTATTTTGTACTAAGCAACTTTTCAGAAGAGACAAAAAAACTGCCCCCCTTTGCCGGATTTTTATACAATTTATTAAATTTTTCACTAATTAGGCATTTTTTAATGTTAAGTGTTGTCTGCGACCAATTATTTTAAAATATGCTCCTCCTTATTACATTAATACATTTATAGCTATCTGTCGTCAACTATAAAATAATTTTAAAAACAGATAAGATATTTTTTAAGTTAACGCTACTATTTTCAGCTCGCGAATTCATTTCCATCGTTAGCTATGTCTTTCTTAAACATTCATTTAACATCCATACGTCCTCCACCATTGCGTGGCCAATTTTTTTTAATAGGAGTGGGTAGAAAAAGTGAATATATTCAACATCTGTACAATTCTGCTGAAACGAGACGGAGCGCGGAACCAGTGGAGACGCGTGATTTTTTAAAATTTTAAATTTATTTGAAAAAATATCACCGAACAGCAAACCGATTATTAAACTAACATTTTTACTCTAAATAAACTCTAAATAAACTCAGAAATCGCTGGAAGTCTGTAGGATACGTCCTGATACAACCTGTATAATATATATCGGCTTCAAGAGATAAAATAAAATAATTATGCGAATAAATTATATTTAAAAGACATTTGACATTAATGATATATTTTTTTAAATGGATCAAATAAAACTAACTCTGCTCCTGATCGACAGAGGCTAGAAAACAACGTACGTTATTTCTTATATAGTATAAAATAGGTAAAAGATAAATTCATATTTAAAGATTAGAAGTGTGGCATGTTTTAGATATTTTTAATATTTATCTAATGGAATATTCTATGATATCTTAAAACTAATAGTATAATAATTGATAGCAACTAATGCGATACTTTATCTAACGTTGGCATTTATTAGATATGATATTCATTAGATAATATTGAGGAAACGTTAACATATTAAAATCATGTATCATGATCATGTATTATATATGCACAACAATATAATTTATTTCCACGAAGACGTAAATCATATCATAAATAAAAATCAGCATTTTAAGAAATGTTACTATTTCATTAGCATAGTATATATCAATCTTTATATATATAGGTACTATAAAAATTTTGAACCACTTTATTTCTTCATAAAACTTAACAATTGATCTGCAATAAACATAGTTTATTTGATTGCATATTTTATATGCATAGCATTTACCAATTAGTAATAAATAACGACTTTAGACTTACCATGGGTTGTAATAATATGACATGAACCATAATTATTAAAAAGAAAAACAATTTTACTATAGGTACCTACCTTCCAGTAGCGTAAATTGCTCTTTAATCAAATGTAGCGTCCAAGCTCAATTTTTCACCATTTCCATCATTACGAAACATCCTGAACGTCAGATTTAGAAATAAATGATTCTGCTGAGAGTTATCATAGTTGTTTTTGCCTGAAAATGACAAAGAAACCACTTCGGGTAAAACGATTAATGTAGGTTTAATGAAAAATGTTTTTGAAGAATATATTTACGCTTGTATTCGTTTTTCTTAAACTAGGTACAGCTTTTCCGCATTCATGGACTGAACGTTACTGCTACCTACCAACATACACGCATTTCTGTTAGATATTTAAGCCCCGAATAGATTTTCCAAATAAATGTTAATATTATTGCTGTACGCAAAATTATTAGAGTATGGCGCTATTGGTATAAAATATTGTTAAATTGCGCCATAGGAAAGTATATCTAAACTTTACTTTAACATTATTAACAGTTAAGTAAGGTGAAAATTTTTGCAAAGCATCTGCTCATTTATCCCCGTGGTGATACCCATATATTTTAAAGGTGGCCTATTTATCACCCGCATAGCAAATAATTCTACATCTTTCACCATTCAAAATTCTCTGCATTATCTAAAAGGACTCTTTCAATAAACCTGCGGGCAATCCATCGACCGCATTGTCAAATAGATCGTCATTTAAACCTGAAAGACACTGTTTTCGCGTACTGTCAAAACATTACTCCGCCATGTTGGTGGGCCTGTTGAGGAAACAAACGTCAAACGCCGGAAGTGTGCCGCATCTATTATCATACATTGTCTGTGGATCTATGGCCGCATGCCTGACCACAGAGATTGAGTTGTCAACTGTCCGAAATGGGGGCATTTTCGAATTTAAATTATGGCTTCCGCCCCCTGTTGTCTATGCCTAATATGGCAGGCCACAATGCGACGTGTGCAGCGAAATTAGCGGACATTGTGCAGACAGAATGCAGGCAATATTGATAGCATGGCGTGCGCTGTGAGACTATTTCGTAGGTTTTATTGTGTGTTTGATACTTGGTTGTTAAGGATATCGATAAGTTATAGTACTGATTTAAAGAGGGTGGGCAAATTTCTTGGTGTGTGATCCAAAAAATAAAGCTACTTTATTGAATGATGTAAATTAATCTAAGTTAATAAGGCACTTTCTATCGATAATCGATATCGACTAAGCAAGTTCCTAAAATTGGTTCATTTTTTAAGAACATCTAGAATAAAAAATAAAAATAAATTACAAGTAAAAAAAAAGAAGTTATATTCTGTACTATTTTTCACATCGCTTTAAAATTAATTGCAATACTTTTTTTTAGATATATTATCTTTCCATACTATGCCAATACTAGCTTTTTCCGTTTAATTTTTGTATAATGGCATTTAATATGAACTGAACTTGTCTATTTGACTGTCCTAAAACGGGATTTGTTCCCATTTGGCAGTCAAAGCTTTCTTACGTTTAATAATGTGTGAGTTTCAAATAAATAAATAAATTTTAAAAAAGAAAAAAAAATCATGTACTTTGTAATTTTTCTTTATTGTCAACTTTTCGTATGTAAAATGAACAAAATAGATTTTATTTTCAGATTGCAGGAATTTTTGATGCATAATACGTCTATTATAGTCTAGCTTCAGTTTTATTTTCATACTCAAATTTTGGAAATTCGTAAAAACAAAACAAAACTTTCTTTGGTGTAAAATAGAGAAGATCTGCACTAATTCACAAGTGAGCTAGTGAAGTAGGCACCATATTTTAATAATAATAATTGGATGATTTGTATAGCGCCGTTTTTTGTGAAAAATCACCCCAAGGGCACTTATTGTGTTATTTTTTTTCGTGGGAACATTGTAAGCGCCCCCGTGGCTGCCGGATGCGTTTTATAGTCGCTCCTGATTTATCTTGGAAATATTGGGAAGTTATTAATTTTCCCGGTGTAAAAATAGCATAAAATAACCGCAATAATTTTTAGGTTACATTTATAAAAATTACATAATTTTAGTGCTGTCGTTTCGAGCTTAAATTAAGTTTATAACAAAAACCCAAATATTTCAAATATTTTGAGTTGAAATCTGCTTCGTTCTTCCGAATTAACGCATCGGCATCGGCATCGGTCACATCTGGCGGTCGGTCGTCACCACATGTACTAGTGAAGTTCCAACAGTTAATAGAAACGGCGATTCGGGCTACGGTGGTTGTAAAAAATATTGTATACAACCGGGAAGTGGGCTGCTGGGACCCCAATAAGGACACCGCCAGCTGGGGCGAGAACGAGCCTTTACCTTCGTCATTGAGATAGTGGCCAAGTTCCTCAACAAGCACGACTTTGACCCGATCTGCCGGGTGCATCAGGTGGTAGAGGACGGGTATGAGTTCTTTGCCAAGAAGCAACTGGTACTGCGGGGAATTCGATAATGCAGGAGCAATGATGTCAGTGGACGACACGCTGAAGTGCTCCTTCCGGATCCTGAAGCCGGCTGACAAGCGCATGACGTACGTGCAGACCAACACCAAGCCTCCCGTCACCAACAAAGACAAAGAAGATTGGAAGAAAGGATCAGTACCTCCGGCCCCCGTCCTCACCCGCCGCCCAACTTCACATAACTCTTATCATTTGTATTAGCGTCTTGCAATATATCGTAAGGAATAAATACAGTTAGCTTCTTTTTTTTCTTTTTTTTCAATTAGTCATGTATGAAAACTTAGACAAAGCCGTATTTAATTTTGATAATCTAACTGCATCTCTTTATATGGTCTATAAATAATGTGTAATGATAGTGTCCAAAAAAAACGTCATAGATTTAATATAGGAATAATGTAAGAATAGGAAGTAAGACTTGTACAGCGCCCTTGAGGTGATTTTTCACAAAAACGGCGCTATAAAAATCATCCGATTATTATTATTAGTCGTGATTTTGCGTAACTTTTCTATTTAAAACGCCGGTATTTAATTTATCCAATAATTGTTAATGTTATATTTCTAAGAAGATGGTGGCGATAATGCGATTGCAGAGAAGAAGACCGGGGAAGAAGAAGTAGGAGAAGGAGAGGAGAAAGAAAGAAGGACCGTGGGTGGGCAGAACGGGGTATTGAATGGAGAAGAAACTTCTTGTTGCATTATTCAGCCGTCAAGACGGCTTTTCAAAACGTGCTCAAGAGTAATTAGGAGAATTCGGTACGAAAGCTACAGGAAGCTATTATTTATTATATTTTTTTTAAATTCTCTCCATTTTACATGTATTCGATTACAATATAATTTATTTTTTAATAGTATTTATATTGTCTAGTGTAAAGTAAGAATTATGTGTTCTGTAAATGGTTTATATGTTATAGCGTTTCATGCACCTCACATGTGCTGAGGTGTTCACGTGTGTTATGGTTATGTGTATTGCTGTAATTATATTAATATGTTTAAGAATATGTAATATTATAAAAAATGCAAAATATACCGAAAATTGTTATAATATTTTAAATCTAGTAGTAAAAGTTAGATACGGACCTGAAAATTTATCTTAATTTCATTTTATACAGAATTATTATTAATAAATTAATTATAAAATTTACTTTGTGTTCAACACTTTATTAATATACACAGATTATATTATTATTATTATTTGACAAAAAAGTCAGATTTTCGCTGACAAAATAAAGCGCAAAATAATATCAAAGATCAAATATAATTGTCTTGGAATAACATGTAAAATCAAAATCGTCTCCTTTCGGAAAGTAATACTGATTTCTGAAAATTGTGCATGCAGAAAGTGAAATATGTACTTGGATTTTTTTTGCATTAACTCCACACAGGAGGCCCGAGAAAAATAATTTTCGTCGGGGCTTATGTCATCTTTGGGGATCCTGTGTGGAGGTTTTATATTTATATGTTTAACATCATATCGTTATACCTTTCAACCACTTTAGTGTTGTCATTTAAACGAAAGTAGCGCTCTCCATTATTTACAATACAGACTGTACTGTTAGAAATGTGAAATATGTACTTGGATTTTTTTTGCATTAACTCCACACAGGAGGCCCGAGAAAAATAATTTTCGTCGGGGCTTATGTCATCTTTGGGGATCCTGTGTGGAGGTTTTATATTTATATGTTTAACATCATATCGTTATACCTTTCAACCACTTTAGTGTTGTCATTTAAACGAAAGTAGCGCTCTCCATTATTTACAATACAGACTGTACTGTTAGCTGTAGAAGTTGGTTTCATTTTAAAATGTTTGATGTACTCTTACCCACGCAATAATAAATTCCAAGTAACCGGAACCAATCTAATCTAATGCACCGGCAATATGTACATTGTTAGAAATCGTTTTTCCTACTTACCCGAAATCTAGATAAGACTGTACTCAAAATTCCACGAAATGTTATTGTTGAAAGGAAACATAATATTAATTTTCACGTGCTGTAAGATAGTTGAATTGTTTTTTGTTGTGAAAAACAAGGTATGTTGCAAGGTATTTAAGTAGCGCATGTTTTCGAAGAGTCGAAATAAAATTGTGGCCCTACCCAATCGTCAGTTCCTTGGGATAACCATGTGTTTTACA
This sequence comes from Halesus radiatus, assembly GCA_022606495.2. NCBI lineage: Eukaryota > Metazoa > Arthropoda > Insecta > Trichoptera > Limnephilidae > Halesus > Halesus radiatus. Next base: position 36,230 of record JAHDVE020002766.1, read on the forward strand.
CGGTGATTGTTTGACACATTACCACAGCATCCAGACTGGTAACAGTGGTAACCATCAGTTTCTCGGAGATACATCTGTGCTGAACCAAATGACTCCTGATGCCGTATATATATATATGGCCTCTACAAACTCTTCTCCGCCATCCAAAGATTATAGGAAAAAAATGAAGTTTTTTTTATCCGACAATCATAATCAGAAAAAATATTTTAAATATTCCATGTATTGTGAACTAAGGGTATATCTCATTTCTGACAATACTCTATTACATCGATTCTTTTATCACATATTTTTTATTAGCCTTTTCCCATTGAACCGACTGTATCTCAATTAATTAGTCTTGAATCGCATCGCACCGGACCGTGTGCGCGTTTACAGTATAAAGTATACAATATAAGGCCGAGTGTATAGCGGATAGGGCGTTGAGAAAATCTAAACACCTCCTTACTCACGGGGAATAACGAGCTTTTCATCAGGGTTAAAGCTCCGACCAAGGTAAGGTCACATCTCACGTCGAGACTCGTCGTATACTGCAGGAATATAATAAATATCTAATGTATTAGAAATAGAGGTACATATAATCATCTAGGTTTTTCTTAGTTTTAGTAGTACGTTAAATAAATGCATGGATTTTCAATATTTTATACAAACTATATCGTTGTATTAAGTTGGGCAGGTGCAAACATGACTAAATACCGGTATTTTTAAGATTGTTTCCAACCTTGTCAGGAAAGCTTCCTAATAGTGATCTAATTCAAAGAAATCATAAGAAAATTAAATTTTCGTATAATTTGCAAAATAAACCATATTAAATTGGAAAAACCATTCATATTATTACACGTATTTTACAAAATTTGCACTTTTTCCCTGAAATACAGTATTGAGCCGCAATTCATTACAAATTTAATCATAACAGGTATTTATAATATAATAGGTATTTGTAATTATAAATACTAGTGCCTGTATTTTTATTGACTGCTGATTTACTGCATAAAAATGGAATAGGCATTAGACTAGATAACTTAGAAGCATTAGAAATAAGGAAAGCCAAAAACACTAATAGTAGACTCAATAATAAACAAATAAATTTAAATAAAAGTCCAATTCTTAGAATATTCCCAATAAACAAAACACAGGCCCTTCCTGGTCCGGTACCTACTCCCCTCCTACCCTTCGCCCTTCACTCGCCCGTTTTTATCAATCTATAACACATGTGTATCTTAGTTCATAGTTTAGTAATATACTGCCCTGAAGAAGCTACGGTAGTGGCGAAACCCGGTCAGAAAAAAGTATATAACAAATAAAAGTGATGTGAATAAAGTTATAACGTTTTATTATGTTATGTAATATGTATATTATTTCTCTCTTTAAAAACATTATGATTATCATATTGCGCAATGATGTTATAATTATTTTGAAATAATAAATAATCCATTTCCGACGCGACGCCCCAATTATCGTTTCACAAGTATTAAAAAAAAGTTATTAGAAATTAATTTCACAAGTCCTATTAGCAAATAATTTCAAATTGATTATTTTTATAATTAGATTCCACATTCTTTAATAATATATTGGACTAGCATTTACATAAATCTGATTAACTAATGAACTGCCGAAGAGTTTTGCATAATAAAATGAATGTAAATAATATTCCGCAAGACCAGTGTCCAATAAAACCTTTTATCCGTTTTAGCTATGTGACACCAGTTCGGAGTAAACCTGTGTCCCAATCCTCGGTGATTACACAATAACTAAAATAATGACTTTGAAAATTATTTAAAAATAATTCCAATAGAAATTCTTCTTGGACATCCATTAGGTGGTGTATTTTCGCATCATGTCGGGATATTTTAATGATGCGTTTAATATTTAGTGAGTTCAAAAATTAAACAGTATAACTATTTAAGTATTTTATTATTGTAACAAATGTTTAGGCGTTCCAAACCATTTGCAAGCTGTGGTTAGTCCACGTTGAGACGACTTATTTATATGATTCTATTTACCCCCACTCAATTACAACGGTGCCTAAAATGATTTATTACCGGAGAAACCGATTTACTGAGCGAATAGATTCTATTTACTATTTTGCTTACAGTATAATTTATGAATGAATTTTTGGCCCTTGAAATTGTTGAAATTAAATACTTTCTAAAGTACTATAGTCATTTGGTGAAATTTCATAGTAAAAATAGATGTTTGTTTAAAATGAGTTATTTATTCGATAAGGGATACATAAGAATTTTATATAAGTATGTTTTAAAAGCGAATCAATTTCTTCTTTTGAATAGAACTGATGCTGCAATCGTCCTCCCTCATTCGCTTTAGAGGCCGACTGGCTCCAATAACAAAAGACTTTGTAGCAGTGAATCCAAAACTTGACCCACTAGCAAAAACGTTATTGGTTGACTTGGAGAGATTTTTGTCAACATTAAATCTTTTCAGATTGAGTGGGTCACAGATTCTGGTAGCACGCACATGCCTGCGCAGTCTGGTTCTGAGAACCTTATCTCCCTTGATAGCAATTGACCAGATTGGGTCTACCTCAGATGCAGAGAACAAGGACTTATCGTCCAGTTTCCTGAAGATAATGGACGCCACCTCCAGAGGCAATTTACTGATCAAGTCACTAACATCGGATACAACTCGACTGATTCCCATCACGCACAATAGCGAATAGAAAGAGCTCATATTGGATATTGACGGTTTTGAGTTGGATTGTAGGTTAAAATTTTTGGTTGGTTTTAAAATATTAGAAAAGATGCACACCTTACATGGTTTTAATAATACCGTGTTGCCAGCAAAAAAAAAAAAAATTTACATATTTTTTTAAGCAATCCTTTTTCCAAACGCTGTGATTTGATATTAACCTTTTATTTGTACAACATTGCTTAAATTTAATCACAATTACAATTTCGCTTATATACTGACTACAAAAGTTGATTTTTTTTATGCCACAGTTCGTGTAATGGTCCGCATAGTTGCCTTCTAAGCAGTTGATTTGGGTTCGATTATCGACTATGTCACGATTTTATTCAGAGTGTAAATTTTTTTTTTAATTTTAGAAATTTCTTATTATTTTTAAATTATAAATTTATTAAAAATGTAAATTTAAAATATAATCCTTTAAATTTTAAATATTAAGGATTTTTTTTTACTCTTTTCAACATTTATTTCTTTATTTTATTAAAGCGCGGGTCTACGCTAATATTGTATTTTAAAATGTAACATAAATTTAAAAATAATAATAATAATTACTAGTTGTTACCGTGAAAAACCACGGAGGGATGCAACTTAAATTACAAAGATTAAAACTGAGAAAATCAATAAATTACATATTTCAAATACGTATGTATAGAGTAAAAATCATCGTTTTGTTAAATATATTATGAGTAGAAAGTTATGCGTTTGGTATGTAGGTAGAAACAAAGGCAGGGATCGCTGTGCGTAGTTGCGATTTGCGGTAATGGGTGAACGAAATTGGCGACACTTTATGTGTGCGGTTTCATACTTTTAATCCTTCGTGGCCCATCTCCCTTGTTTCTAATATTTACAGAAGATTTTTTTATGGTAATATGTATTGACCGTCGACAGATACCATATAAAACATAATTATGTATGATAATTTTAAGACTCTAGTTGAAAGCCATAGTTGTAAGTCATTTTGCAGTATCGTTTATAAAATATGGACTGGGTCATAAATATGTATTAGTTTTAAATATGAATTAGGTTTATATATGTGTTAGGTTTATATTCTAGTTATACCTACTTAAGTCTAAACTGTAAGTCACTAGATATAACTTTTAGTTATAAGTCACTAGCTATAAGCTATAGTTTTAATCACCAATTACAAGTTTCAGTAGTTAATCCCTAGCTATAAGTCTTTTTTTTTACATGAATACCGCACAAGAGTCCCAACTGCTCCCAACCGTCTGGAGCCAGTAAGACTATAGCATACCCAATTGGGGAATGTTGTGAGGCTGAAGGTATTGGGAGGGGAAGGAGAAGGGGTAGAGGAAGGTTGGGAAATACCTGGCTATTCAGATCTGGTCACCAAACACGGCTAAAAGCCATTTCAATCAATGTTTCAATTCTGAATGGTGGTCTTTCACCAGGGCGATACTGAGAGTATCTTCCACTCTGTAACGTGCGCAAATACACTATATATTATTTTTAAATTAATTAATTGTGAAACAGCACAAATTAATTATATAAAATTTACTTGCGCACGTCGGGATTTGAAACCGCGACCTTCGGATTCGTAGTCGAGAGCCTTACCCCTCGACCACGGAGGCCGTCAGATATTATTATATATTATTATTAAACTGGCTATAATAAATAATTGGTGTTAGAAGACAAGCGGGTGTGTTTTACTTAGGTTTTTCCTGTCCTCAACTTTGTTGGTTACAATTTTAAAAGTATACTTATTTCAAAAAAATATTAACGGAAATTGGTTTTGATTGATAGGTTGTGTAAGATGACCTACCCCGTTTACCTTACTAGGTTCACTTTGTGTATGCTTTCATGAAGCCAACTCCACCATTAAGTACTAAGCTAAGCTGTTGTAGGGGATGCAAAATAAATAAAAACGTTAATAACAAAAATTACACGCAACATTTTTAATATTGATCCCTTTACCAATGAAAGAGATTATATTTTAGATTTATAATTTGCTTTGGATTATTTCTATAAGAGTATCAACACGATTAATCATTTCAAATAGTGTGTTAATCTTTTGATTCCTTCAGTAGCTTTGTACGCAGCATAATGAGACTGGAGTCTGAACTATCAACAAGAACTAGATTTCAAAAGCAGCGAATCTCAAACAAAGGAAAGATTTAATTTAATTCTACAATTTATTTAATTATTCAATTTTTAATTATTAATTATTTTAATTGAGATTTAAAAACGTCATTTTAAAATTTAATCATTATAAAAAATAATATTAACATAACCCAAATGAAACATGAAAACGAAAAAAAAGACAGAAAATAAAAAGATTTCAGTCGCATCTGGAACTCGAACCCAGGTTCTCTGCCTTTAAATATTAAAATGAGGTTTTTAAATCTCAATAAAGATAATTAATAATTAAAAATTGAACACATTATTTAGACTTTTATAAAAAGTCAATAAATGTCTAATATAAATAAAAAATCTGATATTAATCCGAGACACTGTCTAGCTTGCAATTGTGTTCGTTAAGAACTTTGTAATCATTATAAAGATACGAGTAGCTGCCAATAATATGAGATTAAAAACGGAGAATAATATTAACAAATCTTGAATTTGAGATATGATATCGAAGAAGATGACATAAATTGAACTGGCCTCATTAGGCATGTTGGTTAAGCGGTTGCCCCGGATAGGCAGAGGACCTGGGTTCGAGTCCCAGATGCGACTGAAATCTTTTTATTTTCTGTCGTTTTTTTCTTCCGTTTCATTTAGGTTATGTTAATATATTTTCTACAATGATTAAATATTTAATTATTATTTT
>JAHDVE020002767.1:0-73799 GCA_022606495.2 Halesus radiatus
CATTTGGATTGAGGTCAGAAAGCAATTTCGAAACCTTTGAGAAAAGTCTAAACATATCTATTTAAAAGGTACTATAAAGTTATAGAAAATATGAAACGTCCTTGAGGTGATTTAAGTCACTAAACGGCGCTCAGAAAAATTGATGATTAATTATTATTCAAAAAATCAAGGGAAAAGATTTCGTGCGTTAGTTAGTTCGTCTTTTGGCCGCTTGTATAGTTAAGTGTGCGAATCTGTAGTCAAGTTTGAAGGATTTTTCTCTAATATTTGGAATCAAAATTAGAACGAAAATTCATTTTATATTGTCGGTTGTCCGTGGATATTTCCATTTTCACTTGAAGACATTGTCCTCTATAATGTTTATATCTACACTCTTGCCAAATCTTGAAAGCTTGCAACAGCTGACGCCCTCAATGGTCGAGGGGTAAGGCTCTCGACTACGTCGCGGGTTCAAATCCCGGCGTGCGCAATTAAATTTTATTTAATTAATTTGTGCTGTTTCACAATTAACTCATTTAAAAATGTTACGTTTCGGAGTGGAAGATACTCTCAGAATCGCCGTGGAGACCGCCATTCAGAATTGAAACCTTGCTTGAAATGGCTTTTAGCCGTGTTTGGTGACCAGATCTGAATAGCCAGGTATTTCCCGACCTTCCTCTTCCTCTTTTTCCTTCCCCTCCCCAATACCTTCAGCCTCACAACATTCCCCAATTGGAGGTGCCATAGTCTCACTGGCCCCAGACGGTTGGGAGCATTTGGGACTCTTGTGCGGTATTCATATAAAAAACAGCTATTATTTGGATGCATATGATACCTGGACCATTATCTCACTAGTAAATTATTTTTTCCACCTTAGAGTCATAGAATAAAGAATATAAACTAGAAGTACCTTACACGTGGATGTGAATGAACGCCCATGTCCCTTTGACTAATTTTCTTTTGGTTCTATCTTCGAGAGGACCAATTGTAATATAGCGAATACAGCGATCATTCTCTCTTATGCCGCCTGCACTGTATGTTGGCATTTCATGAAATCAAATATCATAACGAAACGCTAGATACGTTACATAGAGAGATCTGAAATAGAAAATATAGTAACACCAAATACATAACACCGAAATCACTCAACTGCACTTAAAACACCATACCTTAGATTAATATTTTTTTTCAGCAATCGCTTTAATTTAATATAATTTAATTTTATATTTTGTAAATGAAATCCCAGTGACGATATAATTATTTTTTATTTATTAAAAAAAAGGTTAAAAAAAACATTATTATTATAATTATTTGATTGTTGAAACGACATGATTTGTTGTATTATAAATTTAAGGCCCGAATGACCAGACTTTTGGATCTCAAAAAAAGTCCACGTCGGATTTCTTGTGTTCTTCTTTAAACTATGCTTAGTGGTACTTTTGTCGTAAATTATTGGCGAATGTAGGTACTCCTTGCTGCGGCCCTGGTTATATCACGTGACATTGTATAATGTCTGAATCGCGTGGGTATTTCGTATTTTCGGTATTTCGTAATTCCATTGTCGTAATAGTTTTTTTTGTTTGTTTGATGTCGCGTCGATGGTAATCGGAAGGAGCGTGCGACAAACCTGCATATCGATCTTTTGTATGGTAAAAATGTATGACAATACAATACGCATTGCGTATTTTGCTGGTCGATTTTACACGCTGAATAATGTATTGTTATTAACGATTCCATTTAACTTGTATAACGGTGAAGGTTAGGTTCGATCGGCATCGGGGGTAAATCAATGAACTCTATGCATAGATAATAAAGAATAATTATGGATTCGCTTCGCAACAGTAGTAGGCATTTTTTTCCTAGTCAATCATCGAGAGGTTTAGATCGCGTAAATAAATCTTTTTTTTTTAAATTGTTCAATATGAGGACCTCCCTGGTAGTTTGGAAAGAGCTAGACTCATTCAAAAGGTCTGTCAAAAAAAAAAAACAAAGTGTAAATACCTACTCTGTTATTATTACCGTTTTGTTAGTTAGGTACCTGCTTTTCGTTTTACTTAAAATGTTCTAAGGGCTTTCTCATGGAGCTGTATACAAACATTAATTTAATAGTGTAGACACAACCTAGCTCCATATGTATCCAGAGTAGTCGCTGCGTAGCATTTCGTACATAAACAGTGGCGTAGTGATCAGCGAGGCAGTAAGGGGCAGCCGGTATAATAGGCCTGGGGATGGTGCCGACATATTGATAAACAGAAAAGAAAGACAAGCATTCCGAGGTTATAAATAACCTGACAATATTCGAAAATATCCTACTACCATCACAGTAAGCGGAAATATTGCTTGCCTCATGATAGACGATTTAGTCAGCTGAGGAACTCACGACGCTTGACTTAGCCACTAGGTCAATGTGGTGATTGCGTCCACCGTGTTTAGGCGCCCAATTCCTTGCTTATCATAAACATCATCTTTATTGCGTGATGAAGAAGTGATTTAAGGATTAGATACCTGATATGGGGCGTGAATTAACGTTTTGTAATATATTTATTCGTACAATTTCTCTCTACAATGTTAATTCCCTCAGTTGATTCAATAATTATAAAATGCTATTTTGGATATTGTTATCTTTAGAATATATTTAAAAAAATACCTAACACGAAATGAAATAAACAAGAGCTACATAAAAAAGAACAGCACATTCTTAATACATGAATGAACCAAAGACAGAAATGTACATTTCAGAGAACACCCAAGTAAACGGTGGAACAAGGTTTTGGTAGAGTCCACGATTTTAAACATTCTAAATAATATGACTAATCTGGAAAATTATCACGTTAGCTGGTCTCGCTGGATTGGAGCAACGCCACTGATGACAGACCTCATATTTCACACGTGTGTGACCCTGGACTATGTTCTTATTCTGCACTAGGTACTTGGCACATACCTACCTTAAAGTACAAGCTCCCTACACCAAGGCCTGTTCGCTGCTGAATATAACCTCTGCCCGTAGGAAGTATCAAGAAGTGCCAGGTAGGTACTTCCTACTGCCTGTAGATATATTAGGTATAGGTAATGCCCATGGCCTGTGCCTACACTAGGTAAAGGTACAGGCAGACAGTATACACACGATATACGACCGGTATACAATAGGGGCCAGGTGTGCCGTAGCCAGCTAAAGCGGGTAATAACGTTAGCTACGTGAAATACACACTCACGTGTTTGGCTGGTATAGATTTATTTTGATAGGTCTGTACCTATTTGCCATTTTCATCCTCCGTAAATCGAAACTCCGTAATCATATATTTTATTTATTAGTTCGGGTTGTGTTGTGTTTCTTTCAAAAAACTAAAAATGACAATCTCGGTGGCAGAGCGGTAATATGGTTGGCTGTGGGCCCATTCGTTAAACTTAGTAATTAAATTGCTGTATATTTTCACCTCCAGAGTGGAAGATAGGAGTGGCGTGAAATTTTCTATGACCAAAGGCGGACTGTGTGTAGTTTTACAACTTCTGGTATAAATTGAGCATATTAGCGTTTAATTATTATTATTATTAAAATTGCCATTTTATTATCATCTTCTGTTGATAAAATAATTGATTCAAACGAATAAAATAGTTTTAAACGATTGGGATTCACTTTCTGGCGTCATTATTAATAACATTTTATTGCAGATATCTGTGTATTAATGAAGTGGTGAATACAAAGTAAATTATTTAATGCATTTATGAATAAAATAGCGTTCAAATTCATGGAATAAAATTTTTGGCAGAAATTTGTTAACATTTTTTAATTTCGTTTTCAGGGCCGTATTTCTCGGGGTAGGCACAGCTCATCAGCCTTAATGGACTGCACGCCACTGGAAGATAGGTACCTTTCTACCGTAACGGCGTGAAGAGGGATCGTTCACAATCAAAATGTTACCCTGAAACTCTATGACTATATATAGTATCAGTTCACAATAGTCAGCTACTTTTCAGCCTCCACCTTTAGGGTTTCTAAATAATTTATTAATCTATTTTCATATGAAGCGGTAAATTGGTGATGTGACATTAAAATTTAAAAAATAAAATAATAACTTTGTTTACATCAAATAAAAGTGATGTAAACAAAGTTATTATTTTATTTTTTAATCAAATTTTGGGAAGCGGGTATGGGCATCGCCGCTCTGGGAACCATTCATTGGATAACCAACACTTCTGCCATAGGTCACCGCAAGTGGTTCGATACGTTTGCTGACTTAGCGGGGGTGCCGGGTTCATGGGGGCGAGGTTTGTCCAGGTCTTCGGGGCGGGTGCGGGAAACCTTACCCTCTCCGACCGGATTCTCTTGACTCTGGATTGATTAATACATAACTGTTTTTCGCTCCGCTTCCTCTTCTTCTTTTCCTTAAAAAGACCCTTCACATGGCATCTCTGAAAATGACAGGCCATAATTAAAACAGTTTTCCTCGGGGCATCCCGTGTGGAGTCAATGTAAAAAAATAAGTATAATTATAAAAGTTAATAACATCAATAAAATGTTATTATTTGTCTATCCAGGATGAACAGTGCCTATTAAATTAAATATATGTGTATTGTTAATGTTAATAATTAGTTTTCATTTGAATATTGAAAATTCACACACTTGACGTGAATACTCCACGTGTGTTCTAACGATCTCCGCATCTCATGAACACCCCTCGGAACGGACCCGGGGGGGACGGACGGCGAAACCGGGCGGGGGGTGAAGCGGGGTGCGACGGGGCCTGCGGAAGGGGAAAGCCGGGGGCGATGGGGGGAGGGGGGCAGGACGTGGCTCGTTACACAGAAGGTATGTGTAATGGCGACGAAAATAATCGTTTATTTTCCTAAATCACGGCACCGCACATATTCGCAGCTCTCGCCCTTCGAAGGAAGTGCTAATATTTCCACGTAATTATATGATGTGATTTCTGGAAGGGTTTTGTGGGGTCAATTTGATGAATTGGTAAATACGTTTTATTTTATGAGGTGCGTACCTCCGCAACACGAATGAGGGTTTGGATTTTATGTTCTTGTGAGCTTTAGGCACCGAAATAAGAGAGCTGTGACTATTGTGCAATGGTGTTCTAATACAAATTGCAGGCATTGCGGGAAAACGTAAATGCAATCCTTTCTTCCATATATGATGACATAGATATGTGGAGAAAAGTGGAAATAATGTTAACTCCTCAGCTCAAAAATCAAATTGATTGTTTTGCATATTGTGACAACTGATAAACAATGATAAACTTTGATGTAACTATTTTTAAAATTTTTAATTATTTTATTGTAGTTTAAGAATCTCATTGTAATATTTAATCATTGAAAAAGATAATATTAACATAACATAAGAGGTTTTTATACTCAAATAAAATAATTAAAAATTAAAACATTGAATATTTTTAATAAAGTCAATAGATGTCTCATACAAATAAAAAAATCGGATATTTATCCGACACACTATTTGGGTTACAATTGCGTTCGTGAAGAACTTTGTAATCATCCTAAAGATAGCTGCCAATAATATGGGATTAAAAAATAGAGGATGATATTGACAACGTCTTGAATTTGAAATATGATATCGACGAAGATGACAAATTGAACTGGTCTCATTAGTTAAGTTGGTAAAGCGGTTGTCCCGGAAAGACCGATATTTTGGGTTCGAGTCCCAGATGCGCTGATATATTTTTGTTTTCTGTTTTTCATTTCAGTTTCATGTTTCATTTAGGTTATGTTAATATTATTGGATTTGAAGTAACTGTCTTTTTGATTCATCATATCTGTTAGAAAGGATTGCATTTCGTTGTCCCGAACGCCACACCAGATCGAACGATTTATTTAGTAAACCATATTGTAAATCTAAATACAGGTATGAAACATTCATTAATGTATCGTATCCGCAAAATATTCAATACTTTACGAGATATTGATATTTTTTACTGCACCCCGAAAACATGTAAAGTTAAACTGGCTGAATTTATCGCGTGACCCGAACATTTTATTTAATTCACCCATTTTAACTGTTCTTATAATACCCATTGTTTATTTTTCCTTTTGTTTGTTTTTGCTTTTGTTTTTGTTTTATTTTAATTTTTTTAATGCGGTATATATATATTTGGTTATAACTGCTCAATTAATGGAACTTAATTGATTTTTTAACAATGTAATTATCATTTTGTAATGAATAAACGTGCAATTAATTCGAGATTTTCGTTCTTCAAACGGTTTCGTGTTTTATACTTATTTATATTCATAACCAACTGTTGTGTACGCAGACTTGCTCGGTTTTTTTTTTTGTATGAAGTTATGAAGTTGTGAATTGCTTGTCGTTTGATTGCCATAATTGATTTGTCAACAAAAGTAATGCATTGGGATCTGACAATTAAAAAATAAATACCACTATTCCGCAAATCATTTCCGAAGTTTTCTCTACAATCACCATATATTGATTTCTTTAATTGCATATATTTCATAAATTAAAACAAAAAATAAATTAAATACTTCTAATCAGTTTGGGCTAGTATTTTGGTCTCAAATTGAAAATTAAGTTTTGCATGGAACATCGCGCAGCCGTTCCTCTAAAGATCTTATGTACATAGAATAGCGACATCAGCTTTTCCTCAAATAAATTCGTTTGTATTACACTTCTAGGGATTCTCTATCGTGTTATCGTCATGGATAGCGAGCACGTGCAGAAAAGAATTGTACCCATTTAAAAAATAGCTGTATATCATTAAACGTCAATAGCCGACGACCGAGGAGTTGAGACGCGCGCAATTTTGTCTGGCAACATTATTGTCGCGCGAAGACTGCGACAGCGCAAACCCAAGGTGCAAACAAAATGCTTGCCCCACATCTTTCTGGACGTAGCACAATGAACTCAACTAGAGTAGGTAGCGGGTACATATAAAACATAATGTCATAAAATGCGATCATGAAATGATGCGTATTAATATTATACCTTGTTCTTACTGGGAGTCAAAAAGGTCCCGGGTTCTTTTTTGAGTTAAGGCGATGCAATGGGAAGTAATGCAAAATCGTGTGTTTTCGGTTTGAGAATTTGTTGGCCTAGAAATATCATAGGTGATTGAATTAAATACTGCAAGTATATCACACCTTGGTCTATCATTTAACCGTGAAATTTTTTGGTATGTCCTTTTATTAGCTTAGAAAAAAAATGAAGTATGGGACATTAAAAAAATGTTTGAAGCGCAAAATCTCCTACTTATGAACACCTTTTCCCATATTTTCGTATTGCTCATTGTGGTAAATAAAGTTTTTTAGAATGTGACCGTAAAACATTTTAATAATTAGGTCTGAGCTTTACAGAATTGAATAAAACACGCATTTTGGTGATGTTTTTTTTTGCTGAAATCGAAACATGCGGCCGATGTACAGCGGGATTTTCAACCTTGTCGCCACCTGCACAAGGAGCGCGTGATTTCGTTAAAATTTTAGCCGGTGGATGACCTTAATTACATAAAAAAAAAGTGTTTGCCGTTGAGAGATTTTTCACATCCACAATGAACAGTGTAACATAGGTGTAATAAGTAGTATTTATTTAGGCAATGGGGGTTCGTGGCTGTTAAGTTTGTAAAGATGCTAAGATTGAAATATACATACGAAATTATCGATATTATAGCAAAAAACAAATTTATATTTTTACCACAAAAAAAATATTTTTTGTTTGCCACATTGCTGAAACTTCCTGAAGAGTATAATACAATTTTTATTTATTATTTATTAAGTAAGTAGTTATAGTTTGTTACATATTTTACTTGAACAACAGAATTGTGCTGTATGTTTTCCTTCCTGTAAGCAAATACGTATCTAAATAAATGAAAAATTTAAAATGTTAAATTGGTATACTGAGTATGTATAGTGAAAATAAATACATAGATATAAATAAGATAAATAAAAATAGAGGGCTAGGCAGAGAGGACGGACCGCCAAACAACTCGATCTTGGTATACACTTCTTGCTTCCTTCACATCCATTCAACGTCTCATACATTGTCTTAGCATGGCCCGACTCAAGTATCTGATTCACTTGACAGTGGGTTGCAATCTTTGGAGCACAGACGTCGGGTGGGAATGCTGTCCTTGTTCTACCGGTATTTTAATGGAAGATGCTCCGAGGAACTAGCGTCATTGATCCCTTCGGCACCGGTGCATAGTCGGGAAACACGCCAAACGCGCGCCCAACATTTGCACACGGTTGACATTTGTCACATGAGAACGGGTCGCTTCTACGACTCGTTCTTGTGTTCAACAGCTCGGCTGTGGAATGATCTGCCGGCCTCTGTGTTTCCTCCATCCTATAACATGGGTCTCTTCAAGACCCAAGTTCACTCCTTCCTATCCTCTAAAAGATCCTCCACACAGCATCCCCAAAGATGATATAGGCCTTGAGGGAAATTATTTCCTCCTTGGTCTCCTGTGTGGAGTTACTGTAAAAAAAAAAAAAAAGTGCCATGTCTTCCTCGGCCGTCCCCGGCTTCTTTTTCCATTCACATTCATGTCATGTATTCTCCTGACACTCCTCTCTTCGTTCATTCGCTCTACTTGTCCAAACCATATAAGCTTCCCTTTCTTAATCTTACTTATTACGCTTACATCAGCCTTGCATTCTTTAAGAATCTCAAAATTTTTCACACGATCATACGTGGTTTCAGCCACATTCGCCTCAGAGATCTCATTTCTTCATTCAGTCTACTTTCATCCTTTCTCTGGCAGTTCCATGCCTCACTATCATATATCAGGGTTGCTATCAGCACTCCATCGTGGACTGCTAGTTTGACTAAATATTGATTATATATAATCTGAGGTAAGTTCGGGATAAAAGTTTCATCTTTCATGCACTATTAAGTGACTATAATATATATATATATATATTTTATGATTGAATGAAGAAGCCATAATTGACGCAATTGCCCCATAGACGATTTTACCCCAACCGACCTCAAATGATTATAATTGTGTATGTTATAACTGTATATGCCTACCTCCATGTAGATAATAATCATATGTAAACATCTCTATCTACCTCTCCTACCTCTTGAAATAATTTCATTTCGAATTCCGGTCAACACGTGTTTCCCGTTCGAGGATTTCTCAACATTGAGAACTTGGTTTCTCGGAAACCTGATCGTGTCGTGTCTCCCTCCCTCCCACTGCCTCCCGCGCGGGAGGGACTGCGATGGAGGATGCCGTGGAGGGGGTAGCGGGGGGCGGGGCTAATAGGGAGACCGCCCCCACCTCTCCCCGCATTCCCCACCCCGTCCTTTTCCCCTCGCCGTCACTTTGGTAGCGGAGTTAAATATGCAGAGCAATTTCAGCTTGTATTTCGAAAGCTGTGTTTCAGTGGATTTATGAAGGAAATTATTGCAGCAAAATGTCTGCTTATTTTGCACAGGAATAATAGCTTATAGTTTGCTAGATGTATTTTTATAAATCATACTGCAATATCGAACATCTTGAAGAACCTTATTAAATTCAATAGAGATGTACTGTCAGAGGATAGTGCTCCACAGTTATAATATTGAGAAGTAATGAGTACCCACGGGAAATGTTAAATTATTTAGTCAATAAAATAGCCATGAAGGAGGGCTAGCCTTTTCTGGGGTTTCGATTTATTATTTTCAATTTCTTTAGAAATCTTTTACCCTATGTAGACATGTAGGTTAGGTATGTAGGTAACTACAGCAGATCTATGGGGTACTTATGAGATCTGGGGTGGGCAAAATGTAATACAGTTACGTGTAGTATCTACCTATAAATATTTTTTTGGTACAAAACTTTTCATTTTTGATATTCGGTTAACGCTCAAGCCCTGATGGAAATTATTTCGCTCATGGACTATGCGATCATTGGGGATGCTGCGTGGAGGATGTTTTTGAGAAAAAAAAAAGAAACGACCCTGGGACTTTAAGAGTACTTGTATCAACTAAGGGTTATCTATTTTCCCTTTTTATTTTTCTAAAGAAATAATAGTTTTTCTTTCCTACCGATCGTTTCAAACTTAAGAGTAATTATATACCTACTCTTATTACTCTAAGGATTTATATGACAACACGAAGATAGTTAATGGGAAAATTAAAGTAAGTTAAAAAAAAGCACAAGGTCCAAATGGATATTTTTTACTTTAACCAAACGGTCTTCAGAAATTAGTGGTAGGTACTTATTTTCTGAAACGAGATAATTCTACATCGTACTCTAAGAACATTTTAATAATTAAACTTTCTTATTATTTAACTGCTTTCCAAGGAAGATAATTACATGGATAGGCGATCTTTTTGTATTTCTGAAAATGTGTGTATCGAAATATCTGTTTATTAGATGTTAAATCAAAATAAAACGAAATCTAATTCACAGATCAAAATTATAAATTAAAGATAAAACTTAAATAAAATCGATATATTTCATTTTGGATTATTTCTAAAATGAACTGCCAAAATTCGAATGTGAAAATTTTTTAATGTGTGGAATAAATTTTAAAGACAAATTGAGTAGCTGTGTGATGCCACAGTGATGATAAACGATTGTTCTACTTTATTAAATGTCTACATTTTATTACCAATCTGTAGATTAGAGGGTTCGGGTTTCCACGAACGAGAAGAATTACAGGTAAAGCGACACTCTCGGAGCAACGCGAATTCTGAACAAATTACCGCACATTTAACACTTTTGCATTACTGGCCTCTTTAACGTCAGCACCTGACATCTCAAATCAAAAAATGGCTTATCCAACTTTTTTTTTAATAGAATATTTTTTCTTTTACTTGAACCCCCCTCACCGCATGACAAAACTCACCCTCCCCCATACCACTCATAACTCAAAATTGGTATGTTATTTTTAATTATTTACCCCAACTTGACATAAAATCAGTCTTTGATAAATAATAAAACGTAATTTTTTTTTCAAAATGAGTTTAATAAATATTAAACCTAATATAAATAGGTATACTCTTTATACATGGTGTCTGAAAACTCGCAGTAAAGCGGGAAGCTGGTGAATCTACATCGTATTCGGAGTCGATTTTGTGGTGTGACTTTTTTCATTTGAGCTAAAGTAGTTTTCGAGTAAAGTTGATTTTTTTATGTAAAATTTAAAAAAAAATGGTTTCTGCGGGGTTTTTATCAGTTGTTTATTGTATTTTGAAGTGTCTCGTAGCGTAGACCTCAATAAGCGTTATAGTTTCTTAACCCCAAAGTTTCAGAAAAATATCGGTTTTACAATTATCTAAGAAACAGAAAATTGGCTGTTAGAATTCATCATTCATCGTTACCTGTGGTGTTCCGCAAGGGTTACATTTGGGACCGATTTTGTTTTTTTTAATAATAACTATAATAGTTAATAATAACTATAAGAGTGTACGAAGAATGTATGACGCGAACGTGAATGGAAGAAGAAGCCGGGGACGCCCGAGGAAGACATGGCACGATCAAGTGAATCTTGAGTCAATACGGGCCATGTCAGAAATTGGAATAACAGAAGAGAATGTATGATAAAAAATAAATAAATACAACACATTTTAGTTAAATTTATTTCAGCAAGTAGGACAACTAGTTAATTGAATAAATTACCTAGCTCCTTATTAGTTTTTACTGTTTCTATGCTATTATTTATAATAATAGATTATTTATATTTTTATTTAAATGTATATAACTGCATTACTCTTTATTAGTTATGTGTTCATACCTACTTTTGTTTTTCACCAGCTGCCTACTTAATGTAATTACTGTACAAAATGTTAACTGTATGAAGC
Source organism: Halesus radiatus (assembly GCA_022606495.2). Taxonomy (NCBI): domain Eukaryota; kingdom Metazoa; phylum Arthropoda; class Insecta; order Trichoptera; family Limnephilidae; genus Halesus; species Halesus radiatus. The sequence goes on from JAHDVE020002767.1 coordinate 11,744, forward strand.
CCAATTTGGGCAACAACAAATAAAAGTAATTAAAAATAAAAAAAAGTTAAAAAAAATTTAATATGCTAAAATTGGAAAAAAAAGTTTATTGAATTCACTATGGGATGTAGATTTCCCAGCTTCTTGCTTGTACCAGTAGTCTCCGGACACCGTGTATAGTACGGTGCTCTAAAGTTGACCGGTATACTTGCGTGTACGTACCTACCTACTTACCTATGTAGAGATGCGTCTATGTTGCGTTACTGTATTTACAGAATATGTGAAGCAGGGTCGCACCGAGGTAGATAAATATTTATATATGTAGGTACGTACCCACCCTGACGCCCGCTTCCACCGATCAAACCTGAGCAGATTAACATAAAATAATGTAGAAACTACTATAGATGCCTACTTACTTATTATCTAATTTGTTTATTAATAAACGGAAATAATTTTTTTTAATGGAAATTTGACATATCCAGTAATTGGCTTGTAATATGCGTAAAGCAGTTATTTGTGACGTGGCGGAGGTAATCTCAACCATGAGGATATATCCAGCCATTCTTAGCAAAAACTTGCAAGAAGGGTGTTGTCAGGGGTATTTTTGTTTTATTTCAATTAATTCGCTGTTTTTCCTACTGTCTATCCTGATTACAAACTATCTGCACGCCACTGATGATGATGACGACACCTTTTTTAAACCCATACAACCGTAAGTAACTGATATTTTTGCTCCTTGTAAAATTTCGTGTACTTTGTAGTTTTGAAAATCTGGCAAACAAAATTCATTCAATTTCCCCAGTAATTCCATTATCCCACCCTGCCTTTGGGATGTCAACGTCCTACTCACGCATGAATGCAGAAAGCCATTATAAATCTTCAGTGCCCCCAATGCTGTGCACTTTGTAGCCTGTTATTCAATGGAGGTTAGTTTGTTAGCAGTTTGTAGTGGGCAAATGAGTCGAGCTTCTCCGGTCGACGGTGACGAACATAACCTCATTTCTCGTTTCTGATCATCAGGCACGCTGCATGCTGCGTACTAATGCCTACCTACCTATTACACCTATCGTCTAACTGCATTCTATCCACTAGTGCTATGCAGGTGCGAATTCATACAAGTAAATAACGAAGGTGGCCACTAACGACAGATCAACTGAAATTATCCCGAATGCTACTAAATCATTTTTTTTAAAATAAATTATTCTCTATTTGTCACCTTTCTTTACCAAAAAATTAGAAGCTAATATTTTAAGAAAATTGGCCATGGCTTTCCTTTTACGAAAATGGGCGTCCTTTTGAAAGGCTTGTCGTACACATAATGGACTATAATGTTCTTTTTTTCATTTCGTGATTCGAAAATATATATATAATTTTTTCAAACGATTGATTTTCACTTTGTGGCGTCATTATTAATTAATTAATCGAAAACATATAGCTTGGTTACAAAGTGGAAATGAATTTTTCATTACCAAGGTAATAATACCAAGCTCCTAACTATGTCTTTGAAATTTTGTTCTTCGCATAAAAAAAAATTTCGCATTCCAATTTGACAATTCTTTTTAAAGAAAAGATGCAAAACATCATAATTTATTTTGTCCAGATTTGATTTTGTTTTTATTTATTTATCTGACATCTAATACATGTTTTTTTTCGGTACATACATTTTAGAAATACAAAAATCGCCAAAAGCGTTAAATAATATTAAAAAGTTTAAATTAAAATGTGATGTAGAATCGTCTCCTTTCGGTAAGTACCTTCCTGTGAGGCCATTTAAAACGTTTTATTTGCCTACTATAAAATGAAAGACTGTACAGTTCTTTTAAAAATTTAAAATTACGTATGTTTTGTGGGCTTGAAAACTAAATATATTAGTTTATTTTTCCAGCTTTCAGCGTATTAGTATATGAAAGCTGTATCTATCCCAGGTAGTTATGATGGTTGAGGAACGGCTGCGCGCTCTGTTTCATACAAAACTTAATTTTGGATTTGTGGCCAAAATACCCACCGAAACTCAATGTTATTTCTGTAACTTAAAGGTATAGTAAATATCAAGTATGGATTAGAAGTATTTTATTTATTTGTGTTTTAAATTAAGAAATATAGGCTATTAAATTAATCAATTTTTCGTGATTTTAGAGGCAACTTTGACAATTATTTGCGGGTTTATGGTAATTGTTTTCTTAGTTGTCATATTAGCTATGTAAATACAATTATTTTTTTTATTTTTTATTGTGTAATATTCATTATATACAGTGGGAACTTATACCCGCTAAGCCACTGCAAGTAGCTTGTCAGCAGGAGTTTATTTCAACAATTTAATATGATACAACAATAAATTACAATCATCATACAAATGTAGGGCAAAATTATTATATTTAGGCGCATGCATGTTGTGATCAATGTACATAAGTTGAAAAAAAAATTAAAAAGAAAAAATAATGCAAAAAGCATTACATTTTTGTTATTGAGATACTAGAGTCCAATTTTATAATACCGATTTAAATAATATTATAAAAATGTCAATATAATAAAAAATATCAAAATTACAAAATTAGCAATATTATAAAAATATCAATATTATAAAAATATCAATATTGTAAAAACATCCAAATTTTAAAAAATATCAACATTTTAAAAATCAACATTATAAAATTACCAATATTATAAAAATATCAATATTATAAAAATACGAATATTGTAAAAATACCAACATTGTAAAAATACCAACATTGTAAGAAATATCAACATTATAAAAACACTAATATTACGAAAATATAAAGATTACGTAAATATCAGAAATATCAAAGCATCTGTATTAAATAAATTGAGAAATAAAAAATAAAAAAATATATATATATACAGCATTAAACTGCAGTACAGGTTGGTTACAATGAGGATAGACTTAAATATAATAGTAACACCATAAATGAAATAAAAATAAATAAAAAAAAAACGTAGTTCCGGGTCAATATTTTAAATTATGAATGGCAAATTTGTGTTCCAACGTAAATTCGTTGTTTTTCACAGCGGTCCTCTTAATAGCTTGGTTCAACTCGTGATGGAATTAATACCCAGATACCTAGTTATTTCATTCTTACTAGTAGATATTTTTAGTGAATTGAATGCACTCAATATTCAGCGCCGCCTTCGCTCCCATTTCCATGTAAATTCGTTGCAACACGTTGCTTTAGTTGACGAATACCTGGACGTATTGTATTGAGTGAATCACGCCAAGAAGATAATCCCTCTCAAGTGTCAAAGGGGGGTATTTCAAAACATCTGTACGAGGACAAATCAAAAATAATTTCAATCTGTTTTCATTACAATAAACACTAAAAATTAATTGTTTTACCTAAGAACCCAAACAAACCTCGTTTATTACTTGCAGTATTGCCGCCGTGAGGGACAACATAGCTTTAAATGGATAGAGCTGTGCTTAGAACCAAGTTATTAGTAGTCTTGCATTTCACCAACCTTTACTTTCTGTGTCTCTTTACCCTCGTCACTTCCCCAGCCTTACAACATTCCTCAAAATTGCGAATGCAATATTTCCATAAGATAACAGGTATTTTTTCGCAAAATTTGCCATTTTCATGCCAGTAACGCAAAATTCGAAATTTTTGGATAAGTATCTCAAATTTTTTTACATATTTTTTTGACGATATTACTCGCACCATATATAAAATATGTCACTAAAAGTACCTACCAGCTTATGAATTTTGATAAAGTAATTGTTCAATAATATGGTATTTTCGGAGATATTGTAAATCAAAAAACTTTTTACAAATTGGGTAAAGTAAGGCACTTTTGCGGTATTTTGAAGTAATTTTAAACGGTCCAAATATTTCGTTGTCTATGGGTTTGACAAGCTTTAATACCCACAAATTGGATCGCAGCTAACTTTGCGTCAAAAACGCCGCGTACAGCCTTTTTTACAATTAAAAAAAAAAGTTTACCCTTTTTTTTGCAAAATTCCAAAAAGTTAACATAACATCATTATTGTTTCAAAATATTACTGCTCATGCTGAAAAATAAAACTTTTCCCAAAAACAATGCCAACTTTATCGAAAAATAACACCCTCTTTTCAAAGATTAACGCGAAATGTTTTCAATGAAAGCCTATTATTTGTGTTGTTTCCAAAAAAAAAGAATAACAAAGGCATTGTTTGTAGAATGTGGATCAATTAGGTTAAAACGGTCGAGAATGGTGATTGTTCAAACTTTGATGAAATTTGACAAACTAGCTTCCCAGGGTTCACAAATAAAAAATAAATATTACTTTGGCTCATAAATATAGGTGCTTACTGATTCTGGAAATGTAATACCTGAAAATAATTGAATGTAGAATAAATTACTCGAAAAAGAAAAGGGGGCAATTAATAACGTGTAATCTAAAAGGTCGCAACTCGAGGAGATAACAATTTCTAATGCCAATAACAATTCCAGTCCCTTCGTCGGCAATTTGGGGTCCCGCCTGACATATAGCCTGATATAGCCAGCGCACTAACCTCCGAGAGGAAGACACAAATCGCGGAGCCCGACCCGGGACCAATTGGCTCGCAAATGTCCCAGCAGCGGCTATTCGGTTCCGACCGGGACGTCCCGAGGGACCGAAAAGTACCGGACAGGGGACAGAAATGTACCACGCGGGGGATGTGTGGATATATACGGCACCGGACAAACGCCCCTGCTCCTTCCGGTAGACGCCTTTATTGCGGTCAGGAGACATAACTCACGTGGCGTCGCGGCGGTGATTCTACGAGCTTGTTTTATTTGAAAATTGCGACTAAAGGCGCACCGCTGATAGCTCCGCGGTAACCTCTCCCTCGTTCTCATAAACGTCGCATGTAATAAAAAGAGACGTTAAAATGGAGCTCTTGGTGGAAAACCAGACGCAGCGTACGTATGTAACTTTGTACTTAGATTAAGCATCTGCAGTTAGGGTTTGGTATAACAGCGTTGAAGTAAAAATAGAATCGTCTATATGGTCCACAAAGTACTTGAAGCGGACCACAATATTTTTCAGGTTAAACGCGACTCGCGGGTGAAAGCATTTTAGTCATGGCAATGGCAAAAATAATTAGGTTTACTTAAACGTATATATTTTTGAAAATTTATTAGAAATCAGGAAATGCTAATGGAAAACAATGAATACAGCATAATCAAAAACCAAATTAATTTAACGAACGAGTTCAATTCATAATATATTTTTGGTAAATGATATGATGATCTGGTAAAATATAATTTTATTAGGCAAGCATCGGCGTATTTGCATTGCGATCCCAGGCAGAAACTTACATGGTTTTACCACACGTTCTCCATTTTACCAACAGTTCTCATTTCCACCGTATTCAGTCTAATTTCATCCTTATTTTTCCAGTTTCATTCTTCATTGACTAACAATTGTACACGCATTATAGACATTAAAGATACCGAATACACAAAAATGAGAAATTGTAAAAAAAATACACAGGAATAACAAATAGTACAAGTAAGTAAACATTTGTATATTAATGATTTAAACAATACTAAATATGATAACCTGTATCAAACATGAAACAAGTAAAAGGTGATAGGAAAAGTATGAAAGTCTTGGGGGCAGATTTATAAATTTTATGTGACATCGGACAAAAGATAACCGCAAAACTGTTTGTAAGGAGATTGAAAATGTCAACGGCATGCAGCATCGTTGAGAAGTTGAGTCGATCTGCTGATTGGCGTGTTCTGGTAAGCGGAAGTTCTTGCTTTAGGAGGATAAAAGAGTGCATGGGATCTCTCACGATTATACTTGTTAGGAACGTATAAGTTTACCACTATAAACATAGACGGTTTACATATGGTTCCAGAGATTAACTTTAAAAAATGCATCATTAAAAATATTTTTCAATGGACTTCTAAGGTGTTGAAATCAAGCAGTCCTGTTAAAAACAAGGATGGAGTTAGGAATGGAAAAAATATATATCCTCTCATATAAAGGTAACGCATAAACTTCTTTTACACTCTTCCTGTTTCTAGAATATGGTCCTGTTTTGAAGGGACCTAGATAATGAACTGTTCTTCATACGTTTTTCGTATTGCAAATTTCGTTAGTAAATGAAAATTATAATAGGTTTGGTATCATAACTCTGTTGTGGACTGCTGACCTGGTCCACTAGTAAAATTATTATTTCATGTTGAATAATTGCAAATTGTTTAATCTTGTATGTACTCGTATAACGATGATTTATAATTACAAAAGGAAATTTTAATTCGTTACCATGCCCACGAATCTACCATTACAGAGCCTTAAGGTTGTATTTTTTACACGTCGCACGTGTTGTATGTTCCTCCGTTGGTCTTACATAATTTAGGGGCGATTTCCTGTCTGTACGGCGCGGCTGAATGGGATTTGTTGTGTTAACACATTTTATAAATATTCAATTCAATCATCTGGCTTCCGTTCCCTTTGTTATAAAGATGAATGGAAATATTTCACGTTCGTACAAATAACTTTTTTCTTAATGAAACTCAAAGTTATACCTCAGTACGAAGGTACGTTGATTCGTTGAATGTCTACGTTACGCCTTACGTAAATTGCCGACACGTTTTTATTGTTGTTGTTTTTCAAAAAAAGGTTTGGAAAAGAAAGTTCGAACATTTAAATTTGTATGAAAAATTCTGAAGGTTACACTGGCTGAGTTTATCAATGAATCGTCGGCTGTAATTTATGTAACTTTTTTTGCAGTTCTTGACATAATTTGAACAGTTTAAAAGCCCACATTTTTATTTATTGCAACACTTGATGGCATCAAAAAACTGGGTTTGTGATGGCGCTCAGTAGGAAAATGTTTTTTTTTTAAATAGAAATATGTTGATAAAAAATGTAGTTCCTAAGATAATCCCACTCGAGATTGGCACCAAATAAAAAACAATTTAAAAATAAGAAATTTATTTTACGAGTTTGAGATGCTTTTATCTAGTTGAGCTATTTAAGTAAATAAAATATTTTATAATTTCTTAAAAATATTGGTATTCACTTTGTGGCGTCATTATTAATAAATTAATAAAAAAAAAAACTTTGAAATCACTACCTATTATATAAACATATCAACATGTTTCGTAATAATTATTCTGAATTTGCCAATCATATTTTGGAAACCAATCATTATTTGATGTAAATAAAGGTTTAAAAATTTTACATACAAATGTAATCGGTTTACAATTAGACAAATTTTAAATTTTAGAAATCAGAAAAAGTGTTAATAGTCAATTAAATTCTCCTATAATTAGTAATCAACTATTTTTAAAAAATAGCTATCTCCTGAATTTATTTTCATATATATATTGATAGTAAAAATATATTTTTTTAAATTTATAAAATACATTTGTTATTCAATGTTTTATAATTATTAACATTTTTTATTAATTATTACTTCAATTCAATTTTTGTTTATGTTTATAATTTGTCTATTCTTACTTTATTGTATTCTATGTTTATCATTTGTCTATACTCGACATTACTATTTTTTACTATTCTGTAATTCTTGATGAGGAAAGCATGTTGATATGTATATATTAATAATGTGGTGATTACAAAGTAATTTTTACAATATATTATGATATATATACCTATTAATATAAATATTCGTAGGATAGATTAAAATCTTAAAAAAATACTTGTAAAAGCTACATAGGATCAGGATAAGGAGAGTGAAAATTAATGAAGTTCACAGCTCTTAAGGAAAGTAAATATAATTTGTTCTTTCCATGTAGTAAGTCCGACCCGCTGTGAGATTTTAACTCAATTCATCCATCGACCAATTTATCCATTCCGGAGGCATGAATGGAGAAGGGGCGTTTGTTTTTCGATTTGATATGAAGAACCCAAAAAAGAGCATTTTTTCTCATCTTTGGAAATCATTTAATCTTAATATTTATGGAACCAACGTAAATAACTCAATTTCTGTGTACATATAGACAGTTAATTAAAAATGCCACAGTATATCGTTAAGTGCGCACGTTCGTATATAGAACTTACTAGCTGTATGAAGAAAAAACTTTACATGTTTCTGTATGTAGGTAATATCTCTTTGGATAAGAGTAAATACTACATATTATTAGTAGAAACATGTTTTGGAATCTTGAAGTTGTTTTTTCACCCCATCGTATAAAAAATCCGATGGCCAGAGCATCGATCCACATCTTAAGGATGCTGAGGGTGGTTTTATGTCCGAGCTATAAAATAAATGTGATATCTTGCCCCTCCTGCGCCCCGGGCAGACAGCGGAGGTAGTTCCCACCCCCACCCTCGCAGGAAGGTAGTGCACGCGGGTCAGGGGCAGTCTAAAGATGTCCTGTGTGGTGACAGCGATGGAGATCATCCAACAGGAGTGGACTTGTAGAGATGAGTTTTAATAATAAAAAAAAACACAAGATTCATTGAAAAACATAAGGTTTTTTTCAGTATACAGTTAAATTTTATTCCCTGTAGATAAATGATTCCACTTCCGAGCTGTTTATTTATTTATTATTTTACTTGCATATATTTAAATATTAAAAAAAAATTGTTTATGTTTAACTCGTTTTAAGGATAACCGTAACGTGATGCGCGCTCACAGATGGCGTTAATTTAAGTATTTTAGAATAAAACACTTTTAGCACTAATGCTTTTAAATTTAGGAAAATAATTAATTTTAATATTAACTAAATTAAACTACTAACACTTGCTTGAAAAATGTAACCACTGAATATAGTGTAAAAGTTCCTTGGACGCGTAAAATAGTAAATAAATAAATATCGAGGTGAATTGTTTGTTGGCGGGTGTACACCCGGAATATGAAATGAAATAAATTATTATTGTCGGTTTCATGCTTAAGTCGTCCAAAAACCTTATAAAAATACAATATATTATTGTAAAACTAACATGCACAGTATTTTTATAAGTTTCTTGTAAGACTCGAGCTTTAAACTTTCAATAAAAATATATTCCATTTTATATTCCGTATGTACGCCATTAAACAATTCATCTCAATATTTAAAAGCATTATTGCTAAAAGCTCTTTTTTCAAAACAAAAACAAATAATAATTAGCACCATCTGTGAATGCGATATCACGTTTCGTTTACCCTTAATTTTCTCCCTGTTCTCTTGTATGGTATGGAATAATAGAGAATATCTACCCACTAAAGTAGCCTTGCAGTGAATGGAAGGTCTTCAATCTTCAGCATTCTCACGCGGTTGACATACCTATAAAACCGATCGTCTATTTAGAAAATATTGAAAACAAATAAATAAAGTTTTATTAATTGATAAACTAAAGTTCTTAAAAACTTAAGACAAGATTTTTGTGCATAGCGCAAAGGGTAACAATTATTATTTTTATAAACAATAATTATTAATCTAAAACACTCATCCAAATTGAAAAAACCTTCCAAGCAAATATATTATATATATATATTATTGCATATTTGACAAGTCAAAAGCAATTTTCACCAATAAAATGTAGACATAATTTGTCTCGACGCCATCTATTTGAGGGATTTAGCCGTTACAAGCCTCTCTCATACTAATAAAGTTGGTTGTTTACAGGTGAAAATATAATAAAAACAGTAATTATTGAATGGAACACTAGTATATATTGATTAACTTGGCGGGTTTGCGATAAGCCGACGTAGCTCAACGGTAGAGCATCTGACCGGACATTAGAAGGGTGCGGGTTCGAGTCCTGCCGGCGACATTTATCTTTGCTCGGAAGGTTTTTTCAATTTGGATGAGTGTTTTAGATTAATAATTATTGTTTATAAAAATAATAAATAAAGTTTTCCCTAATTCCGGCCCTGCCGCAACTAGACCGGAAACGAATTACGCGCTATGAATGACCTCCGGCCGGACCGGATATTGATATATTTCATCTGGCGGTACCTATTCCCAATGGCGGGAGTGGTGCCGGCAATAAATAAAGCACTTATGTTTACATACGAGTATGTACGCGCCACCGATGGCCGCATTATACCATCATAATATAAAGAATAGTATCTATCTATAAACGATAACACTGCTCGTGAATCATTCTGGAAAGTTTACCAATGATGTGCTGTTAATCTTTTTGTTGACTTGTTGAAAACAATGTTTCGTTGTTTGTTTTACTTCACGGTCATTGCGAGCTGTCATGTTTAAAAACACACTAAACTATTTTTATTTATCTATTCATCAAAATTACACATTCCACTTCTGTGTCATTCTTATTATCATTTTTGCGAGATAATGTTTGTTGTTGTTTATTGTACTTATCAATAAGTATTGCTGTGTAAACATTCATGTGTGTAAGTTTTGGGAATATCGCCTGTTTTACGTACTAAAATTTTACATTACATACATAATTTTTACATTTTTCTGTAAATTTCTAGGTACATTTTTATTTCACAAGGAATTAAGCTATTCATTTAAATACCGTTATAAAGTAAGCAACTTTGTGTTTGGGATTTGTTTATTTTTTTGTTGTTGTATAATATCTTCTTTCTGGACGTATAGTGTGTGGGGAAGTCTTTATTGTAATGTAATTTGTCTGTAAAGTAAGGTGGTAGTACATTTTTAAAAACTTTGTAAATATAAATTAAAAACGTCACACTCATTACATCTAATTCTTTGAGTATTTTGTGAATTTATTACGTTTCAAATTTTGTTTCAAATTGTTGTTTGCAAACTACCTGCATTAATAATAATAATGATAATAGTTGGATGATTTGTATAGCGCCGTTTTTGTGAAAAATCCCCTCAAGGGCGCTATACAAATATTTCTTAACTAATAACAGATACAGAAAAACATACTTACCTGGCAGGTCGCTTCAGATGAACACAGTTTTAGAAAAAATTATTTATAGAGACGATAGTTTTACATTGTTATTTGTTTCTCCTTTTCTATTGATGTTACATTCATTAGATGATTGGTGGCACAAGAAGAGGTGGTATCTATTGAATTATTGGTATTAATTTTTAGGACTGGAAAGTATTCATAAAATGAATTTTATCACTCGAAAATATCTATAAAATTACCTTAAAAAGCGTAAGAAGCCCCAAATAAATATTAACGTTTTTTTATTTATTTTAAACTTTGGTTATTTACAGTGTTGCGGGCCGTGGACGCATCTGCGCACCGATGCGTGAATTTTTAATTTTTAATTATTTTATTTATTTATTTATTTAATGACTTTAGGTAAGCACCAACCGGCCAGCCTAGCTAAGCAATTTACAGGTAGAGCAATTACAATTTACAGGTACAGCAATTTACTTAGATAGAGAACACTAGAACATTAGTGTATGCATGGTGCAATAATTGTTTTATAAATTAGCAAATTTATATAAATATAGATTTTTTTCCTAATCTTCCAAGTAAAGCCATTTAAAAAAAAAGTCATCTTTGAGTTTAATATTATTTCCTTCAGGCCAATTTTGTATCTTTTGCATCAGCTGAAGCAAGTGAAGTCGGTGATAAACAAGGAATTTGATAGTTTGGAAGTCCGATCGCGCTAACGAGTTAAATTTGCGTTTACGTTAAGAGACAAATCCGTAACGCAAACGCTGCGTTTATGAAAACTGTCAATATATTTTGTTTATGGCCACTTTAACTTGCGTTAGCTAAAGCAAAAGACACAGACTTGGCCCCGTGTTGGCATATTTCTTCGTGCGTAATAGACAATCAAACAATAATTATTGTAATTTCTTCAAATGATTGATAACTTGGCGGAGTCATTATTAATTATATAATTAAAAATACAAAGTGTATTTATAATTATATAAATAATTATGGTATTGATAGGCACCTTCACCTGAGCGTAATTTTAGCCTTACAAAATAGGTTGTTATCTTTTAACACTATTTCGCAAATTGAAATCATAGCAATCTTTTGTATAACAATTTGACAATTAATCTCACAAATCATAATCTGAATCAATTCGCAGCATGACAATCCGCAATACCTATAAAATAATGTATGTAAGTACAAGATAGAGATTTTTTTACTTGTATCTGACGTATATAAAAGGAAAGTTATTCTTTACAAAGTTTGTTGCTTATTTTATTTCCCAAAGAATAGCCAATATTAATAATTATTTTGAAGAGGCTTACAATGGTGTATGTAAAATATCTGTAGTGTTCACATTCGCCTTGTTAATTATTTTATCAATAGTGTGTTGAGTGTGGCTGGTGGCTGGCTGCGGTGCGGCGTAGTTCAGTTAGAGCAGCAACTCTTAGGACGGCGCGTGTCCAATAGGAGAGGTTTTAATTATCCCTTCGTGGTCGATTCTACCCCGCTGGTGCACTTTGGGGTTATATCCTGCTGCCTGCTGCATGCTGCCTGTTGGGGGTGTTGGGGTGTTTGAATGAACACGAGTGGCTTGAGTTGTTATGAAAAACACGTACCACTGATATCGTAAAGATGCAAATACGATCATTGTTGGTTGATATTGATGCCACAGCGATAAGATTTGATAATAATAATAATAATTTGTTTATTTTAGCTGAACAAAGCGGCGAGTGCAATACTCTGTCTGCCTTTTAAAAGAATACATCTAAAAAAACGTGGAAATGACGTGGAAATAGTATATAAACATAATTAAATAAAATAAATAAAAAATGAACATATGGTATTTAGCACTTATGCTACGGTGGCTTGAGGGAAATTATCTATCTATGATGTAGGGGCGCGCCCTGCCACTGGGCGAAAGCCTGGACAAGAGTATTTTCGATCTTCGGTAGTCCTGACTCATCCCGGCTACTCTGTGGCGCATCAAAGCAGCGAACCCATGCACCCTTCCCTCTGCGAACATCTGTGAGGCGCTGCATCGCCAAGGGAGGCCGAACAGCGCCCTGTAAGCATGGTTATACTGTACTAGGACTGTGTTAATGACGCCTTGTGTATACCTTGTCCACAGTTCGCTAGTATAAAAGCTTATGCACTAAGGCTGGAATAGTTGCTTCTTTACTGAATTACTTAAAAAGGTATTGAATTTTTAAAATCTTTTAGTTGTGCTCTGTATTTTGTTTGAAAATGTTCACGGTATTTCATTACCACACAAGTTTCCACACGCAATTCAGAATTAAAAAATCAACTTCTCGGATTTTTAATTTTTTTTTATTCAACCCCTATTCTCTAGGTCGATAATTGTGGAAATAATTTATCACATACTTTTACGTTGTTTGCACCTACCTACTACATAATGTGTGTCCATTACACATTTAAATCGCTTTCTTATACGTTTTAACGTAATTTAGGGATGAGTAAACCTAAAGATACATTCCATGATCATAAACGAATTCCAATTAACTTTTGAGGAGCTGGCTTTGGGTCGTGAGGTTTTTGGTTAAAATGCTGGAGAGCTGTAAAAAGGCATTATCTTCGAAATCAAAATTGTAAGTACAACTGGTATATCTTCATAAAAAAGGAAATTTTCAATTCAAATACGTATACTTGTCACAAGATATTCTTAAAAATATAAATTTGGGTAATTTTGGTAGCGCCATTTTTATGAAAAATTACCTCCAGTGGCGTAATATTTATCATTCCGCGAACACTTCCATAACTACGCGTTTTTCTTAGTAGTATCAGTAGGCCATAAAAAGTTGTTGATCCAATGACGCAGAAGAGAAATAAACCCGTGACCAAGCAAGCATCACTAGGGGATAAATCGTGATTTACGACCGAGGCAAGAATACCAGGGGACAGGAGACCATAACGCCGGAGAGGTAACCTCGAGAATGCAGACTTTGCCATGTTCGGAGAGACGGAGGCGACAAATATTTCAAACAAAGACAAGCTTAACACGTTCCTCGATTCAATTCGTTACGCACATTTGTTTTGCAGAGGCTTAAACCTGTTCTAGACAGTGCTATGTGAGCATGCATGTAGATGTAGAGGTATTGCATATGTGTATGAGGCAAGGTGTGACTGTCAATGCTAAAAAGTTTCTTATAGATCTTAATTTTGTATCGGCGAGACTAGTCGGAGAAGTTGAAACTTTGGATCAAGATTCGTCGAGCTACAAACTTTTACGTCAAATTCGATGTTTTGTTGTGGAAAATTTCATTCCGAAATGTGCCGAATTAATTTTTTAGGAATGAATTTTTTTGTGAAAAATAGATTTATCCCCAGCAGAATAGCAAAAAAAAAATCTCAGTAATTTTAAATTTTATCTAACTAACTAACTAACTAACTAACCATCACGCCGCTTCTCCGCGGGGGTAGGCAGAGAGGACGGACCCCCAAACAACTCGATCTTGGCATACACTTCTTGCTTCATTCGCTTTCATACAACGTCTCATACATTCTCTTCTGTTATTCCGACTTCTGACATGGCCCGATTCAAGTATTTGATTCACTTGATCGTGCCATGTCTTCCTCGGACGTAAATTTAAAATTTAATCATAAAGATTATTATTCAATTTTAAAAACGGTTTAGTCATACGAAAGTTCTGCAAGGTAATAAATATTACGCGTGAAAGTTTTATAATACCCTCGGAAGGCGAAACAGCTGTTACGCGTAATGATTACAATCTAGCAAAACTTTTTTTTTTTAAAACTGTTAAATTAAATTAAATAATAATAGTTATTATTAAATTTAAAAACTTCATGATAATATGGAATTCTACAAATTTAACTTAAACACAATAAACACTCTTAAAATAATTAATTAATACTTATTATTTCATTAATTACAATTAATTTTATTAAAGAAAAAATTGATTGATTTTTCGCTTCCCGGAAAGCATTTAATATCAATATTCAATATAATTTTTTTCGACGCAAAAGTTCGAAATATATATAAATCTCTCACAATAAAACAAATGCCCCATGTTTTTGTTTGTTTTTAAGCTGTGCAATTTAATTATACACGTTGTATTTTATTTTTAATATAGCGAAAATATTCTTACTATAGTCTACGTGAACTGTTGTTTGCTCATTGGCGATCTGTAACCGTGCTCGGGAATAAAGACATGTTATCAACATTATTGATAAAACCTTTATCGACGTGTTTGTGCTAGAGGGTCTGGAATAAAACTCGACACTGATGCTCAAAAGTCAAGGCTTTAGAACCCAACCGTATCATCATAATATACCCATTAAGCTACAGATTTATCAAAATGACTGCGTTTCTTAGTTCGTCAGAAACGTCACGCGCGCAGGTCTTCTGCGCAGCTAAGCCCCCCGTCCTTTGAGCAGCTCACAGAGCGCACTCGCAGAAACAAAGGCTCTGGAAGCCCCTAGTGATCATTAATTGAGGGCGTATTTGTACGTGTTCCGCGACGCGTCTTGTGGATGATACGATTTTCTTCGATTCACTTTTTGCGTTTATCTTTTCCGCTGCGTTTTTTACGTCTGTTCAAGGGGGGTTGGTTGAGTGCAGGGCTTTTGGAGGTGGGTTTTGTGGAAGCGAATTGAAAGGAATCATAAAAAAACAACACATTTGTTAGGAACCTACTAACAAAATACTGTATAAGTACACGCATAATTTTGGCTAGACAACCTGCTCAGTAATACAATAAGGAACACCAGTAAAAATATATTGGCTTTAAAAATATGTATTCATATAGATCAGCAAACGCCGTTTCTGAATATGTAACCTTTATTATGTATACGTCGTATACGTAAAATTTATAAATCATTATTTGAAAGTGAAGAAAAAATCATCTCATGAAAACACCTGGTTTTGTTGGTACCATTGCATTTGGAAAATCTGATGTCACGTGTGAATTCTGTTTTTTTTTTATTTTTATAATTTTTTTTTTGTTTACGTTTTACAAAAGAAAAAATACAATGCAAAAAGTCCCGATAAACTACTTTTTTGTAGTTTGTCTAACGGGAGCTTGTTATTCAAAACTCAATATTTACTGACACTGTTACAAAATATGTACGAGTATATAATTATATATACGATTTTCACGGGTGCAAGATGTAGAATAATTTTCTCGGTTTACCCGCGTAATGTAGTCCTTAGAAGGATTTTTTAACTCCTGACGTTTCGGACAAATCACATTGTCCATCTTCAGAGGCTTTATGTCTTGAGTTTTGTTTTGAACTGTCAGGAGTTAAAAAGTCATTCTAAGGACTACATTACCCGGGTAAACCGAGAAAAAATTTCTGCATATGTATGTCTGCATAAAATAAAAATGTTAAAAAAAAACATGTAACAAACTTAACTCGAAAATGTTACTACAAAAATATATTAAATCATACATAGAATAATATTTCCTTATTATCTAATACAAATAGCTCCTTTCAGCTAGCAAAGTTTTCAATGTGTTTAATAATTGTTTAGTTTTAATACAGTTTTTTTTTTATTCCATCGGGTAACATATTTATAAAGCTAGGAATCATGTGATCTAAACGTAGTTTGTTCTTTAATTAGAAAGCTCCTAATAATAGCTAACTATGAACCGAATGCCCTTGGAAGGAAGGTACTCGTTTAATTCCCCGCTATGAAATGCCATTTTTTCTTATTCCTATTAACTTTTCCGCTATATTTCATGTTTCACTGCCAAAGTTTAAAAGGGTTACTCTGCGCCAAAGAACATTTTTTCCTGCCGTCTCACCTATACCCAGCACCCGCACCTGTCTGGATCTGTACATGCATAATGTGTCGGTACGTTATTAAGTACATATTTGAAATGAATAGAATGGATTCGTGTTTCCGAAAAGCCAAGTACATATTGAATGGGAATGATTTATAGTAGCTGTGCAGGACTGGAATCAAATGGGAAAAAGAAAATATAAGAGGAAGGTTCTCCAATAAAAAACAATAAAACGATTAGAAAAAAATTAGCTCCTGAGTATTGCCTGTTAAGTATCCAATAAGCAGCAATAGACTTTTATTGTATAATTTTTCTCTATCTTTTGTTTGGAAGTTACACAAAATCTCTATATATAAAAAATAATGTTCGTGTGTGTGTCTTCGATTTTCTCGAAAATTACTGGACCGTTTTGGCTGAAAATAGCACAGTTTGTTCTTATTAGTGCCGGGAAGGTTTAGAGAGCAGTTTGAAATTAGTATGAAAAACATTGAACCCGCCTTGTTGTATTGAGGTTAGCCCATAGTTATACCACTCTGGTTAGCCAAAGATTACATATTCAAGAGTAGAAGTTTTCTTTGGGTAGAATATTTTCAAAACGGAAAACACTAGTAGGTGCCTACTTAAGAACTTTATTATTTACTAAATAAAAATTCCAAATGAATGTTTCTTTGTTTAGGAGATAATAGTAATAGTCTTCATAAGGCATTACTTTCGCTGTTAAATCAATTATGGCAACCAAACGACAAGCAACAGTTCAAAATTCATAATTTTCATTAAAAAAAATCCTGAGCAAGGCCGGGTACACATCACCTAGTATGATATAAAATGTTTACAGAATAACGATTTAAAACACTAAATGGTATTTGATCTTTTTGTGTGTTTTTTTAGGGGGTCTTGTGCTGAGGCGGACTAGAGTTATTCAATTTGATGCAATCTAATTAGGTGTGTCTTCTAAGTCATTTTTAATGCAGGTTTTAAGGTTATTTCGTTTACCTCTTTCAGCCAGTCTTTAATTCTTGACTTTACTCATTAAACTTTTGTATTAGTTTTATATCTAGGGGAAGGATGCTGTAGAGGTTTGTTGCAGAATACATATGATTTCTTTGTCCGAAAGTGGTTTTATAACAAGACATGTTTTTTTTACGTGATTTTGATTCGATTGTCTTCAGTTAGGTAAATTAGCTTCATCAGTTTTCTTTCAAATCGGTATAGATCACACTTTTAGGATTTAACTGCTCAGTGATTTGTTCGGTATTAATTTTAGTAAAGGGATTACTGAAGCTTAGGTGAAGCTGGCCAATTGTTTTAGGGATGTTAAAATGATAAAAAGTTATTAGATGTCCTCCATACAGGATAAACATCTCCCATTCGGATCTGCTATGTACTGTGAACTAGCTGTATTCTGGTACAGGGCCGGCTCAGCCTCCGCCGCCCAGCCGGCCCAGCCCGCCCATCGTGCGGCTGGGAATGAGAGAGGAATACCAAACGACACAATGTGAAACGGTAATGATGCTGCACAGACTGGATGCTATGCTGTATTCAGATGCAGTGGAAAAACGTTAGAAATCCATGGAAATACCTGCCCTACCCCACAGGGCCAACAGGAAAATATTATAAGGATGTGAATAATAAAATGATATTTTTTTTAAAAACCTTTGTAACTTTTTTCCACTTATTTATTTTCGGCCGGACCGGCTTCACCCTGTCACGGGCATCTTCAGACTGGTACAATGAATACTAAATCTATGGTATATATAGCATGGATGTCGGGAGTGAGTTCCCTGCTTTCTAATATTGTTTTTATTATTTGAAATTTATTTTATTGCTGACGATACTGTTTATCATGTTTTTAAAAACTACTTTCGGGGTGGTTTATTACCCTCTGGAAGACGGATTACGTCGTGTTTATTTACTGAATTTATGGTTTTTTTTTTAAATTATATAAAGTCATTCGTCAGCTTTTATTTGAACAGATGGTTCTTTCTAGTTTTGTTATTTCCCTGTAATTTCAGTCTTGTTTGCTAAGATGAAGTTTTATAGCAGTTTTGTCCCATAGTCACATGAACTACGGATAATCAGGTAAATGTTATGTTGGGTTTTTTAAATATTTTATTATGTTATAATAGGTACACATCAGGGTAATATCTTCTTAGAGTTCGCCTTGGATGTCTGCGACAAAAATTCCCAGTACATTTTATCCTGGTATTTTGCATGTGCTTCCTATTTACATTCATGGTTATATACTATTACTGCATATAAGTAAGGTTACACTATAATGGATATATTAGCGGAGAGTCAGCCTTTTTCTCCAATTGATTATTCATTATGTTCTTTTTTTCTACTTTGCTTATTAGTCGATTAATTTCTAATGATTCTATATCTATTTTTTTACCTTTATTGGACACATGTAATATTGTAACATCTGTGTCTTTATGGAATGAGTGGTGATTGTCTAAATAAAGTAATAAAATAATAAAAACAATATTAGAAAGCAGGGAACTCCCTTCCGACATCTATGCTATATATACCATAGATTTAGTATTCATTGTGCCAGTCTGAGGATGCCCGCGATTGGGTGAAACCGATCCGGTCGAAAATAAATAAGTGGAAAAAAGTTACAAAGGTTTTTTAATTAAAAAAAATCATTTTAATATGGAATTCCACCATGAATTGACAGTTTCAAAATTAGAAATAATGTGAATAATAATTAGAAGACAATTTTAATTGCATTTATTGTCTTAAAAACCGTCAAAATTAAAACATGACCAACAAATTCGACGATCGTAAAATTTGTTCAGCTGTAGACCCTAAGCAAAGTCTTCTCATTCAATCGATTCAAATATCATAGTATCAGTCGCGTAGTATAATTCATCAGTCGTAGTCATCGCCACGACTTATTCAAGATACCACACGGCAGAATAAATGTCCTAGCACAGCATAGCATGACAAGAGTAATGGTGATATTGAATGGAATTTCTAAACGATAATATTAACAAATCTCAAATGCTATATGAAACAGAAAAAAAAACACTGAAAATAAAAAGGTAACAGTCGCATCTGGGACTCGAACTCAGGAATTTCGGTCTATCCGGGATCTGCGCTCTAACCAAATGAGGTAATACCACCTCATTGCTCTCCGTTATTTTTATCAATATCATTCAATTCAATAATTCGCCTTTAATTAAATCCCATTTATTTTTGTCGACTATCTTTCTGTTTTGACTATAAGATTCTACTAGAATTTATCTGAAATGTGGATAGTGTTTCAGATATAACTATCCGAATTTTATTTATATGAGACATCTGTTGACTTTTTCCACAATTATATAAAAAAAAGTATATGGGAATTAACTGAAGACGATATTAATAATTCTCAAATTGAAGTATGATTTCGATAAAAACGACGGAGATCAAACAGGTGGAATTAGCTCAAACGGTTAGAGCGCAGATCCCGGATAGACCGAGAGGTTTCGGGTTCGAGTCTCAGATGCGGCCGTCACCTTTTTATTGTCCGTATCTTTTGTGTTTCGTTTTTCATTAGAGATTTGTTGATTAAACTAAAAAAAAAAAATCTGTATTTAATTGTAAGCAATTCGGATAATTAATGAGTACGAATCCTATGCCATATTAGATATTTGGAGTTTCCCTGTAGCGCCGCGAAAAAACGAACAGGCTTTTCGCCATTCTCTAAATGAATGCCGGGCCAGCCCGATATTATCTCATTGCAGTGAGATGTGGCTGCGCTCTTTGTCGTGCTTCTCCTTCACTTCCCGCGGGAGGCTTTCGCGTATTTAAAAATGTAAGATGAATAACAAAATGCCGTTATTCGTTATGTGCAAAATACAAAATATGAAAAGTCCTAGGACTGTACTAGGGTCTTGGCTTTATTATACTGCTCCAGCCGTGAACACTGCGCACAGGTAACGCGGAAATATTTAACGTCTGCCGTTGAATGCACATAGATATAAATACACACATGTTTTTCAGAATAAAAGTGGCAAGTGTTTTTTAAATGTACTTTTTTCATTACTTTAACACGTTTTCTCTCTTTGTTTCAGGTAAGCAGACTTTTTTTGAAACACGATAATATCACACGTATGTTCGCATCGTAGGTAGGTACAATACAAAAATGGTACGCAAATATTATTGATTTAGCCAAATGTAAGTAGGTACCTACCTTATGTTTTATTTTGTACTGAAAAATTAATGTTTAAGGAAGAAATTGGTCTAAAGAAATTCATACTTCGAATTTTGAATCTAAGAACTGTCATTTCTTATTTTCATCTATGCAAAACCCCCCTTTTAAGTTAAGTTATAATTTGACATGTTTAACTTTGCAGTCGGCCAAAAGAGATCAATGATCTTTTTAAAATCCTTTTTTTTGTATCATGACATCTACAATTGCGACGCCAACAATTGCGAAGTTAAGCTGAACTCCATCTACTTCTCTATTTAGTCCCATTTTTTTCCAATTCTTATTTCAACTTTTCTGGGAAACAGTGTAAGTTTCTATTGCTTTGCCACAATTCGGTCGACCTAACTGTTATTTATTTATAGGCACCTGCCGTTAGGTAATATATAGAAGGCATGATTAGTTTATTATTACTATTTAATCTCGTGTGTTTATTTTTAATATTTAAAATATATGTTTATTATTACTATTTAAACTGTATGTTTATTGTTAATATTTAAACTATATGTTTTTTTTATTAAAGAAAGACAAATATTTCCTGGTTATGACTAACCTGACAATATTTGAAAATCTCCTACTATTATCACAGTAAGCGGAAGATATTGCTTGTGTCGTAAACGGAGAACTTAGCCAGCCGGGGAATTGAACTTACGACGCCTTGGTGAAATCCAAACGTGATGCCAACTCAGCCACTGACCGGACTTTATTATTACTTTTTATAGTATATGTTTATTATTACTGTTTAAAATATATGTTCATTATTACTATTAAAAATATATGTTGATTATTACTATTTAAAATATATGTTAATTATTACTATTTAAAATATATGTTTATTATTACTATTTAAGATATATGTTTATTATTACTATTAAAAATATATGTTTATTATTACTATTAAAAATATATGTTTATTATTACTATTTAAAATTATGTTAATTATTACTATATAAAATATATGTTTATTAGTACTATTTAAACCATATGTTTATTATTACTATTTTAAAATACAAGAAGAAACAACAAACACCCATAATTAGAAATAATAGACCTCATAGTCAAAAAAACATCCAACAAGCAACCACAAATACTACATATGGACAAAAAGCTTCTTATACCATGGTGCTAAACTCTACAATGAAATTCCACTCTCCTTCAAAAATTACAACAACTTTGATACCTTAAAAACACAAATGGAAAGTTGGATACGTAACAAGGGATATCTGGAATAGAAAACATATTAACACCAAATACAGACTGTCACAGAACTGCACGTAAAACACTTCATGTTCTAAATCTTTCAGCAATTTCATCAAATTCAAATAATTTATTTTAATATTATGTAAATGAAATCCTCAGCACAGATAATATAGAAAAAAAAATATAATAACATAATAATAATATTTAATCTCTGACGAAGATAATATTAACACATCCCAACTGAACCACGAAACCGAAAAACAACAGCAAATAAAAAGATTTCAGTCGCATCTGGGAATCGAACCCAGGACCTCTACCTATCCGGGGTAACCGCTTAACCAACTTAGCTAATGAGACCAGTTCAATTTACGCCATCTACACCGATATCATACTTCATGTTCAAGACTTGTTAATATTATCCTTCATTTTTTTTAAATCCCATATTATTGGCGGCTATCCTTATGATGATAGCAAAGTTCTACCCGAACACAATTGCAATCGGAATAGACTCTCGGATATACCTACCCGATTTTTATTCATATGAGATATCTATTGACTTATTTTACAAGTCTGGAAAGAAATATTCAATTTTCGTGGTTCATTTGGGATGTGTTAATATTATCTTCTTCAATGATTAAATATCACAATGAGGTTTACAAACTTCAATAAGTTATAAAAAATAAATTGAATAATAATAATAATAATATTTTTTTTACAGGCTATATTTAGAATTAAGTTTAAACTCCACTTTTTAAAAAAATTTCAGTGTTTGTATTGTTTTAAGAAATTTTGATCATGTGGTAAGACTGAACACGTTATGAAGGAATGATTTCTGGAATGAAAGCTCAATTTACATTGTCCGTTTTGTGCACGAGTGAGTATATTTAATACATATCTACTGACATATTTTAATAAGTAAGCAGATTAAAAAAACAAGTTTCAAAACCTCTCATAAATCTTAGACTTTCCCAAAAAAGCCAATAAAATTCCCATATTACGTATTTGGAAGCTACAAGCTACTCGTATGCTAGGAGTTCAGCGGATCGAAGAATCGCTTAGAATTGAAGCACGCCCCATTGCCATTGATGGTGAGATCGTCTCATGGTGGAAGTCGATTCATGAAGCCAAAGCCTAAATATGAAATTCAGCAGCAGGTCGGAGCCATTTAGGGATCAATGCTGAAGTAGTTTAAGAAATGCTCGGCATTCTGTATGGTAAACCCATTCCACATTATGACGGCAGGAACGGGGTTTTTGGTATTATATTATGCTCTCCTGAAGCAGGATTTTCAATGCGAGTTTTCAATAAAATGATCACTCCGCACCTGTGTGGGTACTACGGTAAATACCGATATATTTAGATTGATTTGTAGTAGGTACTTACCTTATTTTCTAGGTATTTTCCTTACTAGGCCATAATTTAGATAATTTATTTTAACAATTATTTTTATAAACAATAATTATTAGCCTGAAACACTCATCCAAATTGAAAAAAACCTTTCCGAGCAAAGATAAATGTCGCCGACAGGACTCGAACCTGCACCCTTCTGATGTCCGGTCAGATGCTCTACCACTAGAATATATTGATTAACTTGGCGGGTTTGCGATAAGCCGACGTAGCTCAACGGTAGAGCATCTGACCGGACATCAGAAGGGTGCAGGTTCGAGTCCTGTCGGCGACATTTATCTTTGCTCGGAAAGGTTTTTTTCAATTTGGATGAGTGTTTCAGGCTAATAATTATTGCTTATAAAAATAATTGTTACCCTTTGCGCTATGCACAAAAATCTTGTCTTAAGTTTTTAAGAACTTTAGTTTATCAATTAATAATTTATTTTAAAACTGGGGCGATCTGGGCCGGCGCAATTAAACATTTTAATTTGAAATTTCTTGGTGTGATAAGTAAAAAATATATTTTGTTCTGAACTATTTCCATAATAAAAGTTTAATCTCTTTTGATTGTGTTGATACAGCACAGATTAAATACATTCCTCATTTTAAGATACCAATAAACGTTATCTTGAATAGAATGCTTTTATAACTTACAAAAATAGGTCCTAAAATTAATTTTATAAATATTTTCCAGTCCTAAAAATTATAAGTATTTCAATAAATACCAACTCTTCTTGTGCCACCAATCCTCTAATAAATATAAAATCGATAGAAAAGGAGAAACAAATAGCAACTGCAAAACTATCATCTCTATACTTAAATTTTCTAATAAAACTGTGTTCATCTGAAGCGACCTGCCAGGTAAGTATGTTTTTTCTGTATCTTTTTGTATATAATTAGTTAATTAATATTTGTATATCGCCTTTGAGGTGATTTTTCATAAAAAACGGCGCTATACAAATCATCCAATTATTATTATTATTATTCAGTGGTGTTTGAGCATAACATAATAAGTACTGACATGTTTAGATCCAATTAACCGTTTTCATATATTATCACGTGATCATGGTGTTTACGGTGTTTCAAATTAAGCCCAAATGTTAAAATTTTGCCAATCGTAAATAAATGCATCAGAAACCGTATTTGTACACGTAAAAAAATGCAGTTGTCAGGTTATGCACAAATATCATCGAATTTTTCTTCATGAATTTGTACACTTTTTTATCAAGAAAATCAAGGTTAACTCAACTATCTTCACACCTCAACGTAAATTCCACCTTGACCTATGGAGCTTTGGAACATTCATTTATTTAAATGTTTAATAATAAAACAATTTGCAAAATTGTTTGTTCTATGTATTCAATTGTAGGCATGTGCCTCGGTAGTTAAATCATGTAAATTCTGTACCAAATCTTTTTAATGTGAATAAAGAAAACAACCGCAATTTAAAAACCCCGTTGGAATCGTCGCATTGTAATGCTATGCATGATCTCGGCATTATATTGCCGTGCCGTGCAAGGTTCTGCATTGTGCCCCGTACACGGTGCAGGCGGCCGTACCACCGCACCAGCCATAGTCAGGGCGGCACAATGTGGCGGGGGCTTCAACTTGCTTCAACCCGCCCGCTGCATTGTGACGGGACCGTTTGGAGCTCAAGATGGAGCCTTGGGGAACCCCGTAATGGAAATAATTGATACTCACGTAATAAACGGTTAAATAGGAATGTAATTTGAGTCACTCATGTTCTGTTGGAGGGTAAGAAGACAATTAATTGTGGATTTTCCGAATTGCGACAGATTCCTTTAAGTTGTTTTCTTTATGGAGGTATGTAGGTACTCACAATCAACCTGCCATAATGGTTTTGCTCGTGCGGCTGTCAGCGAGGTGTTATATGCAATAAATCGTTTTGGCTATCGACAAATTGAATATCTTCCTTTCAACTCGTTTGTCTTTGCCTTAAATTATAACAGTTTATCTTCTATTACTTATTTTATTTCATTTTCATTAGAAGCTCCCTCTAATATTTTGTTCTCTTTTCTCTCTTTTTTGTATTCTCTCTATTTCACTCTATTGTATTCTGTCACCATATATAACCGATAAATTTGTATTATTCTTTAGTTATTATATTTGCCCTGACGAAACTTGAGCTAAGCGAAACGTGTTGGTGAAATACAAAATATATTCTTGGTTTATAACAAAGTGTTTGTTTTATTTAATATTATTTTATTTTATTGAAAGCCTCGTACAAAAGCCGTGAGACTTTATACAATATTATTTCAAAGTTTCAATGAAAGTTTTCATACATATGTTAGATTGATCGCCAAACAACTTAATTTGTTTCCAAAACTTTGTGGTACCAGTTTGTGGTACCAATGTGACAATAATTTAGTTCATCAACATGACGTATGAACAAATGTTCGATAAATTATCACGTCCGCTACGAGGGGGTCGACACATATTTTTTGCAAGGCAATTGATTTCACTTGGAAAAAAATACATTTATGCTGGCATAAGGCTTATAATTAAAGGCCATACAATCGAGACATCATATGTAATAACGTTCGGGTAAGGTAAATGATCAAATTGAGGATTATGGCTACGTGAAATGATTGATAAAACCCATTTTTTCACATGGAATGTGTTAGGTAGGTGTTAGGCGAATGGTTCAAAATACTGCAAGGTAAGAGAGCGTGGAATTGTAACTCATAATTATTTATGGATTGGCTACAAAAAGTCCCATTTGCTGGTCACAAACAATTATTTCGAAACTGTTTATTTTTGTGTAGAAGTTAGTTAAGAATTAACTGCCACTTTTCTATTTTATTTGAGCGTTGTTGAGATGGTGTTCCCTAATTTGACGCTGTGCAAATTATCCAGATGTTATTCTCAGCTAGTTGGATAATGAAGAATGACGGAAGAAGTTAAAACATGCATTGTGATGATAAATACCATGTAAAATGTGACTCCTGGATCCCGGCACCTTAACCTACCGCAACTTGGCGAGTATTGAAGCGGAGGCGCAGCGACTCAACAATAGAATTCGGCTTTTTATATTATTACGATGACTTTTGTCCGCGGATAATGCGGTATTGTTGTCCGACACGTTACTTGTTGAATGAGAAGCTTCGTAAATGTGGCATTACAGTATGTTTTATTACGAGGGCCTTGGGTCATAGGGGCATAAGTTTGTTAATCTCTGTATATATAAAAATCAATGTAAGTTTGTTCGTTTGTCCTCCATTTTATCGAAAATCACTTGACCGGTTTCGCTGAAAATAGCACAGTTTTTTTTTATTAGTTCCGGGAAGGTTTAGACAGTAGTTAGAATGAAATCCAATATGTAAAACTGTTGCTATAAGGTTTTAAAATTAGTATGAAAAACATGTTTTATTTAGATTAGCCCATAGATAGCCGCAGATTGCTTATTCAAAAAAATAAGTTTTTTTTGGGTAGGATATTTTCAAAATGAAAAACACGAGTAGGTACCTACTTAAGAACATTATGATTTAGATATATTTTGAAAAAATAAACGTTTGGAATGAAATAAAATATTCAAATGAATGTTTTTTTTTATTTGGAGATAGTTACTTTCGCCGTCAAATTAATTATGGCACCCTCATGACAAGCAAGAATTCACAACTTCATAACTTTATTCCAAAAAAAAATCCCTAGCAAGGCCGGGTACACATCAGCTATACATAATAAAAGTGCCACTAGCGTGCGGTCTACCGGGGCATTTACTCAAAAGCGTGCGGTCTATCGGGATATGTGACAAAATGTTACATACTTGTACACGTACACAACTACCAATTTTTTAAACACTATCCAAGAAACTAATCTAAATCTAACCCAACCTAACCTAACTTTTAAACACTTAAGAAACTATTATTTTAAATGGCTAATCTTACTAAAACCTGCCATATCATATAGTAAACCGTTGGTGCATTTATTGTAATTTGAGTAGTGCAGTCCTTCATCAAATGTGTCCAAAAATAATTAATTACTTCATTGAACTATGTGGTGCGGTCTACCGCGACATTTACATCATAAAGTGTGGTCTACCGGAGCATTTTCATTTGCAGCTGTAGAGCGTGCGGTTTACCGATATTTTACTTTCATTGTAATATAATGACAAAGTACAATGCTCATAAAAATGTTTTTAATAGCGGAAAAAAAATCCCCATTAGAAGTTCAGAATTTAATAGCTTCGACTGAGTTCTATGCCAACTAACTAACTAACTAAACATCACGTTGTTTTCTCACAGGGGTAGGCAGAGAGGGCGGACCTCCAAACAACTCGATCTTGGCATACACTTCTTGCTTCATTCACATTGATACATCGTCTCATACATTATTTTCTGCTATTCCGAGTTTCGATATGACCAGACTTAAGTACTTGATTCACTTGATCGTGCCATGTCTTCTTCGGGCGTCCCCGGCTTCTTCTTCCATTCACATTTGCGTAATATATTATTATTACACTCCTTTCTTCGTTCATTCGTTCTACATGCGCAAACATCTGATCGTCCCTTTCTTAATCTTACTCATTACGCTTAAATCAGCCTTGCATTCTTTCCATGTCAAAAATATTAATTATTATAAAAAATGTAATTTCGGATGTGATCTACGTATCATTCTAATTTAAAAAAAAACGTGATTCTTATTATCAGTACATACAATGAATTTATGCTGCCGTTTTTACGTTTGTTTTTCGTTGGTCAACATAGTTGCCTTAAAAGCACTTGATCGGGGTCGATTCTCAACTGAGGTAGTTTTTTTAATTTTTTTTGATGATTTAATGCTTTTCTTAAAATTTATTTTTTATTTTTTATATATTATTTTTTTAACTTTCATGTTTTAAGTTTACGGTTATAATATAAAAAAGATTTTTCAGTTAATTTTTATATTTTTAAAAAATAAATTATATAATTATTATTTTTTTTTTTATTCATAATAAATAAAAACAAAAATAAACTCAGAAATCCTACAATTATAATATCCCGTGATTTTTCACGGGTCTGCGCTAGTTCTTACATAAAGGACTACATTTTAAAGGGTTTTTTAGGCAGTAATAGACCTATATTAATATTGTACATAGTTAAAAAAAAGACGATGCAAAAAATGAGAACATTACGTGAGCCAAGAATAATATGCATGACTAAAAAATATATATTAATTCCGTAAGCACGAGTCGAATGTCTTCTTGATTGTAGTAACTGAAACATAACATTGTTGACAGATATCCATTTAATTTATACTGTGAAACTCAAGGAAAGCAAATAAAATTCAGGTCGCGCAGCTGACTATTTTTAATTCGTTCGGAACACAAACTTCTTACCTATCTCTTTTATTATTCACGTTCACGCGTCATACACTTTCTATCCACGAATAACGGCGTTCCTTTCACGGGCGTTGGTGGTGTAATGGTCAGCATAGTTGCCTTCCAAGCAGTTGATCCGAGTTCGATTCTCGGCCATCGCACATATTTTTTTTTTTTTTTTGCTTGTATTTGTTATTATTTTTTCACTTACACATAAAAAAACTAAAAAAAATAATTATAACAAGATAAATACATATTTAATATTTTTTTCTCCTCTATTTTTTAATAACTTCTTTTTTGTTAAATTGGCTATTTAATAATTTTTACTTGCCGAGTTATCATTCTGAGCTCCCGATTTAATAACATTGTGTGTTTCCTAATTTCCTATGTCGTGTCTGTCCCTGTTGAATTTGATCTTTGTTCGGTGAAGTTTTATAGGCTGTGATAGACGTTTATCACATTTATTGAGTAGGCCGTGAGTTGTCCGTAGAATGTTGAAATTGGTGTTGAAAATATAAAAAAAAGAATTAATATTATGCAATATATTCAGATATTCTACCTGCTAAATAGTTAAAAAGAGCGAGTAATTAATTTGTAATGACCTGCTTTGGTATAGTGGGTTACTACTAAAAAAAATATTTAAAAAAATGCTTGGAGGTTTGGATCACGATATCTTACAGTATTAATGTCCTGAAGAAGTTAAGTCCAACCGAAACCGGTCGAATGCAGAAATATAAATAAATGAAATGGTTTAAAATAAAAACACTTTTCATTTAAATTTTAAGGACTGTTAATATCATCTTCAATTAATTCCAATGTATTTTTGGCGGTTATATATCGATGTTGACTGCGACAATCTACTCGAATTTATTAGATAATGTCTCGGATATACTCGGATATACGTTTTTTTTTGTATTTATACAAGTATGGGACATCTATTGATGTTTTCTACAAGTTTAGGAATAATGTTAATATATTTTTTTAAGAATAACTTATTGTAGCACATCATTGCAATATAATTGTAATGAATGAAAATTATATTTCATTTGAAATTTGTTAATATTATCTGCAATGTTAAAAAAAATATAAATATATTGTAATGAAGGGAGAGATTCTAGGAAGTAAATACTGGCTAAATAGTTTTTTTTTATATTGTTGTTGGCACTTACAAGGCGAAATTCATGGCTTGTAGAATCTATAAAAATTGATGCCGCTAAAGCGTCCCGAGACGATCAATATCATTGTCAATACTTCGTCCAGACCGTCCAAACTACGCACGACGCACAACAACTAGCAAACAAATAATAAAACACTAAAAAGGGCAAAATAATGCGTATGAAATCATTAGTGACGTGTTGATAATATGTTCGGATATTTTTTATTAGTGTGCAACTATTGTTCGCACTTGCCTAAATCATTCGTCGCGCCTGGACAAAGTACCTACTATCATATTGACAATTTATTGACATTGATAGTTTCGAGTTACTTTATGTTATCTAATCCCTGATAAGAGCGGAACATACGCAAAGCAGAAAAGATAAGTTAGAAAAGACGAAGTTTTGAAGATACAAAGATAATATCAACAACTCTCAATAAAATTATGAAATAGAGGAATACACAGAAAATAAAAAAGGTAACGGTCGCGACTGGGACTTGAATCCAGATCTTCCAGTCTTACCGGGACAATTGCCTCTACCAATCGAGCGATTGATACCTACATTTGGTAGTTTTTATCAACCTCATACTTTCATTTGAGAATTACTAACATCAGGTATTGGGTTCAAGTCCCAGCCGCGACCGTTACCTTTTTCTTTTCTGTGTATTCCTCTATTTCTTATTTTCATTGAGAATTAATAATATTTTTTTCTTTAATGATGAAATATTACAATGAGATTTATAAGTTAATCCGAAAAATAAATGCATTGGTTTACTCGGTAGCGGAATATTGCGCTCCAGTGTGGGCTAGAAGTGCACACACATAGAAGATCGACGTGCAACTGAATACTGCTATGCGCACGGTGAGTGGAGCATTTCCTTTCATCCCACTACAATGGCTCCCTGTTCTCTCTAATATCGGACCGCCCCCCTCAGGGAATACAAAAGGTCGTGAATAGTAACATCCCGCTTCAAGATGACCTTGCTAACCTCTCGGCCAGCCGCCTGACGTCCAGGAAACCTTTTTGGACTAAAGGCGAACGACTGATTCTATCACGATACTCCCCTGAAGAGTCATGGCGAACTCAGTGGCAGACCTCGGACGCAAAAAACAAGCATCTAGTTGTAGAACCTTTTCCATTTTCCATGGTTCTCTCTCTGTTGGAAGACGTGGACCTCATTAAACCGCATCCAGTGAAGTCACAGCCACTGTGCGTATATGATGCATAAATGGGGCCTAAAGGATTCCGACCTTTGGGAATGTGGACGCATTCAAACAATGGACATCGTAGAAGATTGTCCCCTTCATCAGTTATGGCACATCTGTAGTGAGCCAAGTGACTCCCGATGCCGTCGACTGGCTGAAAACCCCAGCATCCCACTATGACCTCCATAACCTGACAAAGAAGGAGATTAATAAATTGATAAATAAGACAGAAAAAAAAAACTTTTTTTAGTTCTGCATGTGTTATTACATCTGTAAGTCCGACCCTCATGGCGAGTAATATAATATGTAGTTACCACGCCAATTTTATATTTGTAGGTTCTAAAAATCACAAATTATGTCTTAAATCTAGGGACGACTAGAAATCAGACTGTGTATAATATCTACCCAAATGTTTCAATGTCAATGGTCCAGGACATACAATCCTTATTATTTTTTTGGTTCACCTAGCATATTCCATATCAAAGTCTGACAGCCATCTCGCGCTTATCGTTGACGTCACAGCGCTGACGAGACAACAAAGCTAAGAGATAAAATTTGATATTCCTCGCAGTAGCTTTCTCTGTGTTGTCTATCTGTGTCTTTCAATGTTGTTTGATTTTACAGTGTCTGTTGTGTGTTGTGTGCTTTCTGTTGTTTGTTTTCTTCTGTGTGTCGGGAGAAAGACTGAAGGAATACCCGCATGGAAGACTAACAGAATACAGCTGCATTTATTTATGAGAAGTGAATTTTAGATTGTAAATTTATTGTTTAATTTTCGTAGTAGGGAAATTTTTTAAATGTTGTGATTTTGGTTTCTACCCATTGCAAATCTAGTTGGCTCGAACAAAAAACAATGAGAATGTTTATTAAAAAAAAATTAAACACGAGTTCCAAAGGTCAGTGGGAACAAAAAATATAATATGTATACACGGTGTCCGAAAACGAGTGGTACAAGCGGGAACTGGATCTCCTTTTTCGTATGGTGGAAAGGAGATGGTGGAGGTCATAATGGGATGCTGAGGGTATTCAGGCAGTCGACGGCAACAGGAATCACTTGGTTCAGCACAGGTGTGCCATAGGGAAATTGATGAAGGGGACATTCTGTTGTTTGAATATTCCCATATTAACCAACGGATTAAAAAAAAATTATGAAGCATAAATGGGGCCTAAAGGATTAATAAGGACTTGATTTGCTTGAAAACGAAAGCTCAAATAAAAAAAAAAGTTATACCAGAAAAGTCGTCACCAATTGTGGTGTAGATTTACCAGTTTTCCGCTTGTACCACGAGTTTCCGGATACCTTGTATATTAAATTTGTTAAGCTATCTACATTCTAGAGCAAAGCACACTTGAAGACTTGATGTGGGATGCCACAAAATTGCGGTATACAAACATAATTTAATTGCTATTTATAATAATAATTGGATGATTTGCATAGCGCCGTTTTTGTGAAAAATCACCTCAGGGGCGCTAAAAAACCTGCACTGCCCGGGAATCGAACTCGGGTCACAAGAATGGGAGTATAAGTTACCTACATTATGCATATAGGTAACTCATACTTCCGACGGTGAATGGACGAGGGGCAACTAGATTAAATATTTGTTTTATTTACAAAAGCAATCGCTTTATTTCACGAAAAATTTAATTGAACGTGTAAGCCAATATTTTTTTCAAAAGTTATTAATTCATTTATCTTATGTTGTTATTTGATTCACGATGATATCGACTGTAAATAGGGAAAGCCTTTCGAGCTACAATTTTTGGGAATGTTACTTTTAAGTGGTGCCAGATAATTTTCAATTGACAATGTGGTAAAATTAATTTAGTTGAGAAAGGGTATTTATTATTAAACTCTGGGAACTCTGCTACATATCATTAATCAAGAACAACATTGTTACGTCTGAAATCAATAAACATAAGTTAGAGATAAAAATACTACAGAGCCTTCTAACATTTCCATAATAATGTAGTGCTTGACTTCATAAATGTTTTTCAATTTGAATGCCGGTACATCGGAGTTTATTGTCAAAATGTAGACATATTATTTTTGTATTTTATCGTTCGTAACTACATAATAAATTTAAGTTATTACTAGTTTTATGTTGGTATCATTATACTTGATAAATAACACACCCCTTAAAATATTAAGTGATAAAAAAAGATTTGTGTAGAGAAAAAAACACGAATAAGTAAGTAATGTAGTGTGATAAACGTGTAAATTTGTTTATTGTTTTGAAACCTTTACAAAGATTAAAATGATAATATTTATAAAATTAGCATCGAAAAAAGTGTTAATAATACAGTTAAATGTTAACAGGATGTATAGTTTTTGGTTTAATTATCACTTGGTGGAGATGCTAAATAATAAAAAAAGATACAGAAAGAGAAAAATAGAAATAAACAGAATTAAAAAAAAGAAAAATTACTTATACATGTGAACATTTGTTATCGGCTGACGTATTACTGATCTCACTAGGAGTGAAACACACGTATCGAGATGGCAATTTACGGGAGTGGTTGTTTGGCTAGGATATTTAGATGAAAAATAGATTAATGTATTACAATCTATTGTTTTTTTTTTAAATAAACTAATTTAAAGGAATTAAAGAATTTAGAAGCTGATAGGTTTTTCGGAGGTGATCAATGATCTTTCTTTTATGAACTTTTGATGTGCGTATAACTAATGTCACTAGGTAGGGAATTAATTATCATAATAGCGAATTTAAAACGTCTTTTTCGTTTAGTTTGTTTTACGAACTGGGATATTAAAAGTTTTTACATGTGTTTGTCTTAGGGCTTTGCTTGTTCTTTCTTCACAAATATGGATATTTTTAAATTGATGCAGCAGGATATTTTTTGAGAATATTTTTTTCAAGTATAGAGCATTTAGTTTCTTAAAAATAAAATCAGTACTCGTCCTTAATGGAAATTTAAGAATAACCTTCAGGATTAGTTTCTGGTTCTGGTGGCACTACCCCAACTGAAAATATACATTCATAATATGATTATGCAGGAGTACAGTAAACTTGACTCAGTTGTTTTCTATTCTGTATATATCTACAATTTTTGAAGAAATAGACGAGTTTCCTCAGTTTTGTTGTTAGGTTTGTAACATGTACATTTCATTTAAGAAGATTGTTATAGCATTTCTAATAACACCATAAGGTATAATAAACATATATATAATACAAATATTTTATTATCTTCTTTTTTTATAAAAAAAATAACAAGTAATGACATCCATAATGGGATTTACCGTGCTGAGGATTTCATTTACAAAATATTTAATTGAAGTGCTCGATGAAAAAAACAAATAATTGTAAGGTGAGGTGTATTAAGTGCAGTTGAGTGATTTCGGTGTTAGTCTGTATTTGGTGTTGATATATTTTCTATTCAGATCTTTCTATGTAACGCATCCCGTGTTTTATTTGATTTTAAAATTTATTATAGTTGTTGTGATTTTTAAAGGATGGTAGGATTTTGTTTCAGAGTTTGGTACCATAGTATAAGAAGTTTTTTTGTCCAAGTATTGTGTCATAATATAACGCATAGAAAGAGAAGTTCTAATAACACCATTATAATCCATGACGTTATAGAAGGAAATACATTATATTTTGTACCTATTGTGCATATTGCAAAATTGAACGTTTCAGTTCTTAATAATATTTAGAATTTGATCTTTGTCCATACTTTTCACAAATGTTTTTGGAATATTTAGGTTGTTGAGATATAATAACGTCAACCTATGTCTACATATTGGCCCTCCTTCAAATCCCAGCTTTCGCTCCCACTGCACCCTACTTTTCCCTGCTTTTTGTTCCCTTTACGAGCGCTTATCGTCATTTACGAGGAGAATTTTCATATTGTGCCTCATATCAATGGAAACGAATGCGTTTCACCCCCTTTCTATGCATACACAAATTTCTTTTCACCCCTAACGCTTTGAAATAAATAACTCCTCTGACCTATTAAAAAACCTATTAATAATTGTCTTTTAGATATATTCGTAAACAAGGTATTCGCCTGTTGAATTATTTACTTAATTTTATAGTAGCTACGTAATTTTATCAGTATAATAAGGAAACCCAGTGAACAATATTATGGTTTAAAAAATATATTCATGCGGATCAACAAACGTCGATAGTGAATATATAAGTTTCGTGTAGAAATTTTAAAACGTTTTTAAAAAATCAATTGAAAACAACAAAATAAATAAATACGCCCTATTTGGTTGGTATTTGGCATTGTCGGCATCTGACGTCACGAAGAGGGTCGCTCGTATTCTGGCTTTGTATTTGTATGGAAATTTTATATTTTGTAATTTTTTTTTAATATTTAAAATATGTTTTTTTTTTAGTCTAGGTGAAATTTAATTGGGTTACTTTAAGGTAAAAAAAAACTATTATTAATGAAAGACCATATATATATACATTGGCAAACCAATTTTCCATACAGAAATTATGATTATGTTATTATAAATATTATTATTATTTTGGAATTAAGTATTTAAATAGGTATATAATTTTATTACTTATGTTTACTAATGGTTTGCTATAAATATAATATATAATTATGTACGGTAAAGTTAATTCTTGTTTTGACATCTGAAAACATTACCTCAAAAACGAGGTTCGGGATATTAGAAACACGGAAAAATTCAATCGAGTACTATCGAGCTATGATTGTAATTTTACAGTTTGGTACACTGCAAAAATAATAGTGATGAGATGCAGATATTTTACAAAAGATTAATATAATTTTTAAAACTTAGCAAACATATCTATATATCCTACAACCTCTTCAAATTTAATATCTTCATATTTATACCTTCGAACTCATGCATCTATAGAGTTTGGTTCAGTTGACCCCTTGACAATTGATCCCTCCGACAGTTGATCCCTCCGACAGTTGATCCCTCCGACAGTTGATCCTCTAAGAGATTATTTCTGCTGAACGTTCTTATTTGTAAAGTTTTAGTGAATAGAAGATATGTAGCCATACAACAAAAGCCGATTATATTAAATTGATGATTTGTATTCCGCCGTTTTTGTGAAAAATCACCTCATTTATATATGCAGGCGTCCTAAGTGGAAATCCACTATATAAAATATTTTTACTAACAATAATACCGAGTCCCCGAAGGAGTATGCAGTGAGGATGTACGGCCGAATAACAAAATGCGAGATACTTATATATGCAGTAGGCTTTGGGAAAATGCGCGTATAATAAACCTAAATGTCCCCAAAGGGATAAACAAAGAGGAAATAAGGCTGTAGATATAACAAAAGTTGATATACTTATATCTGCAGGAATATGAGTGTAGATCCACTCTACAAAATATCTTTACTAACAATAATGCCAGGGATCAACTGTCGGAGGGATCTGTCGGAGGGATCAACTTTCGGGGGTATCATCTGTCGGAGGGATCAACTATCGGGGGATCAATTGTGGGGGGGGGGCAACTTTCGGGGGACCAACTATCGGGGGATCAACTGTCGGGTCACCATAGAGGTTCTATGATAATTCAACACACCTTTGAATCGGAACAAGTCATTAAAAGTACAAAAAAAAATTACCCCAAAAAGTTAATCTAACATAACCTAATTAACTTAATCAAAAATAAATAAAAAATATTAAAAAATGTGTACATTTTAATGACTTCATACCGTTTTTAAAAAGTGTGACGATTAATACATGCGTAAAATAATCCAGTCACCATATATGGATGTAAAAAAAACTATTTTTCTTGATTACCTTAAATTAAAACTTCACCCTTACTACTAACTCTACCTTAACATGTTTTTATATGCTATATATATCCACCTAATGTAAGCTTTACAATTTCAGTTAGTTTTTACTTGACACGTGTTAAAAAAAATCGTTTATATTTATTATAAATAGGACACCGAATAAAATATGTCGTTTCAACCCCCGTAAAAAAGTAAATTCTATAAGAACAGGATCAGCATACAATAAAGTAATAAAGATGTACCGTATATGCAAAATAAATGCATTACTTACCTATATCACATCTAAATTACAAACTCGTTAGATGACTCTTCATTTGCTGGTGATAAGAAAGCAGTATTAAATTGTAATAAAATTCATATAGACCGCATTCATTTAAAAATCGGTTATCACTATAAAAAACATAACCCCTTCGTTTAGTACAATTAAGGTGAGAAATCCTTTTCTATATTCGTAACGTCATATCATTGTCAATCAAATAAGGATTGCAATTTGATTGTGTTTTGACACAATCGTGTTATATTCAGTATATTACATCGTGTCAATTCGGTAGATCAAGTATGACCCATTGTGTCAATTTGGAAGACCCATTCAGAGCCATTGTGTCAATTTGGTAGATTCTGGTAGAAGCATTGTGTCAATTTCACTTTAATACAAGATCAATGAAGTACACAATAATGGACAAGACATGAACTTCAATGTGGTCTAATTGTGACGGGAGTTAAAAAATGACAAGGGTGAATTTATCCCACTTCTCACGGCTGAAACTTCTTCCTATTGATTTTTTTGGGGGATCGTGAGAAATCGTTTTTGAAAAGAAGTTTCTCGATTTATTGCCTTTTAACGGGATTAGAGATACTTTCTCGTAAAGTGTATTTTTAACTTGGGATGTTGTACGTAATTTATAATGCGGATCAGTATCTTTGTATTTTATTTATACAAATAAATACCACACATAAGAACCTAGCCTGGAGCCGGTGTGACTATGGAAGCCCATTTAAAACATAATAAATTATACAAATTAGATTTTACTTGTTTCCAATCATTGGAGATAATGTTAACAACTCGAAAAAAAGAAACATGAAATCGAAAAGAAACAGAAAAAAGGTAACGGTAGAAGCCTGAACTCGAACCCAGGACCTAATGGTCTATCCGGGGCTTTACGATCTAATTCACTGAGCTACAGCTAACTCAATCCGTTTTGTCATTTTTATCCGTATCATACTTCGATTTCTGAGAACTGTCAATATTATCTTCAATTAATTCCTATATATTTTTGCATGATACCTTTTTAATACAAATACACGATTCAACTCTAATTTATTTGTGATCTATTTAGAGAGTGTCTCGGATATTATTAATAATATTATTTTTCAATTTCTTTCCATATATTGACTGCCATCTTTGTATGAGAATGTAAAATTCAGACCGAACATGATTGCGTCCATAGATGGCATATTGAATTTACCAATTAATTTATTTTTATGTTTACGCGACATCTTTTTAACTTACTGTAAGTCTAGAATGAAGATTAAAATTAGAATTAACTTATTTAAGTATGAAAATAGTAATAACTCTCTATGAAAATATGAAACAGAAGAAAACACAGAAGACATTGGGCCTCTACCAATTGATCTACCGAGACCTGGATAATTCCTGCAAGTCCCGGATAGATTAGAGGTTTTGAGTGCAAGTCTTAGTCGCTTCTATTTCCTGTATCTTATTCTGTTGGTTCTGAGGGTTATTGATGTTATTTTTAATTATTTAGGTCACCCGTTGGATCCTGAATAGTGGTTTCTATTTCACTCTGAATACAAAGTGCAAATGTATTATTTTGATTTTGCACGTGTAAAATAGTAATCATACTTTTATCGTAGGTAGGTATCCATTTTTGTTCTGCCAACGTTACGTAAATAATCTTACTGCAGTACTTACTTATGGTCTAAGCTATGACCGTCAAATAACCTAAACAATACGTCACCTCCACCAAACGAGTACTGGGATTAGTAAGAAAAATGACGTCCGTCAGAATTCCATTCACGAGGAGTCCTGGAAATGGATCACCATGCCATTTTATGGAAGAAAATAACCAAGGTGTAATCAATCCTATCAAAATAAACGCAAAAGTTAACTACTAATTAGTTATGATAAAAAAAATGCCGTCTGCTAACTTTGTGTGGGGACAAGTACTTGACAGATAACCCGAAAGGTCATCTCCAGAGGCGATGAAATAACTCATCCCTCAACTGAATGAAACAATGCCAGAATGTAGGTAAGGGTTCCCTGTTTACGAATATATCTGTCTGCCAACATAATATTGAGGAGAAACCCTTAACAGACCCAAGAAATACCTTTCTCCTACTAATACTGTTAAATTACCCGTTGAATAATAGTGAAATTTGCATCTTATTATTATAATATATTAATTATTTTATGTAGGTGGATATATACAACATTATGAATGCAATAAGGATGCGGAAAGTAAATAAATCAATTCGTTAAGGGCCTGGGGTATTTTTTATATACCGTCATTAATAGGAACGGCTGCGCTGCCTGTTTCATACATGACTTAATTTTGGATTTGAGGCCAAAATACCCATCCAAACTGAATGATATATTTTTTTAATTAAAGGTTTACTAAATATCTAGTATGTACGAGAAGTATTTTATTTATTTTTGTTTTAAATCATCAAGTATTGGCCATGAAAAAAAATCATAATTTTAGAAACAACTTGCGGATTTATTAATTTTTTTTTTAAATTTAAAAAAAAATAAAAAATATTTTTTTTTATTATATTTACTATGCAAATACGATTACGTAAATACAAATATAAAAACAAAATATTCAAAAAAAACTTTTTTTCGAATCGATATTTTAAATTATCTACGGTAAATTTGTGTTCCAACGTAAATTGACCTTTTTAAATTTAATTTAAAGTCCACCATAATGCTTATTTTAATATTTATATTTTCAAAGCAGACGGGGTAAAACTTTTTTTTTACATCACTGTTAGCCATCAAATAATTGTTAAAGGTGCCCCTGAAATTGCGAAAAATCAATTCCTTTAATGGCCCATACTTCATAATGTAAAACAAAAATAAATAAATTACTTCTTATCTGTACTAGATATTTACTATACTTTTTGATGATAAAAAAGCATTAGCTTCAGGTGAGTATTTTGGCCTCTAATCCAAAATTAAGTTTTCCATGAAACAAGCCGCGCAGCCGTTCCTCTTAATACATAAGAAAAGGCACAATGGTTCAAATGCATTGGTTTTACTTTAACCAAACGAAAGTAGATGATTCTAAGTACATTATATTCTAAGATAATTTTATGTTTAACCTTTTTTATTATAACTCCTGGCACGGAAGATAATTACCTGGAAAGGCAATTTATTTTTGTATTTATGAAATTTTATCTACCGAAATAACCATGTGTTTGATGTTAGATAAATAAAAACAGAAATCAAATTCACATATCAAAAATAAAAATGAAAATGATAAAAAACATTATAAATATGATGATTTGCCACATTTTATAAAAATAAATTGCTAAACCTATAAATGGCAAAACATTTGATTGTGAAGAAAACCTTTCAAAGACAAGCTCATTAGCCTTGTATTGCCATAGTATTGACATAATTTTATTTCCAAAATAATAATCTAGGAAAAAAATTATTTATTTTTGCACGATATTGCTCTTAACTTAATTGATGAAAGTTCGATAAAATATTTTTAGTACCCAAATTCATGTAAATACAATGTCCGTCGTTTAGGAAATGAAACAAATAAAATATATAGAGCATAGAAAATTTACAATTTTATCAAAATTTAATGATTTGTATAGAACGATCCCAATGTAATAGTATCAAAACTCGATGTTGGGCGTTTACCGCAACAAATAACAGTGGGAAAATATATATCGTTATATCACTCAAATTAAATAATCATAATTTTATGGTCCATTGGAATATTCACGGCGTTTTAAAGAGCTCCATAGATGGCAATATTCTGTTGACTGTCACAGATGCGCCCAAAGAACACTCTCCCAACAAAAAGGCATTCGAGGCAGAAAAAATCCCATTCGTAGCAAATCTAATTGCCGTGTTTGCCGAAAACGGGATTATAGAAAATCCACGCTTGACTAAACGGACCACACGTAAACCAAATTCTAAACGTACTTAATTCTTTTGGAACAGACTATATAACTACTATTCACAAAACGGGGCCTGAGCTCTTTGTCAATATTAAAATTTATATTTTTCATGAATGAAGTAAAGAAACCAAAGTCTGAATCAAATTTCATTAGAGCCTTAGTAACATAGGTGTTCTAACATTCCTGTGAATACTACGATCGTCTGCTAATATGTGGATTGTTTATTTTTACCAGAGATATATTACTAGAGTAAAATCAATACCCCCCTTAGTATAATACCAACATATTGAATTTCTGTTTCACGTGTTCTAATATAGCTCGGCAATAAAATATAGACATGTAATGAAGTGAAACTATTGTTTTTCATTATCATGGCAATACCCACCAAGCTGCTAATTATGTATTTGAAAATTCGTTTTTCATAATACAAAAAAAATCACACTGGAATTTGAATTTTTAGAGAAACTATGCAAAACATTATAATTCGTCATTTTTAGTTTTAAATTTTTTTTTTTTTTATCTAACGTCTAATAAATACATGATTATTTTGATACATACATTTCAGAAATTAAAAAAACAATCGCCCTTTCCATGTAATTACCTTCCGTGCAAAGAGTTTAAACATAAAATTGTCTAAAAAAGTTATGTAAAATCAACTCTTTTCGGTAAGTACCACTAATTTCTTGATATCGTTTGGGGAAAGTAAAAAACATCCACTTAGTCCATTGTGCTTTTTAAACTTATAATATTCTTCCTATGAGCCATATTGGCGTTGTCATTTAAAACGTTTTAAATTATCGCAGGGTTTTCTTTTTGTATAGTATAAAATATTATACAGTGATTTAAAATAGCGTTTTGTTGATCCGAAATCATTGTGCATTTTCGAATTTTCTTAAACCTTTACTGAACTCAAATAAAGGAGTTGAAACTATATTTTATTTATATAAATTGAAAATACACTTTGTATATACCACTTTACTTAAAATATATTAATATTTCGACATGTTTCGATAGCAATGCTATCATCTTCAGGAATAAATGAATACTATATTTTATTTATTTGTATATTCAAACGTACTTTTTATAACATTAGGAAAATATATATCTTTACTGGAGGACCCTGTGCTATGGTTACCTTGGATATATTTTGAATGGACGTATTTTGATATAAATATTTTTATGTGAACACCGCACAAGAGTCCCAGCTGCTTCCAACCGTCTGGAGCCAGTGAGACTATAGGTGGTGAGTAGAGGAAGGAGACGAAGGTTGAGAAGTACCTGGCTATTCAGATCTGCTCACTAAACACGGATAAAGCCATTTCAAGCAACGATTCGATTCTGAATGGTGGACTTTTACCAGAGCTATACTGAAAGTATCTACCACTCTGGAACGTGCCGTAAATATGCTACATATTATTTTTAATGAATAAATTGCAAAATAACAAATTAATCAAACAATTTTATAGCGCACGCCGGGATTTGAACCAGCGACCTCCGGATTCATAGCCGAGGATCGTAACCACTCAACCCCGGAGGCCGTCGGATAATTATTGATATGCATGCATACTTAAGGTCTTTAGTACATATTTGTACATATTGCTACCTAGGTAGGTACTGTACTGATAGCGTTTTCGTAAAAATCTTGAATGTAGGAACTTTTACGTTTACAATTGATGATAAGAAGGGGATGAAGGTTTATTAAATAAAAAATATGTGAATTGATTTTAAAGTTTTTAGGTATTTCCAAGCAGCAGTTTGTGAAAGTGGTTATTAAAGGTTTAAAAAATATTTCGACATTTTGTGTTAGCTGTCAGATGGGTACCTATATAATACTTACATCCATGGAAAAAAACACCTGCATTATATTTTCATTCAATTTAGAATAAATAAAAATTATTCCGTTCTGCAAGTATTTCAGTTTTTCTTTATTATTATGACAGCTATTTCGACATTCATAGCCATTATAAAACTGGCTTTGAACACCGAAACAACTGTCACAGTATTATAAATTTTTTTAAATTGCAGCATTTAGTATGTAATAACATTAAGAAATTTGATTTATTTTATATTATATAAAATTATATATAGTTCTACAAATTAAACACAAAATCAATAAGTAAATCGGAATTACAATATCTGTAAAACACATACATACATAGCTTATCGAATTTAAATTAAAATCTTATTTAGTTTTGTGGATCAAAGTTGTATTTAGGAAACAGACTTCATCGAAATTGCGGAAACAATTCACAAATTATGGAAGATTAATAATTTTAATTTTTTGTAATTATTGAAGTAATCTTAGGGGCTGAGGTGATTTATCATTATTGTTATAATAACTATTGACGGAATAACTACTTAAATAAAATAGGTAGGCGTGCAGTCTATAAAGGCTGAAAAGCTGTGCCTACCCCGTGAAAAAATAATGCAACCGAACAAAATAATCACAATGAAATGCGTAAAAAAACGGTTATGTAATAACGTTGTTTTCCAAAGAAACGTTTATTTATAAAACCTTTATTAATGCCACGATCGTGTTCGTTTCAACAACCAGCTTCACTAGAAACAACTGACATGACTTATTTGTAAATCTAAGACGTTCATAATTTATAGGTTAATAATCGGTACCTACCTGGAAGCTATCGTTTACCCTTAGTCAAAGATCAACGCATTCCACTGCTACCAGTGGTGTGCACTCCATAGATACTGGAAAGCTGTGCCTATCCCAAGAAAAAGAGAACAATTAAACATGTTTTTAAAAAGGCGTCAAATTTCTAATAAAAATGTTTTTTTTTTGTGAAATTGTTTATTATTCAGTTGGCTATATCAATTTAATATAATAACAATTAGCGGAAGATGATAATAAACTATTCATTTTCACTTATTCAAAGCACAATTCATACCCGAACTTGAAAAACTACATACAGCTTACTTTCGGTCATAGAGAAATGCACGCCACTGAATGCTACCTATTTATAGAAACTCTCTCCCACTCTCGAGAAACCCCTGGAAATCATTTACCCCATTAAAGTATTACGATAATAAAACATTTAATAGAAAACTGCGAAATTAATCTAGCATTGGATCAGTGATTTTTCATGTTTATTGACTCATTATGCGCTTTATTGACTCGAGTCAAACTCTCCGCAAACTCAAACCCTCTCATTTTTCAGGCCATTTAAACTGCTGCCGAACGCGGCCGGAGAGCTACGACTGCATAAATTATTCACCGCCGAATCTCCGCCAAGAAAAATTTCGAAATCGCTAGGGAGGGTCGGAAAAAGTTCAAATAT
Source organism: Halesus radiatus (assembly GCA_022606495.2). Lineage (NCBI taxonomy): Eukaryota > Metazoa > Arthropoda > Insecta > Trichoptera > Limnephilidae > Halesus > Halesus radiatus. The sequence continues at coordinate 55,926 of JAHDVE020002767.1, forward strand.
TAGTTTAATTAGGCGAAGCATATGTTGATCCAAGTTGCCGGGGACCAGGGCAGCATGATCCCGAGGGGGTGCCGGGGGCAAACGGTTTCCAATTGCTCGAATAATGAAGTACATTAATATTGTATTAGCAGGTCGCTCCACTGCAAACAACCGCCGCGAGGGGGTTCGTCCTGTGACATGCGGGCCGCCCGCGTCGGTTAGGGAAAATTGCAATAATTAAATTAACTAATTAATTAATTAATTAATTAAGTGGTAAATACAAAGTATATTTTTAATTTATATAATTAAATTAACAGTTTTGTCCATTTTATATTATGTAGTTGTTTTTGACAAAGGCGACCTTGCAATATATTCCTCTCTCATATAGATAAAGCTTGTAACTGAGATTGAAGCTGCAACGGAGCTGGAATCTGGCGATAAGGTAGTTGGGAGGGACGACCATTCTAAATCGACTCTACTTGAGATCAGGTCTGAATAGTCAAGTATTTTAAAACCTTTTTCTCAATCCTCTCATACCCCTCCTCCACTTGCTGTAGCCATTTCCCAAAAACTTGGAGCCATAGTTCTAATGTGACCAAAATAAAACGTTTCTTAATAACAAGTAATACATATTGACAACAAGTAATACATATTTTGCCAAACATATTTTGGAAACATAATGCTTAAAAATTTTACAATTATAAAAATTTGAATCTTAAGAAATCATAAAAAAAGTGTTCATAGTCAATTAATTTTTTTTTTATTTCTTTTATATGAATACCTCACAACAGTCCCAACTGCTCCCAACCGTCTGGAGCCAGTGAGACTATGGCATTCCCAATTAGGAAATGTTGTGAGGCTGAAGGTATGGGGTAGGGGAAGGAGAAGGGGGAGAGGAAGATGGGAAAATACCTGGCTATTCAGATCTGGTCACCAAACACGGCTAAAAGCCATTTCAAGCCACGTTTCAATTCTGAATGGTGGTCTTTTACCAGGGCGATACTGAGAGTATCTTCCACTATGGAACTTGCGCAAATATACTATATATTTTTCTTTAATTAATTAATTGTGAAACAACACAAACTAATTAAATTGCGCACGCCGGGATTTGAACCCGCGACTTTCGGATTCGTAGTCGAGAGCCTCACCCTTCGACCATGGAGGCCGTCAATTATTTAATAGTGATTTTTTTTAATATCCGGCACTTTAATTTATTTTCATATTAATATTAATAATATAAATAATTTCTTATATGAATTTGTTATTCAATGTTTTATAATTCTTTTTATTAACATTTTTGATTAATTACTTACGTACTTTAATCAATTTTTGTTTAGGTTTATTATTTATCTGTTTTTATATTATTGTGCTCTCAGTTGACTTGACATTATTATTTTTTTAGTATTCTGTATGTAATGATGAGGAAAGCTTCGCTTTCGAAACATGTCGATATGAATATATTAACAAAGTGGTGATTACAAAATAATTTTTAATTAATTTACAAGTAACACAGCTTATTTATTTTATTGAAAACAAGTAATCATGAAAATTTTGCTGATATATTTTTTTTAATGTCATCAATGCGAATTATCAGTGGAAAGCATTAAAATAATTACGTATTATATTTTAGCCTACTTTAATCATATCTAAACGACTTAATTGAATTTTTTTTTAAGATTTTTATCCACTGTGTACATTTGTTACTTTAATTTTATTACTGTGCTACCGGTTTCGACATAATAAAATTAAAGTAAGAAATGTACCCAGTGAATAAACCTCTTCAAATGAAATGTATAGAAATTGTTACACAGTTAATGCAATCTTTATTGAAATCTGGGAAAATGCATATGAAACATATGTAAATGATTTACAGTTTGTGCAAAACAAGGTAATCAAAAAGATATTTATCTTTACTTCTAGAACATTCACCATAAATTTATGCGAGAAAACAAAACTGTTAACAATGAACAAAACTATATGAGTATTATATATGTCTCTTAATATAAGTACACACATACTTTAAAGGACAACATACATTTAAACACCATATATATATACAATATGGCAAGCAATACATTAGCTACGAGGGGGGGTGCAATTAATATAGTTGCCTTTCAGATGAAATTTAAAAATAAAAAGTTTAGGTATATTTAAAATGAAATTTTTTCATACAATATTAAATGAGCAAAATAATTAAAATTCTAATATATTTATTTAAGTAATCTTTCTATTTCGTTAAGTGAAAATGTGAATTTCGTTTTTCTTTGTTTTTCAATTAAATTCTTTTTAAATAAATTATTGAGTAATACTTGCCAATTGTCATTTTTTTTCAAACTAGCATTAACACCTGTTTTGATTGGTTATAGCGGTTATAAAAATTGTAAATAAATCCCTAATTTAAGTGGACGGTCACAATACTAGTTCCCAATTCAAGTTGAGGAAGACAGTCTTTTGATATTATTTTTACTAGTTATACGGCATAGAAAATATAACAAATAAGCTAGCTTCCAACTTCCACCCCTGTCGTGGAGGGGTACTAGGGTAGAGGGACTCGAGGCTGGCAGTTTATCACGTTCTCCCGCAGGTCTGAAGGGAGCGGATCGGTTTTATTGATATTATTTTGCATTCAGATTATGAACGAGTCATCAACTTTTGCCCGGGGCCGGGGCTTTCTGCGCGGTTCCAGACGTCGTCTTCCTCATGATTTATTACGGGAAAACTTACTTCCCCGGTCTTGATGCTCTCTTCCTGCTTAAATTGTTAAATAAATATCAAGTTGGTACTTAATAAATGTATTATTTTACGACAACGATAATTTTCTAAGTTGCTTTCAATCCACAAGGCGGTAAGGATCTTTCTACTAAATACTACACGTTATGTACGTAGGTACCATCTATTATCTATATTTTCTTCTTCTTCTATCTATCTTCTATTGTATAGATAAAAATGTTCCGGGCGGTGCGTGTTTGTATTGTTTACAGATCTACATATTTATTCCAAGCTTGATGAAATTTTGTATCCTTGACCATCAAAATAAGAGGAAGGTCACTGTCTAAGAGAGATTTTGAAAAACTACCTCCATACCCATTCCCACCTCTTAAAGCAGAATTTCGATACTTTTTGATGAACACTTGCTGTTAAAAAAGAAATAGGAGAACTACTGGTTAGGGGTAGGAGTAGGGATAGAGGTAACACATCACAACCCCAAAACTTTTCTCCAAACCATTAATAACCCCGGGCAGTGCCGGGTATTTAATATAATATTTTTAATATTTAACGTATCTTCCTTAAGAGTCTTAAGGAAGATACTGTGTTTTTACTTACCGCGGCTGTATATAACGATAACTTTCGATAGGATTGATCACTTAGTTCTCCTAAGTAGGCTTGAACAGATTGGTTTTTCTGTAAATTTACTGAATTTATTTAGAAACCATCATAACGGAAGACAACGATTTGTATCTTATGGTATATATAACTGCGGCGCATATCCCACATACTCTGGTTTACCACAGGGATCCAATTTGGGACCATTTTTATTTTTAATTTTCATAAATAGCATTAGACAAAATATTGAAACGGTTCCTTTTTACTTTATGCTGACGAAATTTAACTATTCAGGAGAATATGGTCATTAGAAGAATATAGGAAACTTCAAGAATAAATTAATGCAATTATTGCATTGCTAATAAACTTGATTTTAACTTCCAAAGGTGTTCAGTTATGTGCTTTATGAGGTCACACAAGATCATATATTTTAATTACAAAATGAAGTTACTTCTCTTAAGTACATGACGACTTATGAGGACTTGGAAACTAGGTTTGAAGCTCGTTTAATATTTCATGCTCACATTGTAAAGATCTTTCGGCATTTATCTCGAGAATGCTGGGTATCTTCAGCCGAAGTTCTAGGAGAGTTCTTCTCATTACTGTTTATAGCTAGTAAACTCTTGAACGGTGTATTATTAATACCTGACATCCTGTCTGAAAGCATTTTAGGATTTAGGATTAGGATTTCATGTCTCTGATAATTTCACGCGAGGCCGCCAACACAGTCTTCTTTTTATTCTCAGATGCAAATCTAACTTACCAATAGTGATGCCTTTCGGAAGACTTAATAGGTTAATTAACCGCCTCGCGGGAAATATGAATATTTTCGATAATACATAAAACAATTTTAATCATGACGTAGCTATTAAGTACCTACTTCTAACCCTCTTTATACTATTTTTGTAGCTCTATATACCTATATATTATATATTTACGTAGCATATTTTTTTGCATTTTTTTTTTGCTTTTGCGACATATTCGTGTTTATAATTATTTTTGAATAATAAATAACCAACTCTGTATTATTCTTTAGTTATTATACTTGCCCTGGTGAAGCTTTATTTTAGCGAAACCGGTTGGCGTAAAAATACAATAAGTTCATGCTTTATAACCAAGTGTTTGTTTTATTTAAGGTGATGTCAAACCACAAAGTGATTGATTCTTATGAAAATACATATTTACACAGCGCTCTTGAGGTGATTTTTCACAAAAACAAATCATTAAAATATTATTATTATTATTAATGCCGGGCCTGGGCCCTCAACAATTTACGCCAAAAAAGTTTAAAGACATTAATTTCTAAAAACAATCATTCTGCGTTGACATTGACCACCGCCGCGAACCACGATAGAACAAAACTCCGAGGCAATTTAATATTCATGGTCCGACCTAACTTTGCCAACAGCACTTTCCCCATCTTTGACCAACAACTATTAGGGCCATAGAGCACTACTCTATATTCCGGGCATAGCTAATGAGCCTTCCTCCATCCCCGCTCCGCCCTTCCTCTCCCCCTCCCTTCTCCGCCCGCCTCACTCTTTCAACCCGAGGTGTGTTTACCGACCGCCGCCATATTCCTACGCTCGTCAGTTGTCACGATGAACTACGCGGTGGTGCAGGAAACGCAGAAAAAAAGGTTAAACAAATTTGGCTACACCATTGTAAATAGAAGCTTTCTGGTGTCCAACCTCAGGAAATATCATCAGGAGGTGTTTATGGATCTTAAGTTTACCGTAACAGTGCATGCAGATACACCGGTTAGACGACGTCTGCGTAATATTTAAGAGACAGACATGGAAGCAGTATCTAACATTTGGTTTTCACTCATTTCCAATCCCATTTAAAATTTCCCAATTTTAAAACATTTAAAGCTTTTGATTATAAAATTGAAACTGCTACCCCTAGACCATGACTTAATTAATATACGTAGAAGAAACACAACAATATTTTGTGTCTAATTCCGAGACTATGGAACCCTAAACAAACTTTTTATTTGACAGTAACTCAATCTAGTCTCTAGTCTATAATGTAATTATATATTTTTTTCAAACGATTGGTATTCACTTTGCGGCTATACTTTATGCTTTTTTGAAAGCATCGCTTTCCCTGGTATAAAGTGGTGAATAATTAATTCATTTATTATGTAATTGCGTTAAACTGATAACGAATCTAGGGTAATCTAAGGCAAAATGAAGTAGTTGAATGGATTTGATTGATATAGGAAACTACCTAAAAAAACAAATTTATTCTGATCCACACTGTACAATGTCGCTGTGTTCTAATATTAATAGATCGTCTCGTTTTTCCCGTCCATCCATCTTTGGTAGGTCTAAGTCCGGTCCCCTCGCTTCAACTTCTCAAGTTTCCTGCCACTTCACCGAACGGCCTCTATCTAAACCACCACCTCTTTCGCTCGTCGTTCTTTCGATCCTCCCTTCTTATGCGCCGATTCTACTCTCTTGTAGTTTTTGGTCGACGGGACCGGGTTGTAAGGTATTCATGCGGTGTGAGTCTTGGAGTTGCCTGTTCATAAATATTCAATGACAGCCGCAGTACTTGCATGTGAGTGTGAGTACCTATGTGTTGCGTTATGTGTATGTGTGAACACGTGCATATATTATGTAATTGTGTTTGTGATCTAAGCAGGGAATTTTCTGGGAGCAGAGGCGCTGAATTTTTCTTGCCTTTGGAACCAGAAAAGAAATATCTTTGATGAAAATCGAGTCCTGGAAATTACAACAGATTGCTTCCCGTAAACCTCGTCTTCCTGGAAGTAATACTAATGTTCTTGAAATTTCTTTCGTTTAAGCACCATTTTCCATAAAATTTACGTGGTTTAACTTCGTACTCCACAATCTAAACATTGAAAGTAAAAAAAACTCTCCAAATTGGATTTTATTGACAATCGATTTGAACATTTTTTGTAGTAGGAACTGATGAAGTATCCAGTTTTTAGAGTCCCTGCAGATTATGTTTAAAGTGCCCAAAATTTAATAACTATGAAGTAATATTATTCTAAAGGTATTTTAATTTACACATTCAAAAATCAGGATAACTTGCACTTATAAAACAAGATTATAATTACAATACATATTACACCAACCTACAATTAAAACACCTCTTGGACAAAGAAATTTGCAATATTTCGCTATGAATTTATTAAACATCCTCCCTATAGCAATAAAAAAAAAACAATTAAATAATTTACAAATTTCGAAAGAAGTGTCAGAAGTATGAATTATGCACATGGGAAGGAAGAACGTAGATACAATGTTGCAACCTAATAAATATCAATAATGCTCATCAATAACAACCTTATGTGTGTTTCAACCTTACTTAATCTAACCTAACAAAGATTAGTGTTCAAGAACAACAAATTTGTGTATGTTTCCTTAAATATCTTTTTATTTATTTTGTTGTTTTCTATTTTTAAGAGTTTTAGTTATTTTATTGCTTTTTAACTATGCTCATATATTATATACTATACATTTATATTCGCTTTACGTGTTTAAAGAAAAATCTTTACCTAATTATAATTATTACATAAAACCATGTGTAATGTGACCTTAGAACGGGGTACCCCGGTAAGGTCACATATTTTCCGAATATTATTAAAAGTTGCCTTTGAGCATGTTGAGCGAATAAACGAAGAAGGGAGTGTAAGGATAATATTTGACGCGAATGTGAATGGAAGAAGAAGCAGGGGAAGCACGAGGAAGACATGGCACGATCGAGTGAATCAAATACTTGAGTCGGGCCATGTCAGAAGTCGGAATAATAGAAGAGAATGTATGAGACGATGTATGAATGTTAATGTAGCAAGAAGTGTATGCCAAGATCGAGTTGTTTGGCGGTCCGTCCTCTCTGCCTACCCCTGCGTAGAAAGGGCGTAATGGTTGGTTAGTTAGTTAGTTTAGTTTACCTTTGAATAAATGAATGAACAAATTTAAATAAATACAAAAAAAATCAGCTTTTAATTATTAATTATTTTTATTGAGATTTAAAAACCTCATTTTATTATTTAATCATTATAGAAAATAATATTAACATAACCCAAATGAAATATGAAAACGGAAAAAATTACAGAAAATAAAAAGATTTCAGTCGCATCTGGGACGCGAACCTAGGTCCTCTGCCTATCCGGGGCAACCGCTTAACCAACTTAGCTAATGAGACCAGTTGTATTTATTTCATCTTCATTGATATCATATCTGAAATTCAAGATTTGTCAATATTATTCTCCATTTTTTGAACTGGTCTCATTAGCTAAGATTATCGCCCAAACGCTATACTCGAAACCCACAAAACATTCGTGTACGTCAAGTTTGTTCCTGGGTCATCTCGTTTTGTATTTCGAGGTCAGCCGAAGGTAACGGATGTGTTCGGGTATTTTCGTCTCTCCTATACAAGTTACGTCACTAGTCACACGTATTGTTCTTGCGAAATCTAATGAAAAAAACTCGATGTTTTTTTAACTACTTTGTGAATAATAACCCAGCGGACGGGCGGTTAATATATAAATATAAACATGTTTAGAAAGTCAAGCTTCCCTCATCAGGATACACAGTTTACTAAGAATAAATGATAAGTATATACCAATAATAAGACGATTTTATTTAAAAAAAATTCGAACAACATCTTTAGACTTGTCATAGCCCTGATGGTTGGCAGTACGCATGTACCATAATATGATACCGGTAGAGCTTATGTGGCACATAATGTGCGCGGCCTAGTGTTAGTTAAATGAGCGGGCCCTTCTTTGTTCCATCAAAAGGCATCCGTCAAAAGGCCGACCTCTGAGGAAATAAGGTTAAAAAACCGAAGAGATTGATTATTTACCCACGAAACTCTCCCATACTCTTCTGTGTTCTTTACTCCGGGTGTGTATCTGCCTCGAAGTTGTATTGGAAGACTGAGTACATAAACATAACTCCGACGTGTATTTTGAGATTTATCAAGGGGACATTCGAGCCATACACACGATGTTTTTTTTCTTCGTATTCTACATGTGTGTGATATTTAAAAATGACGAGCTAAAACGAACTAAGACTGTTTCCGATGACAGAACTTGTCATATATTTTATATTGAAACTCTTGTTAACTACGTATATTGTCGTTTGGACCAGTCTTAGCAATGCACAGTAGTTATCCTTTAAGGAGGAGAGGGACGTCGGAGAGAAATTATTTATTAATTATAATGGTAGTATTATCACGCAATACGATAAATGCAATGTTCTTAAAGAGAAAAATATTTATTACAATTTTTTCAAATTTACATCGTCATATTCCACGGAAAAAAATTGTCACAAAATATTTTGGAATGTTATGAAACGAAAACCTTTAAATTGCATCAAACAAAACAAACATCTGAATTTTTACAGTGTTTATAATAAAGTAAATGCACAAAGAATGCCCATAAAAAATAATATAAATCAAATTAAATTATCTTATTAAGTTCTGCAAACATTTTAGTTTTTATTGCTGTGACAGCTGTTTCGGCGTTCAAGGCCATTTTAAAACTGTAGTTAGGCCACATTGCGACGATTTAATTATACGATTTTATTTATTTAAACCCAATTTTAATTTGGACGGTGTTTAAAATGATTTATTACCGGTAAAACCGATTTAGTTTGAAAATATTAAAAAAAAACTTTATTCTCTGGGGTACTTATATTTATGATGTGTTTTCCCCCGCATTAAATGACAATATTATCTTATTTGATTTATATTGATGTGAATGCTATTGACTTATTTAATTTAATTCGTTTAAAAAAATGAAATGAAGTTCTACGAATTAAACACAAAAACAAATAATAAGTATGTCTATCGTACAAAATCATGTAAAATCGCCCCCCAAAAGCACCTTTCTCCTGATCGCTCACTGGTTGCAATATTGCGAATCACCGATCTAGACGATGACCATATTATATAAAGTTTTTGTGGAATTTAGCACACCTACGAATATAAAAAAGACGTAACAATTTTGCGAAATGCGGACAAAATTCACTTGCAGAAGGAAGGAAGGAATCAGCATTAATCCTGCAATAAAAAATAAAAATAAATCTACTCTACGTTAAAATCAATAAATCCTGTCAGTCTAAACACACCTATGAATGACTACAAAAAATATCAACTACCTTTTTTTCGTGTTCGTCTATATTTATATATTCCTAGCTCCCTATATAGCCGTGGCGATCGTAACTTGCAGTCTAATAGGATATTTTTACAAACTATGAATACCGTTAAAAATGTATGGATTATTTAAATATTAACATCCTGCTTCTGAGCATCGCACTAAAAATGTGTATTTTAATGTGTTCATTCATAAATGTTTATTTTTAAAAGATCTAAAACTGCTCATTCCGAAACGGTTTGAACTGGCTAAAAAGTCGTATGAAGAAGCTAACGCCACTGGCTGGTAAGACGGTTGGTATCGATGTTGGTCGGCTTGATATCAACAACGCCATATTCACGAACATGTCGTTTTTGCGGCAAATTAAAAATGGCACACTTTGTTCTGTTATAGAAATTTTATTTTTAAAAATAAAAATAAATGAAAATGCCATCGTTATAGCAATTTTTTACACTAAAAAATGCTGGTGAGAATATCTTACATACGTCGGTTACTATAGTAGCATGCATTGCTCTTTAATCAGGGTCTAGACTGTACCTTTTCAGGTGTTGATTTTCATATGTATTAAAGACAAGACGCTCAGGTCATATTGTAACTAAACTTAGAAATTTGCAAAGTTGAAACATTTTTTTACAGTAGAAGGATCATGATATAAGAAGTTTACTATTTTTTTTCAGAAATCTAGGCACAAATAAAGGTAGGTACAGGTTTTTAGCTTTTATGGGCTACACGCCACTGCATAATAGGTATGATTGTCTCTTCGTTCTATTCTATTTACGGCTCCAATATTTCACCATAAAACTGGAGTTCATTTAATGTTATTTAGCATTTCCATCGCTCTATCGATCCTTCTACTAACATAGTATTTGCAATTCTAGTCCTCCACTTTATCCATCCATGATTCGTTGCATTTATAAATCAAATAACAAAAAAATCTTAGCTACTTGACTACTCAACAAAAGGACAACAAAATAAAATGGCATGTTTTACTTGTCGTTTCTTCCCTTATAATTTCAACCCTTAATTCCGCCACCAGCAATCTCCTTTACCGCCGTCCCACCGCGTCAACCCTCACGGGGTTGCTGGTAATTGATGACGCGTTTGACGCTCCGAACCCGTTAATGACCGCGGCCTTAAAGCACACAAAGGGAAGGATTCTACACTGAAAAGTACCCCACCCTTCCTTCCCACAATGCAGCGAGAGCGACCTGCTTGGAATGCCACGCTTTTTAGGCAACTCTTAAGTGATTAAGAAATTAAAAGTGTACAAAAGTAGATATATCACGACACACTAATCGAGTTAGCTTAGTATCTGAAGGCTGTGCAGTATTAAATATCGCTCGATTGTAATAATTAATGGTTTCTTGCCTTAACTTTGCATATCGTTTATTTTTTACTACCCTAATGACCATTATAAATATTTATATCATACTGAAATAATAATAGCTATGGGATCTATGTATCTGAAAGCCTTTACCTATATATTAACTAACCATCACGCCATTTTTTCCCCATAGATAGGAAGAGAGGATAGATCGCCAGACAACTCTGTCTCGGCACACACTCCTTGCTCATATGTTTGCTATTATGTGGATTATATTTACAGTATTTGTTAATCATAATAAATATTTCCATGTGTACAGGCAAACCATTTTAAAGAGCGCACTTACGACCACCTGTAGTCTTACGATACAGTACACCACTACACAAGCGAGAAGTTTTTTAAAATGATTTGCCTGTAATGTGGATTGGTAGGATCAGGGTAAACCGCGTGAAATAGGTGAAAAATTGCACTAAACCGAGCGGTATAAATGTTATTTTCTTATATGTTCATTGAACCAATTCATTAGAATTATTTGTTGTACATTTCTAATGTTTAAAAAAATTATAGATTAGCAATTCATTCGAATTAAATTTTATCAGGTTTTTTAACAGAATTCGCAAAAATTATTTTTTATTGAGTTTTATTCGTATAACCCATATACATATTTGTTAAAATTTAATGTAAATCAAATTTAACAATCTTATTAAAATAAAATTGGGTGGGAGTATATAAAATCATATAAGTAAATGGGTCCCACTAAGACCTAACCATTGTTTGGAAATCGCCCTGCATGGCGAAACAGCTGTTATAATAATACAAACTAAAATACATTATTAAATTTGATTTACATTTAATTTTTTTTAAATATATAAAAATAATTCCCCAAGTACTTTGAAATAAGAACACATTGGATTAAAATGATTTGTTATTGCATCAGTTCTGCAAATTGCACATAAAGTATTTTTTATTGTTATCCCCAATTTCATGATCCATTTATTATTTTATTAAATCTACGTGAAAAAGTAATTTTGATGAAATTATACTTATTTTGAACAAAATACAACATTTTGATTTTCGCCTTTAACATAAATATATTATAAATCGAATCTTTTTTACCAAAGGAAAACGATTTTTTGTAAGCATACCGGAAATTATTTTTTTCTTAACTGCTACGACAACCGTGAGACCATATTTCCTCTAGCAATGTTTATTTATTCGAAATTACCTTCACAAATGACCTTTACAAGATTACCTCGGGGATTGACGAGCACGTTTTAAGGTAATTTTTCAAAACACAGATCATAAAATCCTTCAAGGTTATTTATTAACTGTTTTCCCATAGACTGTCTTGCCCAGGGATGGCAAACCAATTTCTTCAACGCTGTCAAAACAAATCGTCGCTTTTTCGAATAATAAAGCGAGAATTAATTTACTGAATAATCTACGTCACATAATATGTTTATTAATTTATTTATTTTTCTTACAGTCTAAATTTTGTAATAGACAAAAAAATGAAGGCGCTGGAACCTTTTTAAATGGCAACACCAAGATGCCTCATATTTAAAAAAGTGCTTAAAAATTTGTGGTTCTTTAATTATTAATATTTTAATACAATTTTATGTTCAAACTTTTATTATTATTGAACGCTATGCAAGGAAGATAATTAATTTGACGGAAATGTGATTTTATATATTTATGAAATTTATATATCGAAATAACTACGTATTAGATGTTAGATAAATAATGAAACAATTCTATTTCACAGATCAAAATAATTAATAATAAAAAACCGAAAAATCGAGTTATGTTGTTTCGCCTTGTTTCTTTAAAAAAAACTGTCCAACTCGAACTTAAAATGTTTTATGTGAGCAACAAATTTCAAATACAACATGGGTAGCTTGTTGTTTCAATATAATTAAAAATTCTAGTTCCACTTTATTAAATATTAACATTTTATTGCCAAGCTATAATACGTTTCGATTTGCAGCCGGTAGGGTGTGACCCGATGATAGACAATCTCCGATTGGAGAGGGCACCTGAAAAAAACGAGGCTTTAATCACGAAGTCTTTTCGAATTTAACGAAATGAAAATCTTTATGAAATGGCCCATAAATGGAGGCGAGAAGCATATTTTACTTATTCCCACTTTAAATGTTTTCTTTTTTTCTAATCTTTGATTAATTTTTGTCGTTTAGGGTAATAAATATTTCGATCAATCATTATAAACATATTTATTACTATATTCGATGAAAAATATGCATAATTCACTTGTTTGTTACGTTTGTGTAACGATCAGTAAATTTCACTCAATATGTCCCACTATACAATGTAACATCAAATTTTCAGAGGGAAAAAATATGAAACTTACCTACGACTACGAGAAGGCTATGAAGGAAAAAGTATTGCTGAGGAAAGAACTCAAGGAAACCATATCTTGAAAAAAGCTCGCGCGATCGGTTGGGACTTCTGTAAAAAAATATTTGAAGAGTTGGACAGAATAAAAAGACTTAATAAAAATCGTTGAATTATTTACAGTGTTTTTAATAATTTTTTAGTAAGTGCACAAATAAGGTTATTTATCGCCTACTGGTGTGCGATATTGAAAATGTTGCAAATATCTGTTCTAGATCTTATGGAAGAATAGTCGGGAATGTTCGAGCAAGACATGGCTCGATCAAATAAATCAAATACTTGATCATGTTAAGATAAATATAATACTTAATCGGTTTAACAGAAAAAAATGTATGACATGTTGTAAAAATGTGAATTAAGCAAGGTTAACGTGATGCCAATAGAGAGCTTTATAACATGATGGTTAGTAGATATATTTATAACATGATGGTTAGTAGTTAGTAGTTAGTAGTAGATGGTAGTTAGTGTAAGTCATTGGTTTGCCACTCCTGTTCTGGTTTGTGTGTAAACATAATATCACATACATGTTTTAAGTAAATCCCATATCACGTCCTACACGTTTACGAAGTGATATGTGAAGTTTTACGGAGGTCACTGGATTAGATTTTGAGTTTGAGCCAAGGATGGATTCAACACCTGACTCGTCGAACAAAGGGACATTATTGATGATATCCTGATTATGTAAATATCTTTTTTTCTGTGACGAAAACAGATTAATGACGTGACATGCAGCGTGTAAAGGAGATGGATTTCTCGTCGTCAGGTTGCTTTAATGTTAAATACTGACATTTTGTGGCCAACTTAATCGTTTTAATTTTATAGCTGTACTATGCGGTTCCTATTTTTATAGAAATCCATTTGAATAGTAAGAATTTCATTTTAATAGTAATATTATCCAAATGTATTTTCTTTGTTAATCGACAAAAATGTGAAACATTTAAAAAGATACAAGTTTTGAAATATAACCAAAAATAAGAGTGAATTTTTATTTTATTAATTGAATGTGACATCAATCATCTAATGATGTTATATTGCGTACAACTCTAGGTAATTTCTAAATATTAGACACCTATCTGATAGGTCCTGAAATATTGATGAAAATTGTAATAAAAAGTCACAAGATTTTGCAGTTGCACAAAATTTAGGTTTGTATTTAATATGAGTAGACATGACGCAAACTGAGTAAAATATTACCCAAGTAATTAGCAAATAACATCCAAGTATGAAAAATACGATATCAATTATATTTTATAAAAATAGCACCTTTTAAAGGTATTTATTTTTATTTTTTATATGAATACCGCATAAGAGTCCCAACTGCTCCCAACCGTCTGGAGCCAGTGAGACTATGGCATTCCTAATTGGGGAATGTTGTGAGGCTGAAAGTATTTGGGAGGGGTGGAGAAGGGGAAGAGGAAGGTGGGGAATACCTGGCTATTCAGATCTGGTCACCAAACACGGCTAAAAGCCATTTGAAGCAACGTTTCATTTCGAATGGTGGTCTGAGTACTGAGAGTGTCTCTGCTCTGGAAGATATTCTATTTTTAATTTAAACTTCCATAGGTAATGATTGAAAAAAATTCGCTTACTTCGATCTTAACAGGAAATTGGGATCAATTGAAAAAGATATTGGTACACTTAACGCTTAAAACTATTAGTAATAATATTGATATAGCATATTATAAAGCCTAGTAAAGTGAAGTGGCTTTAGTTTTGACCACAAAATTCACTTTGAAAAGTCTGTACTTTCATCACGACCTTCTTTCATCGCGCAGCCTCGCTGTCCTGAGTGATGGATCTAGGAAACTTTGGTGTGAGAAAAACAAGGGTAGTTTTTCGATGATCGTGCGAGGAAGGGTAGTCGAGGAGGAACATTAGGGCGGAGGAGAGATGGGCCGTGAAGGGTTTGTGAGAGATTGAGTGTCAAGAAACTGCGGATTTCACTTTTGAAAACCCGCATGAGGGTATTTTGGTAACGAAAATAATACGTCTGCGATATAGATTTCTAAACATTTTTACAATATTATGCTGCATGTTTATTTTTAGCAATTTATTGAAATATTCTGTTACCGCTTATTATGACTGTAGTCGGAGTTTTTAAAATGTTTAAAGGCTTTTTGTAACGCGGGAATGTTTGTCATTCTTTTAACTAAATTTATTATACGAATTTTAAAGCAGTGACATAATTAAGGTAATTTATGATTACGGTCATTGAATAAAACCTTTAAGGCTTTGATAAATCTTGTAAATAATGTGTTTTTATGAATCGATCCTAACTTAATAAGTCACATTAACATATTATTGTCTTCTCTTCTGTACACAAGCTATAGCTTTTTTTAGAAATAATTATTAATTGCGTTCAGTTGTCAGAACTCTATTTGATTTTTAAAAATAAAATTTAATCATGTTATTATCAAGTTCTGCAAGTATTTTAGTTTTTCCAGGTATCGGTTTTAGCCGTAATAAACCATTTTTAACACCGTCGAAATAAATGTAAATAAAATCATATAAGTGAGTCATCGTAATGTGGCCTAATCACAGTTTGAAAATGGCTTTGAGCGCCGAAACAACCGTAACAATAATAAATAAAAAAAACTGAAATACTTGCAGAACTTAATACTTAATAACATTATTAAATTTTTATTACTTCAAACTTTTTTTAGAAGGCTAATTGGTGCAGTCAATGCACATTTATAAGATCCGCAGGTATGGATGGATTGGTTCATATTTTCCTTGCTTAATAAATATACTAACTAACTGACCAAAATTATTTTCGGGCGCCAAATTCGATAAATAAAATTTCAAAATCTCGCATACTTACACATATGTAAAGACGGGGGCTTCTAAATAGTAAGAGTGAGGATCTTATTTACATTCGTGCGTTCACTCCAAATATTTAGAATTGAAAAGAGAAAAAAAAAGTTTTTATTCATTAAAGATAATATTAGCAACTCCCAATTTGACACACGAAACCGAAAAAACACAGAAAAGGAAAAGAGAACGGTAGCAGCTGAGATTCGAACACAGAACCGCATGGTCTATCTGGGACCTGCGCTCTATACAAACTGAGCTACGACTACCCAAATCCATTCCGTCATTTTTATTGGTATCATACTTCGACTTCTAAGAATTGTTAATATCATCCTCAATTATTTAACTACAAGATTCTGCCCGAATTCATTTCTAATTCGTAAGATAGTGTTTCACGTCACCACGAATATAGGTAATATGGATAAAAATCGCTTGGCAAGCGTAGTCTAGACATGTTATTTATTTTGTAGATACTTTTGTAAGAAAGAAAAAAAGTTTGTCAATATAAAAAAAAACTGTTTCTTATAACAGGCTTTCATAATTATCTAATGATAATGATTGGTTTACTCTTAACAACTTACTATATATATACTATAATTCTAATCAATAGAAGCTATAGGAAAAGTTTCAATTTATCCAAAGCCTATCGTTTGGTTTTAATTATGTAAACCGATTCGTATTTCTGAATTCACTGATAGCTTCGCTTTAAAGTGACCATTAACTACGTATATTTTTCACATGCATTTCGTATTTTTAACGTGATTTTATAATGGGGGTGGCTTCGGGCTAACACGGTTTTACATATAGCCATAAGTCTCCGGGAAGATGGATAGTTAGAATAAGGGCTGGTGACCCCCCAAATCTACCTACCTAGTTTAATCAATCACAGGTTCAGAGGGTTGTTTATTTCATGCAGGTATGTAGGAGCTCCGTCTAGATTTGGGAGATTAGTTTAGAATTGAATTTCTTACATGATAAATGTAGTTATCGTTTTTTTTATACCACTAATGCCAGATTTCATCGGTGAAATTGATTAATCGCCTAATATAAGGGTCACCTACTTACACGGCTGACCGCCTTTTTTCTTCAAACGCATGTATTTTATTGCTCCGCTCTGTTTAAAATTCAAACTAACGTCTTTACAGTTTTAGGTAAGTCAAATGAGTAAGTTAATTTAGAAATATGTGCATACAGTACTCAATATTGATAAATGAATTAAAATTTATTTTGTATTAACCACTTTATTAATATACACATATCAACATGTTTCTAAAGCGATGCTTTCTTCATCAGGAATATATAGAATAGTAAAAAATAATGTCAAATAAACATGTATATTATTTGTCTATACATTATTCTTTTTTAGTATTAGTATTCCTGATGAAGAAAAAATCGCATTCGAAACATGTTGATATGTGTATATTAAGAAAGTGGCGAATACAACGTAATTTTCAATTAATTTATTAATAATAACGCCAGGAAGTAAATATCAATCTTTTGAAAAAATTATACTTAGTATTGATTTACGCATTCAAAAAAGCGTCACCAACTCAACTGAGTTCGATAGAAAATCCAAAGTCGATAAGAATTGCATGTTTTTTCACAGGTTCAACCTAGTTAAAATTGATATAATCCATTATTTTTTAGATCGATTCATATTTATTTAAAAAAAAAACTCATAATAGCCACCTTCTATAGACATGCATTGAACGTTGAACACAGAATCATATTTCGATCATTCCGGTTGTCATATTATAAAATGGGGTTGCATCGGCCGAGTGTTCAACTTTGACGGCTCAAATGAAATATTCTCTCACGTGTTTTTTGTTGTTGGTTTAATTGTTCGGCTTGCGCAGTACATTGCCGTTGCGGGCAAGCACTACGCAGT